>JABTEF010000022.1:0-447861 GCA_017311265.1 Pneumocystis canis | reverse complement strand
AATAATTAATATATTATTAAACTATATATTTTTTTATTAATATATTAAAATTAATTTACAAAATTTATACATTAATAAATTAATATAATAAATTTAACACTTTGTTATAATATTATTTGAACATAAATAAGTAATAAAATAAATTTTATTTTAATGTAATTCATCTTTTTTATTATTATTCATTAAAAAAAAGTAATTACATTTATATTATTTAAAATAGAAAAAAAATTATAAAGTTTTCTATAATATCTAAATTTCATAAAATAACTGTTTTATATTCAAATATTTAATATTTATTTAAAAATATTTATTTAAAGAATCTGTTTTTAAAATAACGTTTATCGAAATATCTTTAAACAATGAAATATTTTAGAGAGAAACTATAGAAAAATACAGCATATATATCTTGCTATTTTCTATAAAATAGGGATTTAATAATAAAGAAAAGTGTTAGTTTTATGTCTTTTGGAGTGAAAAAAAAAAATAAAAAAATATTTGGATTTAAATCAGATGGTATATTATTTTATCTTTTAAAATAACATAAAAAACTTATTAAAAAATTAGATAATTCCGATAAATTTTCAAAGAAATGTCATAAAAAAACAGATAATCAAATAAAAAAGTCGGAAACACATAGATTGGTGATGTCAGAATCATCATCTGTATATTCATATGAAACAGAAAAAAAATTATCATTTTTTGACCGTATTTATCCTAAGAAAAAAACTGGAAAACCTTCAGGATCGAAAAAATTAACAGAAAATTTTGAAAATGTATCTACTTCAAAAATTAATGTTAATACATCTACGTTTTATTATCCACCATCGACCCTTTCACTTTCCCCGCACATTTACAGTGATATTCAGCACACATCACCTAGTAGTTCTATTTTCGATAAGTCTCATGTTTTTGAGCGCTCCGTTGATTATTCATCTTTAACATTTTCTTCACCATCAACATCTATTTCAATTACTCCATCTGTTTATAAAATGCGTTCAGCAGATTCTATTCATCAACGACGAATAGGTATAAATAATTCATTTGTTTTTATTTCATTTTTTTTATTCTTTATAGTTGATAATTACATACCTACTGTATTAGATGCTAGTATGGAAATTTTGAATGATTCTACTAATATGAACAATATTGAAATTGTCAGTGTCAAACGTCTTTATTCACCGGCTTTTTCATCTGAGGCTTTTGAGCCAAAAGACTCTTTAACATCATTTACATCTCTATATACTAAAGAAGCCTCACTTAGTTTTGTTTCCTATGCGGATCTCGTTAATATGGACCACTGTGAGACATCTTCATCTATTTTAACGGTCATGAATGGCTCTGAGGTGATAAAAATGTGTTCAGATTCAGAGAATATACCTTTGAGATAAATCTTATTAGGAGATGGAGTCAAATTGTTCACTTTATAATACAGATTCTATTTCTAGTGATAATTTAATCTATTAGCATTTATTTTAAGTCATCGATTTAATCTTTTTTTATAATGGAAAACGAATGGATACTTAATATTTATTGTTTTTTTGCAAATTGTTTTTGAATATAAATTAAGGTCTTGGTTTCAATATTATGGGTAATACTATACTTATAAATCATATGTATTTGTTTTAAATTTTATAGATTAAAATAAAAGCTTCATTGTGAAGTTTTTGGATGATGATATAAAGTCATTTTAGCTTCAATGTCCTTTTTTAATTTTTTTTTTTATTAAAACATATTTTTTGTATGATTAATAATACTAATTTTGAATTTCTTAATATATTTTTGTCTGGTTTTTATATTTTTTTGATATAATATGGAATATTATAAACATAACGCTTATTTCAAATTGACTTTTAAAATTATTATAATTTAAATGATGTTTAGGATTTATTAGAAAATAGTTAAAATATATTAAATGAATATGTATAAGGAAAGGGTGGAATTAACTACTAGTGATTTTCTGTCTACTTTTATTACTAACATATCATATCTTATTAGTTTTCAATTTTTTTCTAGATTAATTACATTCATTTTAAATCAGATGATTCTGAGATTTACTATTCCTGAGGTTTTTGGATTTGCAATGATTCGAGTAGAATTAATAATATCTACTATTCTTTTTTTATCTCGAGAAGGTTTTAGGGTAGCTTTACAACGTCATGATATTTTTAAGCAAAGTGATAGAAAAAATACTACAAATAATAAACAAACGTTGATTAGTGATGATTCAGAAAATGGATTATACCAAAGATTAGTTAATTTATCTTATATTCCGATTTTTATCAGCATTATAACCTCTATTTTGTTTTTCTTTTCTTATGTACGAGCTGCTGATAATTTTATAAAAAAACAACCTGTCTTTAAAGAGGCAATATTTCTATATGCTTTTTCTACGATAATTGAGATTTTTGTTGAGCCTTTATTTGTTCTTGTTCAACAAAATTTCTTATATAAAATTCGAGTTATTTCAGAGACTCTTGCATTATTTTTAAAATGTTGTATAACATTTTCTTTAACATACTGGATTAATATGAATTGGAATATTGAGGATTATGGGGTACTTCCCTTTGCTTTGGGGCAATTAGGATATAGTATAGTATTATTTATAAGTTATTTCACGTTATTATCGAGTAATTTGCAAAACAAGTTATGTTTTTTTCCAAAGAAAATATATTCTTCGTCTGATAAAAGGTTTGTTTCTTAAACATTAATCTTTTTATTTATCAATATTTTGAATAGGTTATATTTTTTTCATCGACCTACTTTAATATTAGCAATTACAGTAACTGTTCAATCATTGTTTAAACATATTTTAACAGAAGGAGATCGACTCTTAGTAGCATGGTTTATGACAGATTTAGAACAGGGGATATATGCATTGGTTATAAATTATGGTTTTTGATTTCTGCTTCTTAAATCCTCTTTAATATTTTTAGGATCTCTTATTGCAAGATTAGTATTTAGTCCAGTTGAGGAATTATCAAGGAATTTTTTTTCAAAACTCTGTTTAAAAATGAATAAAGATAATTATTTGTTAGCTCGGAATATATTATTTATTGTTATAAAGTTATATATAATTTTTGGAATATTTGTTATAACTTTTGGGCCATTATACTGCTCAATTTTTATAAGGTTTGTTGTCGGGTTAAAATGGAATGAAGCACAAGTATTTTCTATTTTAAAATTTTATATTTTTTATATTCCTGTAATGGCTATAAATGGAATAACAGAGGCGTTCGTACAGGCTATTGCTACACCAAATGATATTAAAAAACAAAGCTATTGGATGTTTTTTTTTTCTGGATTATTTATGTTTATAGGATATATTCTTTTGGGTTATTTTAAATTTGGAATGAATGTCTTAGTTCTTATCGATATAATCAATCTTGGTGCAAGAGCTATATGGTGTCTTGTTTATATTCGTCATTATTTCAAACGTTTTGTAGTTCAATTAATTCTTCCTTCAAAAACATTTTTTTTTTTTGCAGTTCTTATAGCTTATTTCATGCAATCAAAGATACATTCTGTTGCTACGTTGTCAGATATATTAATTGGAATTATAATGGCAGGTTTATTATTTTGTATATGGTAAAAAATATATTTTAGTTTAATATATACTAAAATTAAAGGAGTATATTTAAAGAGAAAAATACACTAAGAATATTGTATATGGCAATATTTTCTGTAAAAATATAAAATAAGATCTGGAATACTGAAATTTTATATAATTAAATATTTTGGTACATTAGTATAATTAATACATAAAATAAACACATATGTATTGTAAATAATCATATATAGAATACAGGTATAAGTAGCTAATAGGAGAATACATTTGTATAAGTGGAGAGTATAATTAATATTTTCAAAGATATTTAATATTTAATAATCTTATACTTTTTTTATCTTTTAAATTAAGATCTTTTTTATATGTTAATTTTAAAAGAATTATGTTTTGTATTTATAAAAATTTAAATTATATTTCAGTTTATTTAAAAAAAAAGTTATTTTAAATTTACAATTTTATCATTTATTGTTTATAATTGGAAATGTTTTTATTTTATTCAAATAATATACAATATATAATAATTTTAAGGTTTTTTAATAAATTAATTTATTCACAAAAATATCAATTTTTGATAAATTGTAAAAATTGTGATATATAATAATGTAATAAGATGAGTTCTATTTAAAGTATATTATAAACTTGTAAAAAATGTATTAACTTTCATTAAAATATGGTAATAAAAATTATTTTAAAAGGAATTAAAAATGAAATTAAAAATTGACACAAAAAAGATAAAAAAAAATGAATAGTTATTAAAATCACAAATGTTTATTCAATTATTCATTTTATTCAATATCAATATAGATTTTTGTAAGAAGGAAAAAAACATGTTTTTATAATAGATGATTAAGAAATATTAAATTCCTTTAGAATATTTTAGAACAATAAGAACATTTAAAAGTTGGTAAAAACTTTATAAATTTTGTACAATCCAAATGTAATATTTTTATATGATAATTTAAATTTTTGTGATATGATAATTCGAAAATATATTACAAACATATTGATTTACAATGGTTTGTTAATTTGATAATTTAACAGAAAATAAGTAAATAGGCTTTATATTATTTTTTCTCTATACAGATATACTTATTTTGATTCAGTGAAAATACAAATGTTTTTTCCATGTAGATAATAAATTTCAATAATTTCCGGGAATATAATATTTAAAAGAATTATTAATGTTTTAGATAAAAATACTCTATAGAATTTAAAAAATAGCTATGTATATAAAAATGTTTAGGTTTTTTTTTTTTAAAAAAAATATTACTATTTAATTTTTGATGGTATTAATTTTATTTGTTTTAAATTTTAAAGACAAATGATATGAAAATTAAGGAAGTATTAAAAAATATTATAAATGATTTTGAAAAATCATTAGATAATAATGACAATACTTTGAATTTAAATATGATTTTTATGAATAGACTTTGATACGGTATTTAATATAAAAATGTTAAAAAATATAAAAAATGTGTTAAATTTAGAAAATATAAACTATAATGTTTAATTTTATAAAAATATTATAAAATATAATTAAAATAATACATTTTTACTTATTAAAATTTTTAAATTACTATAACATTTTAATAATATAAAGGATTTAAAGATAAGGATTAGTGACAGATTTCCATTGTTATTTAATGATAGAAACCAGATAAATCTATTGTTTTTAAGTAAAAATGATACTTTATAGAAATTATTATTCGTAAAAAATGTGTTTTTAAATGATATAAAAAAAGATTATTAAATTATATTTAAAAAGGCAGATTAGAATTTTTGATTTACTGAAGATATCAATTGTAGTATTTAATAATTTTAAAAAAAGAGTAAGATTTTTTTGCTATTTAATAAAACTGTTTAAAATGCTAAATATACAAATAATGATAACAAATCAAATTTGTTTTTAAGCTCTATGTGTGATTATTCTGAATTTTTTGATAATATTAATTACAAATGTAAATAACTGGATAATATAATTAAAAATGTATGAAGATCATATGAAATTTATCATTAGGATTGAATCTTCTTTTTTACCTTTCTAGTTAATATTCATATAAATTAACATAATAGAACTTTTGATGCTTCTAGTTTAAATGTTCAAGAATTTTGAAATAAAGATCTTTAGGTACGTATTATAAATAATTTTTAAAATAAATTTATGAACTTTTGATATATTATGAAAAGTACTTTTTTTTGAAAATTATATTTATTTTATAATCATATGAAAGCATTCTTTCATATATTTTTAATGTTATATTTTATTTGTAAGATAAAAATTATGTGAATTGATGTTTTAAAATATTTTAAAGAAAACATTGAGTTTTTTATATAATATAAAATTTTAGATTAAAACAATAATTATAATTATAAAATACTTTTTTATTTCCAATTTTCATGAATTTTTAAAAGTATTATAATTAATAAAATTATTATAGAAAATTTTTACAATATCTTAAAAATATATAATATTTTATATATAATTTCTCATTAGGTTTAACATAATTAAATAAACATTTATAATTTTATGGTTATTTCTAGAATTAAATTCAGATATTATGATTAATTCCATAAGTAATTTGAAGTAGATTTTATTAATACAAATAAGGATTTAAATATAAGTAATTTAAGAGACTCAACTATAAATAGTATTTTATTAGATTTTTAAAATAATAGATTTTTAAACTCCGATGTTTTTTGTTAATATAAAAGGAGAGAAGCTCCCAAAGGAAATTTAACGACCGTAAGATGCTTTTAGATATATGTTTTGATTAGGATTACTAATAATGTTTAGAACTCTACAGGATCATGTGAATAGTACGTATCTAGTTTAGAGTTTCCAATCGTGCCATAAAGCTTAGCGTGGATGATGAGTGGTAGTGCCTCTGCTTTTTTGGAGGATTGATCTCTTTTTTGACTTTTTTTTGAAAAAGAGATTTCGATGAGCTTTAGCTTTTTCGAGTAAATATCGTTAAAGCAAGCAGTTGGTATATTCTGACACGTTCTAATTTTAATTTTATAAAAATGGACTGTATTTATGTTGTATTAAATATATTACATTTTATTGGCTTAAAAAGTAGGGTATTGTAATTAAGATGCTTGAATATATATGGAATATCATTTAATTATGGATACTTAATATTAATCTTCATCTTCAAGATATACATATTGAAATTTGAAGTCAGGCTGATATAATTGTTAATAATACATTTAAAAAGTTAATATTACCTTTTTTCGTTGTACCCATGCTCCCTATGTTTTTTAGTAATTGTAATGTTTTGTTGTTTTTAAGTTTACCTCAAAATCAAAATATCTATAAGTTCCTGATTCATATTCATCTGTAATTATTTTCGGTTCTTCATGTCTTTGAAACCATGTAAGATATTTTTTATGAAACCTCCATGCTTGTCTTTTTAATTCTTTTGCAGCTAAATATCTTAATGTTATAAGTATATTGTATTTAATAAACAATTATAAAAGACTTACTGTTGATATGTTCCTTGTTGATAATAAAAAACAAAAAATAAAGCATCTATATCAATTTTTTCAAATAACTCTGGAGAATCGAATATTGCAGGAGGTACTTGCGGATAATAGGATGGAACTGGATATGGTTCGGAAGGCATGTAATATTTTGGAGTCTCTGAATTTACAAGTTCAGGTGCTGTAGTAAATGATATTTCCAAAAAACGATGCATAATAGATATTGGTGGAGGATTTAAAGTTCTTTGCCTCACAGTTTTTAATGATGAAACTAAGTCTTTAAGACTTTGTGGAAACCGTGATAAATCTAACGAGTTTAAAGTATGTGTTTGAAGTTCAACAGATGAATTGTCTATCGGCGCTGTATCATTTGTTACTTCCTGCGATGATGCTTCCAAAGAACTATCTGTATTCCCCAATGACTCCAGTATATGCTTTTCCTGATATTCAGAGGTACCTTGAACATTGGGTGATTTTATTAATTCGTGTTGAGGGTTAGAAATTGAAGACATCACAGGAGATGTTTCTTGTGATGCTGAAGATGTTGCAACATCTACCTTTGTATCAAATTGTTGTAAAGGAAATATTCCATTGGAATTTAACGAATCTGATGTAGGTAAATGTTTTAAGGGTTCAACATGTGTTTTAGTTTGAGACGTTTTAGCTGTTCCATTAGTAACTTGATGCATGTTTACATCTGCTAATGTAGGAGATTTGGATTTTGTTTTAAATACTAATGTTGTATTTAAAGACTCTGTTGATTTTGTTTTATCCTAAAAATTAATAAGCTACATTTTTACTATTTTTATTTAAAGTTTACATCTTTATCTTTTTGAGAACAAGGAGACGTTTCATCTGCTAGGGACTGTGTATCTAGAGATGAGTCTATCTCGTTGTCTAAATTTCGTCCAAATATTTCTTCATTTAAATTTAAACTGTCATATATATTTTCATCTTCTGTAAAATCTACATCTTGGTTCGACTCAACATAATATTTGATATCTTCTTGTACTGAAAGTACCTAAAAAATTACGATATAATATATATACAATGGACATACTTGTTCTGTTTGGATATTTCCATTCTCGAGGAGTCGTAAAATCAGTTCTAATTTATCTTGATGCCATTTATGTCGTTCTAAAAGATATTCGACTTGTTCTAATCTTTCTGATTTTATATAATCTTTACTTTTCTTTTTCAAAGATCCTTGTAATATTTCGGATTCTGTTTCTAATTGTTCAATTTGTCTTTCTAATTCATCAACCATAGAAGATAACCAATGACTAGTTTCCAGTCTTTCTTTTTCCTTCGGATCCAATTTTGCAGCAGAAAGAAGACCTTCTTTACTAAACGCTTTTGTTTTTATTTCTTTTTCATAAGCCTTGAATCGTTCCATTTGCTTTATATATAATATTATAAAATTGAATATAAAAATATAAAACAAATACCGTCTCTATAAGTTTTCTATTTTCTTGAAGAGATTTTTTATCTTTTATATCATTATTTGCTGTCCATGTTTTAATATGATCTCTCATTCTTTGAAGTTTTTTAATTTCTTTTTTTAAATCCCCTTCAAGTTTATCTTTTTGAGATTGATTACTTGCCGATTGCATTTTTTCATAAATACTTTCAAATGCAGCTACACCCTCTGTTACCTAAACATTTTAAAAATATAATTTATTCTTTTTTTTTTATTATTATTATTAAAAAGTTCTTTACCTTTTTAAGTGTTTTATCTACTTCTGCTTGTAATTTTCGGGATGTCATCTTAAATATTATATCTTTTTCATACGTTTTTTAAGAAATCTAACTTATTTCTAAACAATTATATCTTTCTTTTAATTATATTTTTAATAATCTTTTATCAGTAAAATCTAATATTTTTTGAACGTTTTATATTTTTATATGGGTTAACGTTAAAAAATATATATTTAATGAGAAGATTTATAAATAAGAAAAGAAGTATAATTAAAGGGGAATATATATGTATAATAAGTTTTTTATGCTTAGGAAAGCAGAATATATTAAGTAAAAATGAAAAGATATTTTAAATGAGGAATTAATATTTAAATAGAACGGAATATAGTATCAAATATTCAAAAATATTATGAAGTAATGAAAAATATAAAAAATATAGAATGTTCGAAGTATTTTAGAATTTTTATATTTAAAAGTAGATCTAGAGGTTATTAGAATAAGAAATTGGGCAATTATTGCACATATAAATCATGGAAAATCAACATGTAATTCATTTTTATAAATATGATAAAATATTTATAAAAATGAATAGTAAGCGATAGATTATTAGAAATGACGAATACAATATCTAAATCACCAAAAAATTGTCAAGTTTTAGATAAATTAAAAGTTGAACAAGAAAGAGGTTATCTAATATATTACAATATATAAATTATTAATATTTCTAGGTATTACTGTTAAAGCACAAACATGTAGTATGTTTTATAATTATGGTGATGAAATGTATCTTCTTAATTTAATTGATACCCCTGGACATGTCGATTTTAGAGCAGAAGTTAATCATAGCTTGGCTGCTTGTGACGGTTGTTTGTTGCTTGTAGATGCTTCACAGGGAATTCAATCACAAACAGTTCTTATATTTAATTGTGTTTTTTATTTTTAATAATCTATTAGGTTGCTAATTTTCAACTTGCATTATCTAGAGGATTAGTCGTTTTACCTGTATTGAATAAAATTGATTTACCTAATGCGGGTAAATATTATTTATTATAGGAACATCCTTTGATTATTTAGAGCCTGAGAGAGTATTGGATCAATTGAAGCAAACGTTTAATATAGTTCCAGAAGATGTTATTCTTGTTTCTGCAAAAAGCGGTATGGGTGTAGAAAAAATTATTCCAGCTGTTATTGATAAAATACCACCGTATATTTTTGTATTTGTATACTAGTATTAACTTTTTTAAGGCCTAGAGGATCTCTGGTTAATGATTTAAGATGTTTTCTTATAGATAGTTGGTAATTCTTATGCTTTAAATATTCTATGAATTAGATGTATATAGGTACGATAACTTTTGTGGAGTCGTTCTTTTAGTTAAAATTTATGATGGTTTTTTGCGTAAGGGTGACAAAATTCAGAGTATTTATACCGGTTTAAAATATGAAGTCTCTGAACTTGGAGTAATGTATCCTGACAGAGTTGCAACAGAATTACTTAAATCTGGACAAGTTGGTTATATTATATTAGGTATGAAGAATGAAGAAGAATCTTATATAGGGGACACTTTTTATCATGCTGGTAAAAAAGTAACGCCTTTGCCTAGATTTGAAGAACTCAAGCCTACTGTATGGTTTATTTTGCAATATATAAGAATATTGATTTTTCAAAATAGGTATTTGTTGGTGCTTTTCCTGTAGATGGAAATAATTTTCAAAAACTTAATGAAAGTATTACTCATTTGTTATTAAATGATAGATCTATATCTTTGGAGAAAGAGACATCTACTGCATTGGGCCAGGGTATTTTTTTTGGATATATATGAGTTATTTTTTAATCCAATATTAGGTTGGCGTATTGGATTTGTAGGCGCTCTTCATTTATCAGTATTTATAGATAGATTAAAAGATGAATATGGTGAAGAAGTAATGTAATTTTATTAATGAAAATTTCTAAACAATGTTTAGG
This sequence comes from Pneumocystis canis, assembly GCA_017311265.1. Lineage (NCBI taxonomy): Eukaryota > Fungi > Ascomycota > Pneumocystomycetes > Pneumocystales > Pneumocystaceae > Pneumocystis > Pneumocystis canis. The sequence goes on along the minus strand of JABTEF010000022.1, from coordinate 437,152 downwards.
TAATTATTACATCGCCTACGGTTCCTTTTAAAATAGTATATAAAAACGGTAAAGAGGAGATGATTTCAAATCCAACATTGTTTCCTGATGTTATGCAACAAAGTATTTTGAATTTACAGGAACCTATAGCAGAAGTTATTATGGAATTTCCAATAGAGTATATCGGAAATGTTATTGAATTATGTCAAGTATATTTAAAAAATTTTGATTTTAATATATTAATATTATTTAGAATCATAGAGGGATTCAGAAAGATACGATGTTTCCTTCTGAGGCAAGATGCATCATTAAATATGAAATTCCTACAGCGTTATTGATTGATGGTTTTTATGAGAAACTTAAAAGTCTTACAAAAGGGTATTATTATTGATTGTTTTGTGTAACACTTATTTTATATAGATATGCTAGCTTAGATTATAGAGTTATTGGTTACAAAATCTCTGATTTAGTTAAATTACGGGTTATATATATATATACGTTTTAGATTATTATTGAATATATATAGTTTTTGATTAATGGAAAATCTATTGATGCACTCTCTGTAGTGCTTCATAGAAGTCAAGTAAATAGGAAAGGAAGAGAATCAATAAAGCATCTAAAATTGTTAATTAAACAGCAATTGTATGAGGTTGAAATATAGATTTATTTTGAAAGAAAATTAAAATATTTAGGTGATAATACAAGCTGCGGTGGAAAATAAGATTATAGCTCGTGAAACAATAAACCCTTTAAAAAAGGACGTAACAGCTAAATGGTTTGTAGTGTATTTTTTTTTTTTAGCTAATTATTTAAAAGTTATGGAGGGGATATCACGTACTTAAAATTATAAATTACATTCAATAGTAGTTCTAATTTTTAGTTAGTCGTAAAATGAAACTTTTATCTAAACAAAAAGAGGGTAAAAAAAAATTAAAAAAAACGGGTAATATTATTCTTGATCATACAGTATATACTTATTTTAAAATGTTTTTGATACTAAATTTTGAAGGTATTTCAGAAATTTTTACAAAAATAATGCATTGGTGTTAAGAGATAATGAGAATATATATTCATGTAGCATTAATGTTAAATATGTATTTATAAAATCGGGAAATATTTATGTAAATTTAATCATCTGCTAATTTATATGCCACCTGCAAATCTACTTTATGTAGATCAGTACTAAAACTTCGCAATTTTATTTGCTCTGCATTGTAAACTTCACATGCATCACTATCGCCCCATTCATCGGGGACTTCTGAATTACTGTCTGTATACACTAAAACATTGAACGTGCATTGCCCTTCAATCTGCGGAAGGAATGTTACAGATGCTGTGATTTGTCGAATAATTGCTTGAATTTCTGTATGAATCTCTTTTTCTGATTTCTCTGAAATAGTATTATTTTTATCATCCCTAAAAGTATTATTAATAATAGTTATGTTTAATAAGTCTTTTTATAGATTAACTAACTTGCTTTTTTTATTTTCTTTGTTATCATTTTTTAATATTTGAATATCAAATTGCCATCGTTCTAAAACTTCCAAAGTATCTTTTGAAATAATGGCAATCACTATTTTTGATACTTTTCCTTGGTCTATCCACTCTATACATTGTTAACTATTTTCGACAAAAAAAGATAAAATCACTGTGAAGTTGTTCTATAATTTTTCGTATATAAGCTTTTACTTCAGCATCTGCAGTTACTAGCATATTAAGTCCGTATTTTTTGATCATTTTAAAACCATCTGCTGGATAGACTCCTCTTTGGAAAAGTATACTTATTTCTTTAAAATTATTCACAATGATTAAGATTAATTCTTACCTGTTGATACTATATTCTAAACATAAAATTAGAGATAATTTAGCAAAAAAAAAGCATATAAACCAAAAAATTCACTGACAATTTTTGAAGATCCTTTAAGAGATAGTTTAGATAATATTGGTGCAGTATTAATTTCGCTCATAAAAAGTAAGTTTTTTTATTAAATTTTATGAAGTTATTAATAATTCGATATAATTTTAAGATTCTGTTTTATTCGTGTTTTAAAAAGAATTTAATGTTTCTTGAACAATTTAATTCTTTAATATCATAGATATTTGTTGAATATGGTTTTTGTTTTTAATAATAAATTGATAAAATGACAATTTATAAAAATTTGGAGATAAATTAAGATTTGAAATTCTTGCGATAAGATAATTATATTTATTTATCTATATATGTATATATGTATATATTAAAATAGAAGGTTATGTTTTCTAATTTAATAATAATTAGAAGTTTATTTTTAAAAAGAAATAGATGTATGTTTAATATTTTATAGCTTCTTATATATTTATTTTTGTTTAACGTATGTACTTTACAATGATTATTTAAATAATAAACTAAAAAAAACTATATAGAATCAATATTTTTAAGTAGTTTATAATGTATATATTGAATATATATTTTAAGAATAATTGTTAGGTATTTGTTTTTTTATGTCATTAAAATTCAATGTTTAAGTATTAAATTGATTTTATAAATATGAAATATTATAATATTTAAAAGACTATATGAATAATAGGTAAATATAAATAAAAAACAAAATATAAACTTCTGTAAAGCTTTTTTTTATTTTGTTTGATTTTAAAAGTTTTATATAATTCAAGATAAAAATTTATGTTTAGATTGAAATTTTTTATAAAATAAATTATTAATAAATTCTCAAATAGAAGAAAATTTTGAAAAATGATATTAACTTTTTTTACAAAAGTATTTTCATATATTTTTTAAATATCTTTAAAAATAGAGGATGAGAATGACTAAATTATAATATAAGAATTTAAATAATGTTCAAATCTATTTATAAATGTTTTAAAGAATCTATAGAAATTTAATAATAAATATAATTGCAACCCTTTTTAGATAATAATTTTATTTTAAAAAGGTTATTTTAAATTAAAATATTTTTAAAACTATATTAAAAATAAGTATTTTGAAGGTAAATATTATAAAAGAAATAAAAAATATAGGAATATTCAAAATAATGAGGAAAACTAACTCTTTTTAATAAAAGACATGTTAAAAAATTGTAAAAGTATATATAAATCAAGAAAAATATAAAATTATCTTTAATTTTATTTTTATTTTATAATATTTAGGTTATAATTTATAAAATTTAAATAGTTTAAACTTATATATTTTGAATGAATATTAGTTTTAAATAGTTTATTAGCAGTTTAATTGATCATGTATAATCATTTATTTGATAAATTTCGATATTGAAAAATATTATTTTTATAAAAATTTAAAATTCTCTTAAAATGCCACATTTAAATAAGTTTTATAACGCGTATACTTTTATGATTTGTTAGATAGGAATTGATAGTTGAATAGAGTAGATAATTTGACAGGAAAATTTATTCAAAGACTTTCAGAAGCTGTATCCATTCCTTCTATAAGTTGTAGTGTTATGCATCGACAAGATGTTATTAGAATGGCAGAATTTTTGTATAGGGAAATGAAAAATCTCAGTATTAGTGTTGAAAAGAGGTTTTTAGGAACTCAAATATTAGATAACCAAGAAATTAATCTTCCACCAATTATTCTTGGGAAATATGGTAATGATAAGAATAAGAAGAATGTTCTTGTTTATGGGAATGTTTTATCTTTTTTTTGATTAAATCTTATGTATTAGTCATTTTGATGTTCAGCCTGCTTTAATAACTGACGGTTGGATGACAGACCCATGGAAACTTGAATATGATGAAGAAACGGGTCGTATGTATGGTAGAGGTATTTCGGATGATAAAGGACCTATTCTTGGATGGCTTAATACTGTCGAAGCTTTTCAGAAAGCAAATATTGATTTTCCTGTAAATCTTATTTTCTGTTTTGAGGGTATTTTTATAAATTATTTTATAACTTTCTGATCTTTCAGGTATGGAGGAAAATGGATCAGTTGGTTTAGATACATTGGTTGAATCGGAGGCTCAGAAATATTTTGCTAATGTAGATTGCGTTTGTATTAGTGATAATTATTGGCTTGGGACCAAAAAGCCGTGTTTAACATATGGTCTTAGAGGTATATCGTGTTATAGTGTAACAGTGACTGGTAAGCTGATTTTTTTATCACTTTTTTCTTATTTTTTAGGTCCTAAAGCGGATCTCCATTCTGGAGTTTTTGGTGGTATTGTTTATGAACCTATGGTTGATCTTATTCATGTATGTTATATATTTATTTGCTTTTTGTTATTGATTAATTTTAGCTTTTTTCATCTCTTGTAAATTCAGATGGAACTATAAATATTTCTGGAATCACCGATCATGTAGAACCTTTGTTAGGTAATTTTTTACTTAAAATATTCTCTTCAATTAATTTTTTTAGAGGAAGAAAATGCTTTATACAAAAATATATCAGTTACTATGGATGAGATATATCAAGCAATAGGATCTAAAACAACAATTTATGATGAAAAGAAGTCTATTTTGATGCATAGGTATTATTTGCAATGTTTTTTAATTTTATTTAATGAGTAAGATGGAGATATCCATCTCTTTCTTTTCATGGAATAGAGGGTGCATTTTCATCTTCAGGTATTAAAACAGTAATTCCCGCTAAAGTATCAGGTATATTTGAAATAATTTAATGTTGATTTTTTTAATTTAGTTTAAAAGGAAAGTTTTCTATACGTTTAGTACCTAATATGGATCCTGAAAATGTTTTTGTCCTGGTTAAAAAACATCTTGAATCGGTATTTTTATCTTTAAAGTCAAAAAATACTCTTACTATTGAACATCTTCATGGATCTAAACCATGGGTCTCTTCTCCAAAACATTGGAATTTTCAAGCGGCATCAAGAGCTACCAAAAAAATATATGAAGTAGAACCAGATTTCACGAGAGAAGGAGGCAGCATTCCTGTTGCATTGGTATTCGAAAATTATTTAAATAAGAATGTTCTTTTGTTGCCCATGGGACGAGGAGATGGTATGAAGCTAATTTTTAAATTAAATAAGTATTAAATTTTGTAATAGATGGTGCACATTCTATAAATGAAAAATTAGACAGATCTAATTTTATCATGGGTACTAAGCTTTTTGGTACATATTTGTATGAAATATCAATGCTTTAAAATTATTTTTAAGTTATTTTTGATCTTTTTTTTGATAAGTACTTTTTTATTAAATGTAAAAATAATGAATTATTATATTATATTATTATTTTAAATAGTCGATATACTTTCTGAATTTTTAATAATATTATTGTTTTATAGTAATCCTATGTTTTGATTTTACTTAGTATCCTATCGGTTTTTTACTTGTTTTATTATAGATATGATTAAAAAACATATTCATATGTTATGTAAGTAAATATAATAATTATTTTGATATTTTTTAAATGTATTGTTATATATGACTGTTTTTTATTTGAATTTACATAGCAGAAAAATTAGAAATTCTAGTTTTTAAATAAAAAAATCCTTCAGAGTAATAATCATTTTGTGTTTAAATTATTAATAAAATGATATTTATAAATTGTGAACTTTACAAATAATTGAATCTTGAATATTAAATTTAAAATAAATTTATAAATATTAAAAATAAGATTATTTTTTGCTTTTATATAATCAAATGTTGTTTTTACTATTTAGAGTGTTTTTGAACTATCTTTTTATTCGTTTCCCAAAAGACTGTTCAATATCTGAATTATCAAACACATAATCATTATATTTAGAAAGTGCTGTCTTGTTAAATCTAAGTATTGAGAGAATTAATTGCGAGTTATTTTATAGAATAAAAAAATACCTTTTATGCTCATTTTTCTGGTGGTTTCTTATTTCGGGGAATGTCGGTAAGAGAGAGGGGTCTTGAGCTTAAAACAATTAGAAAATAATACATATGTAAAAGTAAAACCTTGAGGTGATTCTTGAAAATATTCATGACTTAAAGCTGTTTTTGCTGAAATTCGTTTTTCTGGATCATATGTAAGAAGCTGATTTAATAAATCTTTCGTTGCATTTGTTTGATTGGAAAATTTTTGTTTTATCATATTATTTTTATTTGAAAAAAAGTGAAAATGTTTAGAAAGTGGTAGCTTTCGAAATTCTGGCCAGATAGCTTCATTAGGTGCTCCAAGTAAATTAGCTATTAATTGAACTTGTTCTGTTTCATTTTGACCTGGCAAAAGAGGAACAGATGTTATTAGTTCTCCTAGAATACAACCAACTGACCAAAGGTCAATACTGTGGGTATAGTTTTTTTTTCCAAAAAGTAATTCTGGAGATCTATACCAAATAGTTACAATATGGGGTGTCATGTCAGTTTCTCTGTATTCCCGTGCCATACCGAAGTCAGCTTTCAATTATTAGGCCTGAATTTTTTGTGCTTTTGAAGTGATACCTATTTTTAGGATACCTTTTGCGTTTAAAAGTAGATTAGACATTTTTAAGTCTCTAGATATAATTAATAAATCATCACATAAGTTTCTAAAATACCTATGAATAATATTTTGTTTATGTAAATATTCCACCCCTTCTAATAATTGTTTTGTTAAACATTTCACTATTAATAAATATTATATATAAATGTAAAATGATAAATACCCTCTGATTGAGTATATTTTACACAAACAGCATCCATCATACTTGCCATATCCTTGAAGGATCAATTTTCATCTTGATATATAATTGAACAAACTTGTTCACAATATTCTTCTACCATATAAATATCATCAAGTGCTTTTCCTACTGCTACTTCTAAAACGCTTATAATATTTTTGTGTTTTAAAGATCTTAAAAGAGATATTTCCCTTAAAGCAGTAATAGGAATACCTGAATATCTATCATTATCAAATATCCGTACTGCTTTAAGTGCAACAATTGTATTATTCCTTTTATCTTTTGCCCGACTAAAAAAAATAAGACTTTTTTAAATATTGAGATAATTAATTACTATACAATGCCATATGCTGGTTTTTCGTTAAATAATATTGTTTTATTTAAGTATTTACTTACTTCCTTCACCAATTCTATTAAGTTTTTCAAAATCATGAATAGAAGTGCATGTTCCAAGATATAAGTCTTTATAATTAATATCTATCTCTGTTTTTTTGCCTGTAATTGAGTGAATACTAAGACAGGATTGACTCATCATGTAAAATAGTTTTACACAAAAGGTTCTTTTGAATTCAAAGAAATTAGGTTGGTTTAAGACGATCTAGATAATATAAAAAATGAAATAATAAAATATAAGTATAAAAAGTCTATTTATATATTTATATAGAATTTATATATATAAATTAGATAATATTTGAATTATGTTTTTAGAAAGGAGATTTATATATTTCTTTAAGTATAGAGATAATTTTTATAGTTAAAATTTGATTAAGAATATTATTTTTTAAAAATATATATTTGAATATTCTATGATTTCCAATTAAATCCTTATAATTTCTATTTATATATTTATAAAAACAAAAACATTTATAAATATGTGGGGTTATTTTATATTTTTCTGTAATGTGAAAATATAGAAATTTTTATTAGATTTATAAGAACTTTTGATATATAATAATAATTATATTGAATTATGGTTTTATAAAAATATATATAATGCATTATTATTAATTTTCCTTTTATTACTCTATTTAATATTTTAAATATGATAATACCATATAATATTTTTTATTTTTAGATATTTTTAAAAAATATATTTGTCAATCTGTATTTTACTTTTTTTATTTTTAATATTTAGAATATTTTAATATTATCATGTTAATATAATCTTGAAAATGGTATGTTAGAATATTTTTATATTGTTTTATCATGATTTATGGTTTAATCAAATCTTAAGAAATAATAACTGTAAAAATCTTTTTTACTGTAAATATATTTTAAAATATGCGATTATTTAATTAGTTAATATATATTTATACACAAATAAAATAAAAAGATAGAATGGTATCTGCTTAATTTGTTCTTCATATTTAATAAGTGTTAATGTTCTCAATAATATTATAATGACTAAACTATCTGTATATTTTAGTAAATTAGTAAATTTTATTATATATTGATTTTTTTAGTTTGATTAAAATTTCATTGAATACATTTCTTTAGAAAATTTATACCATAAATATGAAATTTAATATATTAAGATTATTTAATATTTTTGATATGTTTCATGATTCTTAAATCAAAAGAGATAAAAGATAAAAATTAAAAATATTAATATGAAGTCAAAAATCCATAAAACGCAGAGTATGATAAGTACTCAAAATAGTATCTATATTAAGTAGTATTATAAATGTGCAATGTTAAATAAGACTTACTTCTGTTTTCCTTGTGTCTTATCTGTCTTCCAAAAAATCATATTTATATACTTCTTTTTTTACAAGATTTACAATTTCTTCTAGATATTTTACAGTTGTATGATTTTCAGCTTGAGCAGTTTTTAATGTTTTGATTAGAAAGGCAAAAAATTGACGTCTGGATTCTTGAAAAATAAAGCATTCAAGAATTTCTTTTATCTATTTTTTTTAGAAGATTATATTTTCAATAAAATATATACGAAATCTTTTAATAAATTAATTTTTTGATTATTTGATAAAATAAAGCTTTTTAAAATATAAAGTCGTTCTCTGTCAATTCTGGATTCTTTTAATTTTTTAAGTAAATCCTCGATGTCAATCTCTGTTTTAATATCATTTGATGAAGAATTAATGCTTTCATTGAGACTTATTGCATCTGTTGGAGGTCCAGAAAGTCTAAATGAAGAGTTAATAGTAAAATAGTTGTCATTATCTACAATATATGGATCATCAACGCGTTTCTAATAGATTAATTATGTATAAAAGAATAAGAATTGTTACCTGTTGACGTTCTCTTATCCATTTTCTTCTCCTTACAAAACTATGAAACCAAATACATGTTCCATACCACTTTTTTGACCAAAAAGAAAATGAATATGACCATCCTTCTGCATCTACATTTCCATACATGTCAATTTTCCATTTATCCCATGTCTACATAGTTTAAGATTAGTAAAGAAAAAGATAACTTAAATTACCCATTTCCAAGAGGGACCTGGGCATGTCGCAGTAGATATATTGACAGGAGAATAACTGAAAAATCTATTATTTTTATAAATTATCAATGGAATTAATACCGAAAATTTTTATCTGTCCAAGGAGGCGGATCAAAAAATAATAATGAATTTGGAGAAAACATCAAAGTTCCACAGAAAGATGCACTTCCTTGATTTTAAAAAATAAATATCATTAAGTATTTAAATACCCTCTTTGATTTTCATATAATACGTCAATTATTGTATTTTTTTTATTTGTTTCGTCTTCATAATATCGATTTTTCTTTAAACATTCATAATCTTTTGACCCTGATTTCTCAAAAAAATCTAATTACTAATTATCTAACCATATCCATATTTTATTTTCAATTTTACACTCATATCGTTGGTCTTTTATTTCTATTTGATGTAAGTCCTCACTTAAAGGTATTTGTTCTTCAGATATTCTCATAAAATTTAGATTTTCTAATTGAACAGTATTTTATTTTATTAAAATTACACTTTTTTATTATTTAATGATATTTTTTATATATTTTACTTTAAGCTTCGTTGCTTTTAATGTAATATTTAAATTTATAAAAAAAAGGATAAGAAACAAATGAAGAGAATTTTTTAGAGATTTATTAAATGTTTAAGTTATATAGATTTAATTATATTTTTATTTTAATAATTTTTTTTTAATTTATTTTATGTGAATAGTTAAAAATATAAGTTAATTTATGAATTGTTATTGATAAGAGTCTTTAAGATTTTATGATTATTTTGAAGATATTTTAAAAATTATTTGCTTAAATGAATTGAAAAATGGTTTTAGAGCATGTTACGAAAAGTAAAATATACAAAATAGATTAAATATTTTAAGTATTTAATAAAGTTTCTTTATCTTATATTAAGAGTATTATTTAAAATATAAATAAGAATAAGAAATAAAAAAAAATAGTAATTTATAAATGATATAATGTAAAGTATGTTATGATTGTAAAATCAATGCAATATATAAAATGAATAGTCTTAGATATTAAAAGTCTTATTTTTAAAGTGTTTATAACTTTTTTTAAAATAAAAAGGCAAGAAAAATAGTTCAACTCATTATGGATTATGTTTATAAAAGAATAAATTAATTGATTTATACAAAACATTATTTTAAAAAAATAAACTACAAGTCTATGGATTTATGTATTATGTTTCACTATTAATATATTTATAAATAAATTGTTAATATTATTAGAAATATTATGTTTATCTGTAATAGTAAAAATAAATATTTTCATAGTTACATTAATTTTCCACTTATAGATGTTATCAATTGAATGATTAAATTTATTAAAAAATTATTTTTTTTGGATTCCAAATAATTGGTATTTGTTTTATTTGACTGAGATTTTATGATTGAATATTTTTAACAAATATACATGTGTTTATATTATAAAAAGAATTTGAAATTTTTAAACATTCTTTAAAATTATTGTTAAAAAGTAATGATTTTTAATACATTTTATTTTTTGTTAATATGTTTAAATTTTTGATAAAGTTTTTTTTTAATTTTGATTTTTTTATGTTATTATTTATTCTTTTTATGTAATTTTCTTAACAAACATCTCCTTTGGTTGTTTAAAAATTAGAGGTTTCTTTTATAATTGTATTATATTAATTCAATAATTTATTTATTTAATAAAATATATGTTGTATTTATATAATAATTTATCCATAATAGATTTTTTTGAGGAAATAAATCCCAATATATTTTAAATGATTTAAAAATATCAATAAATAATTTTTATTGATGATTAAAATATTTAATAAAGGGTTATATATTATATAGATTAACACATAATATTTCTAGTAGAATTACTAATAAATGTTATTATTAAACCTTAATTTATATTTGTTTTAAAAGATTTAGTTTTAATATTAGATATATTTTAATATGGTTTGATTTTATTAAGAAAAATAGAATCTTTAATTTTTTTACAAGATATATTAACAAATTTATTAAAAATTATAATTTAAATAATTATTTTTTTCATAAAAAATAAATGTTATTTATAAAATATATTCAATTTATTTCATTTAATCATTTAAATTATATTATTTCATAATTAATTTATATATTTAAAGATAAAAATAACTTTATAATATTATTTTTATGTTTTATATTTTATATCATTTTAGTTTCATCATTTTTATTTCATATATGTTTAAAAATTAATTGTTTTATTTATTATTATAGATTTATATATATACAATTATATTCATAGTAAAATATTAATATCGTTATTTATCATTTTTCAATATTTCAAGTGATAGAAATATTAAATATTTTTGGGTTAGTAAATAAGATAATGATTATTAAACTGAATATGTTTAAGATTAGACGTAATATTTTTGTTTAAAATATTTAAAATTTTGATAAAATGAGTGAAACGGATTGGGATTTTGTTACAAAAATTGGTAGAGGAGTGCGTTTAAAAATGTCAACAGCAAAAGCATCAGCAGAAATAAATGAAGCTAGAAGAATGGGAGTTGTAGTGAGTGTTGAAAAAAGGTTTTCTGCTGGTCTTAATAAGGTTTTTTTCAAAAAAAAATGATTAAATATATTTATATAAATTAGGCACATAAAACAACAGAAGCACAAAAAATGGCTAAGATAGATCGTGAGAATGAGGTTGCGCCTCCTAAAACTACTGGACGTGATGTTGGAATGGCTATTTCAAGAGCTCGACAGGAAAAAAATATCAAACAATCTGAACTCGCACAGAAAATTAATGAAAAAGTAAGCGTTATAAATGATTATGAGAATGGAAAAGCAATTCCAAATCAAGCTATTTTACTTAAAATAGAAAAAGTAACATATCTATTTATTTTACATAATGTTAATTTAGAAAAGGTTTTAGGTGTTAAATTACGTGGATCTGGTATTGGACAGGCCCTAACTGGACCTAAAAAAATAAGCCAATAGTTCTTTCTATTTAAATATTATATGATTTGCTTATTATTATTGAAAACGATATAAAAAATGATAAATGCATAAAGGAACAAAATTGAATATAAATGGTTTAGTTTTAATTACTGATACATTCTTTAAATAAGTTTATTTAATGATGGTTATGTGTATTTTCTATACCAATAAAGTTTAATTTATAAACACTACCACATTCTGGACATCGTGAATTTTCTTGGTTAATAGATAATTCAAACCAAAGAACATCATGTGAATCCGCAGGTGATCCTGTACATCCTATTAGGCGCGTTTTATCAAGACTTTTAACAATAATGGGATCTTTAGGTGTTCCTAAACGACTTGCATCAAGAGGTTCAAGATCAAATGCTTCTTTTCCTTCTATTTTTTGTAAAAGTTCAAATCTTTCAATACCAGTTGCTTGTTCTAAAATACTAGGAACCCTTCCTTCTACAAGTTTTTGAGGAAAAGTATCTTTTTTCATATAACTTTTTAATATAAATCCTCGCTCTATTAATAATAAAATGTTAATAAATAATTAGGAAAATATATAAATAAAATTACCTATTTCATAAATAATTGTTTTTTTTCTTAAAAGCGGTATTCTAGTTTTTAATTGTAAAAAAATGTATGATGATTTTCTTATATAATTTCTTAATATTCCTAAAGATATCATTATAAATTTCCCCTCTTAATTGTCTCTCGATTTTTTAAAAGTTTATAAAACGTAAAATATAATTTTTGAATTTTAGAAAAAAAAATTATCATAATATTGAGAATATTATCTTTAAAAATTCTTTTTAATAATAAACCTATTCGATTTCCTTTAATTTATTTTCATTTCATTCAAAATAGATTAATAACAACAATTAAGGGTTTTAAAAAGATGGAAGAAAAAAGGGTTGATGGCAAAGTTATTGCTCAGTAAACTTATATTTTTTTTAATAATGATTTTTTTATTGTTAAAAGGTCTATTTATGAAAAAATCCGTAAAGAAATTAATGAAAAACAAATTAAATGTTCAAGATTTCGGCCTACATTAGTTATTATTCAAGTGGGTACAAAAGATGAATCTAATACATATATTCGTATGAAACAAAAAGCTTGTGAAAGAGTTATTTTGATTCTTATATATATTTTCATATTATTAAATGTTATTATATACAGGTAAATATTCAATTTCGACATATAATATTCCCTGAATCAATTCAACAAAATGAACTTTTGGAAAAAATTTCACACTTAAATGATGATTCTAATGTTCATGGAATTATTATACAACTTCCTATTCCTTCACATTTATCAGAATCAGTTATTACTTCTGCTGTATCACCTTTAAAGGATGTAGATGGACTTAGTACTGTAAATACTTGTGAACTTTCTAAACGTAATGGTAATCCTTTTTTTGTTCCATGTACTCCTAAAGCTGTTATGACTATTTTTGATTCAATTGGTATTGAACTTGAAGGCAAAAATGCAGTTGTTCTTGGTCGCAGTAATATTGTCGGGAATCCTATGAGTTATCTTCTTCGTAATGCTAATGCTACTGTTACTCTTTGTCACTCTAAATCGCGAGATGTTAAAGAGATTACTAAGAGAGCTGATATTCTTGTAGTTGCTATTGGACAACCTGAGCTTGTCCGTGCAGATTGGATTAAACCAGGTGCTGTAGTAATTGATGTTGGTATTAATTATAAGGAAGATTTTTCAAAAAAAACAGGATATCGTCTTGTTGGAGATGTTCATTATGAATCAGCTTTAGAGGTTGCATCTTATATAACACCTGTTCCAGGTGGTGTTGGTCCTCTTACTGTATGTATACTTCTTCAGAATGTTTTAAAATCAGCCAAACACATGGAGGCGCTTTTTCGTTCTAGATCTATTTCTCCTTTGCCACTTAAACTTCTTGATCCTGTTCCTAGTGATATTGTTATTTCTAAGAATCAGATACCTAAAAATATTCGTGTATTGGCTAAAGAAATTGGTATTCTTGATAGTGAGCTTGAGCTTTATGGAAATTATAAAGCTAAAGTTAGCTTAAGTATTTTGGATCGCTTAAAACACCGAAAAGATGGATATTATGTTTGTGTTACTGGTATTACTCCTACACCTTTTGGTAATTTCTTTCTTCTATTTATTATTACTTATTTTTTTAGGTGAAGGGAAAACAACCACAACAATAGGGCTTGTCCAGGCTTTAGGAGCTCATTGTGGAAAATTAGCTTTTGCTTGTATTCGTCAACCTTCTCAGGGACCTACTTTTGGTATACAGTAACTTTAATTACATTAAAGCTAATATATACAAGGTATTAAAGGTGGCGCATCAGGCGGTGGATATTCTCAGGTCATTCCAATGGATGAATTTAATCTTCATTTAACTGGAGATATTCATGCTATTACTGCTTCTAATAACCTTTTAGGTATCTTATTTTGAATTACGTATTTTATTGATATGTTTTATAGCGGCTGCTATTGATACTCGTATTTTTCATGAATTAACTCAAAAGAATGAAGCTCTTTATTCTAGACTTGTTTCTAATCAAAAAGGTGGACGAAACTTTTCACCTATAATGAAAAAGCGATTGAGAAGATTGGGCATAAATAAAACTAATCCTGATGATTTAACTAATGAAGAGATTGAAAAATTTGTTAGATTAGATATTGATCCAAGTACCATTACATGGCAACGTGTACTCGATGTAAATGATAGGTTTTTGCGTAAAATTACAATTGGACAAAATTCCACAGAGAAAGGGTTTGAGAGAACTTCTGGTTTTGATATTTCTGTTGCCAGTGAATGCATGGCTGTTTTAGCTCTTGCCAATAATATGAAAGATTTGAGAGAAAGGTGTGTTTTAAAGTTTTTTAAAAATTTCTAAATTTTTGAGAAGACTTGGTAATATGATTGTGGCCAGTAGTCGATCTGGGGATTTTATAACTGCGGATGATATTGGTGTTGGCGGTGCTCTTGCTGTTCTTATGAAGGATACTATAAAGCCTAATTTAATGCAAAGTATTGAAGGAACCCCTGTATTTGTTCATGCTGGTCCTTTTGCAAATATTGCTCATGTAGCTATTTATTTAAAATGTTATAGTATATTTACTTTTCTAGGGAAATTCCTCTATTCTTGCGGATAAAATTGCTTTGAAGCTTGTTGGTATTGAGGATGATGAAATACGGGAAAAGAATGCAGGATATGTAGTAACTGAGGCGGGTTTTGGAGCAGATGCTGGATTGGAAAAATTTTTTGATATTAAAACTAGAGTATCTGGTTTATGCCCAGATGCTGTTGTTTTGGTAGCTACTATTAGATCCCTGAAACTTCATGGAGGTGGTCCGGAGGTATGATTTTTAATAGGGAATCTTTATTTAATAGATCATTTAGATTGCTCCTGGAAGGCCATTGGATAACGTTTATTTTGCTGAGGATCTTGAATTAGTTAGAAAAGGTTGCTCTAATATGATAAAACATATTCAAAATATTAAAAAGTATGGTGTACCTGTGGTGGTTGCTATCAATAAATTTCAGTAAGTTTTTTGTATTTCAAGTAAATATAAATAATTGGTTAGAACGGATACTTTAGCTGAAATTGATATTATTCGAAATGAAGCATTAAAAGCGGGTGCAGTGGATGTTGTTGCTTCTAATCATTGGGCATTGGGCGGACTTGGTTCAATAGAACTTGCTAATTCTGTTCAGTATGCCTGTCAAAATGCCCCTAAAAATTTTAGATTCTTATATGATTTAAATCTTTCTATTACAGAAAAAATTGAAATCATTTCTAAAGAAATATACGGTGCAGATGGTATTGAACTAAGTAAGCTTGCAGAAGAAAAGATTGAAAAATATACAAAATGGGTCAGTTTTTTGTATTTATTTTTTTTATTAAAGTATGTAGGGATTTGGAGGACTTCCTATTTGTATTGCCAAAACTCAGTATTCATTTTCGCATGATCCTAAATTAAGAGGTTCTCCTACAGGTTTTGTAATTCCCGTAAGGGATATTCGTTTAAATGCTGGTGCTGGTTTTATAACACCATTACTTGCTGAAATTATGACAATTCCTGGTCTTCCAACTCGACCAGTTTATTATGATGTGGATATTAATTCTGAAACATGTGAAGTAGAAGGGTTGTTTTAAAAGTTAATTTTTATTTATGATTATTTTTATAATTTTTTGTTTTTTTTTATAAAAAAAAAGTTATAGATTTTTTATGAAGAATGAGTACTATTTGTAATAAAATAAACGTACTTTTTGTATGTCTTGGAAATATTTGTCGTAGTCCTATGGCTCAAGGTTTAAATAATTGTTTTTTTATGTTTTAAGAATTTATTTTGATTAATTAGGTGTTTTTATGGATTATATTGAAAAACATAATTTAGAGTGTAAATTTGGTATAATTGATAGCTGTGGCACTTCTAGTTAAATATTTGAATCTTTTAATATTGAATTTTTTAACTTTTTTTTTCATAGCATATCATATTGGTTCAAAACCAGATCATAGAACACTTTCTGTATTAAAGTTACATGGAATAAATTTTGATCATCGAGCTAGACAATTGTGTAAAGAAGATTTTCATACATTTGATTATATTCTTGTAATGGATTCTTCAAATTTAGAAGATGTTAATAACAAATGTCCTAAGAATAGTCGAGCAAAAGGTATATTTTATGTTTTTTTTTATTTTATTTATTTAAATCATAGTTCAATTGTTTGGAGATTATGGGACAAAAAATGAGAGTAAGATTGTTCAGGATCCTTATTATGTAAAATGACTTTTATATGAAATATATACTAATTTTAATTATAGGGTGGAATAGATGGGTTTGAAAGGATTTTTGTACAATTACATTTATTTAGTAAAGGATTTTGTTCACAAATCCTAAATAAATAGCTATATAAATTGTATATATTAATCAATGAAAATTTATTGTATTAACATGTAAATCCAATAGCTTTATTATAGATAGGTTTATTTGGAAGCTGTACCCATACTGGTTTCCGTTTCTGTTGAGCTTGAGCTTTCTTTTTTCGTTGTTCCAAAGTAGTTATATCTTTTATAATCATTTTAATATGTGCACGTGGTCTTTGTCGTATTGACATTCTTCCTCTTCCTTTGAACCATGGTTGTTTGATATATATACCTTTTCCAACTAATGCTTGATCAACAAATAATGTTTTCTCGTCAAGTTTTTTATTTATAGCTCGTATACGTGCATTTCTGAGTGATTTGGCTACATTTTGTGCTGCTCTTTTATTACTGAAATCCATTTGTAAAATAGCATCTTCTAGTTTTTTTCCAGCAATTTGTTTAGCAATTTTTGTAAGTTTTTTTGGCGATATTTTTATAGACGGTGATTTATAAATGATCTAAAATGCATATTTCTAAATATTTTAATTTTATAGTTTTTTAAACAAACCATAGTTTCTTTAACAGGTATTTTGTGAAATGTTTGATTAAAAAGATCAGAAACATTAGATAAATTGTGATTATTTCTTTTATATAAAATAGGTTTTGTGAAATTCCTTATGTATCTATAATTTTATATATATATTTTACCTTTTTTATTTTTATACATACTTTGAAAAAAATCTAGATTGGATTGTTGAATGAGATAAAAATGATGAAAATGATATAAATCTAGTCATTATAACATGTTTTTTTAATTGAAAATTAAGTAATTCTTATATATTTAAAAATTTTGATTTTTTAAAGTTATTAATTGATAAGCTCGAGATTTAAAGATTATTTGATATAAGAGATTCTTATATTTAAATTTCTATTGTTTAAAGTGTTAAAACCTTTTTTAAAAAATTATTGAGTATTTTATAAAGAATTCTATTATATTTAAAATATTTTAATATTATAATATATAAATTTATAATTTTACAATAAAAACATATTTTTTAAATAATATAATATTGGAAAATTTATAAAAAAAATAATAAATGAATTAATGATAATAACAATTAAAAATGTTTAGATTTTTTATTCTATTATATATAGAAAAGGTTATTTTCTTAATTTGATTTATTGACAAAGAAATTTTATCTAATTTCAACAATTTAATTTGTAAGAAAAGATATAAATATATATATATTAATAGGAATATTCTTTATTAACTTTAATTATGATATTTGTATTTGTTAATATTTTTTGAATGTAATTTTTTTCTTAAAATGTATTTAATTTTAGTTTAAAATGTTGTATTAGAAAATGAAAAAAGAATATTAGAAAATTATAAGCGTTTAAATAGGGTTATTTCTAAACATTTTACATTTATTTTTTTAAAGTGTTCTTTGGTATTATTATTTTGGAATATTATATCAGATATAGTTTTTAAATGAATGCTTTATGGCTTTAAAGGTTAAGAAATTGTGATTTTTTATTATTAATATTGTCATTGTTGATAATCCTTTTTGATAATACAAATAATAATGAAATTATTACTAAGAATATTTTGGAAATAAAACTTATTGAGAATAAAAGTATGTTGACAATAGACAGACATATTTTGAATTTCAATTGAAAAAATGTATATGATTTAATTTTATTTAAAATGTTAATATTCTTAGGGAAAATTATTTTTTCCATATTATAATTTTGTAGAATGGGTTTTTTGGAAATTTTTCTAGAAAAATAAGATAGAAGATTCATAAACAAGTCTATATAAATTATCTTTTTGGTTTTTTTTTGATTCTTTGAAGTTGCTAAAATATAATGAGGATGTTTTTCTTTTACTGGCAAATGTTATCGTATTGAAAACTACAGAAATAAGCTCAAAATCGTTTTAAAATATATAGTTTTTGTTCTTGGAAATATTTATTATTTGTAAAAAATGATACTTTTATGGATTTTATTTTTGAAATTTCTGGAAATAATGAAAATAATATTAATAATGGATTATACAAACATATAACATATTTTTATTAAAGTACTCATGTTAATAATTTACAGTAATTTTTGATTTATTAATGCAAAAGAATGTAATTCAGGTTTTATATCAATGTATTGAACTTTTTAAAGAAATATTTTATAAATGTTAAAATGAGTATGTATGTTTTTTATATATTAAGATTAGTAATTAATTTTTTAAAGGATTTATTTCTGAGGATTTTAATCTTCTGTGTTAAATAGCATTTTTACAGTCATTTTCTTATTATTAAGGATGATAAATTCCGAGGATTTCAGATTTAATGTAATTATGTTCTTTTTATGAATCATTTTGGTTTAATAGCTGAAACATCTAATATAATAAAAAAGTTTGTCATGTTATAAATGAATAAAATTAATTATTTTATTATATTGAATTATGTGAGATGATATTAAATAGATGTATATCTTATGATTAAGGTAAAAAATGAAATATATATAGTGAATAATGTATAATTTTTACAAAAAGACAATATGATGGATATATAATATATTTTTGTATAAAGACAATATTATATTAGTTATTGTTTTTGGTTGAGATAATTCTCTAATTCATCCAATTCTATAGGTATTAGATTTCCTTGAGTCTCTTTATTTTTCCGTTCTTCCTCCTGTATATAAAATGATTTTATACATGCTGCTATATACTCTATATCTTCTATTTCTATATCAAAAATCTCCCACCATGCAGATGGAAGTTCAATTTTTTCATCTCTTGTAACAATAAAAATGCAACCCACGGCAATAGATGGAGCTGATTGAATACATGAAAGGGTTGTACATAAAGCATCGTTGATATAAGACCACACTTTTTGTGAAATTGTAGGATGTTGTATTAAATCTAATATTTGCAAATAATGAATTGCTAAAGCATATGGAAGTTCAACAAATGTATCAAATCCTAAAGAGGATAATAATGTAATTTCTGCAACCAAAATTTGATCTCTAGTTGTATAAAAAACCTATACGAATAAATTATAAATATTTTTAAAAATTTTTATACTTGATCAAAATATTCATGAATGGTTATAGACTTTCCTTTGCGATAATCTACTAACCCTGAAAAAACGTTTACAATATCTCTAATTTTTGTTGGTCGTTCAGTAATTTTTGATGCTGTAAATATTGCTCCCATAGCTATTTCTTTAATAGAAAAATTTCTAAATGATTCAACATAATAGAAGCGTTGAAATAATACTTGTGCTGTTCCTGAACATGTTATATGTCTATGAATTTTAGTTTTTTTTTTAAAAAAAAATCTTTAATAAATACAATTCAAGAAGAATAGATGCATGACGAATAAGTTCTGCTCCTGCACTCCTCATATCTCTTTCTAAATCTTCCGGAATTCCTGAAAGTTTTGATGGCGTTTCTTGCACTTGATATAAACATATTTGTGCATTATTTCGTCTCATTAAATTTATTTAAACTTTTTAATAAAATCTATTCTTATATAATTTTTAAGATTAATTTATAAAGGTTTTTAAGGAAAATATTAAAATTGCCCTTATAGTTTAGTGGCTATAACATCTCACTCGTATTAAAAAAGAGGGATGAGAAGGTCCTGTGTTCGACTCGCAGTGGGGGCATTTATTTTTCTCTTTTAAGGCGTTTAATGGGTATGTGGAAAAGGTTTAATGTCATCAGAACGGGTTCTTTGGATCATTTTTGGAAGTCAAAGTGGTTCTGCACATGATGTAGCGGAGTATTTTGAAAGAGGAGCAAGAAGACGTTTATTTGATACACATATATGT
Organism: Pneumocystis canis; assembly: GCA_017311265.1. Classification (NCBI taxonomy): domain Eukaryota; kingdom Fungi; phylum Ascomycota; class Pneumocystomycetes; order Pneumocystales; family Pneumocystaceae; genus Pneumocystis; species Pneumocystis canis. The sequence continues at coordinate 416,456 of JABTEF010000022.1, read as the reverse complement.
GCAGGTGAAAATGTATTAATTGAGGGTAATAAATTAGATGAAATGGATTAAAAACCTTAGAAGATGTATTTTTAGATTTTTTAAGAGCAAAATTAGTTCTTTTTGTTTGTTCAACAACAGGACAAGGAGAAATGCCTGATAATATGAAATTATTATGGAAATTTTTACTTAGAAAGAATTTACCAGAAAATCTTCTTAAAGAAATGGAATTTGCTGTTTTTGGGGTTGGAAGTACCCTTTATTTAGAGTAAAATATATAATAATTGTATTTTTCTACTTATTTTTAAAGATATAATTGGTCATCTAAAAAGCTTTATAGACGTTTACTTCAGCTTGGTGCACATTCAATTCATACTCGTGGAGAAGCAGATGAACAAAATCCGCAGGGGTTTGTATTTATTATTCAATTGAAAATTTAATATTGATTGATAAAGAATTGATTCAGTTTTGATTCCATGGTCACAAGAATTATGGTCAATTTTATTAACGAAATATCCATTGCCAAAAGGGTTTGATATATATCCTGATACTATGCTTTTATCTTCATCATTTTCTGTATTTTTAAAACAAAAGCAATCCCCAGTTACCTATTCTCTTGACAGAACAAATGTTATCACAGTAACAGTTTCCCAAAATCTTCGTATAACTTCACAAGATCATTGGCAGGATGTACGTCATGTGATATTGGATATTCATGATAACTCTGTGATTTATCATCCGGGTGATTGTGTTGTTTTATATCCATGTAATCCTCCTAAAGAAGTAGAAAATTTTTTGGAATGCATGGGTTGGTCTGAAATTGCTGATATTCCTTTATCTATATCTCCAAAGAGACTTTATGTTAATTCTCTGATTCCATCAGAGGTTACTTTACGGTTTCTTTTTACAAATGTTTTGGATTTTTTATCTGTACCTCGGCGATCTTTTTTTGAATTTCTGTCTCATTTTACAAATAATGCAGATTTTGTTGAAAAAATTCGTTATTTTTGTACTGCTGAAGGTCAAGAAGATTTATATGATTATGTTAATCGTCCAAGAAGAACGATTTTAGAAGTTATTCAGGATTTTTCTCCGCTAAACATTCCATTAGATTATATATTTGATATTTTTCCTATTATGTGTGGTCGAAAATTTTCTATTGCAAGTAGTTTAAAGGTATATGAATTGTTATCTTTTTATAATTTTTCTCATTTATAGGTTAATCCTGGTCAAATTCATTTGTGCATAGCAATTGTTAAATATAAGACAATTTTAAGAAAATTTAGATATGGTGTTTGTACGAGGTGGATTTCTACTCTTCCAAAAGGTATATGATAATCTGATTTGGGATTATATTAAAGTTTAGGCGCTGAAATAGAAATAGGCTTTTCTTCAGGTATTTTGAGGAAAGCTAAATCATGTTTAGTTCCTGTTGTTATGGTAGGCCCAGGAACGGGTGTATCACCTCTACGTTCTTTGATTCAGGAACGTATTTTTGAAGGATGTAAAGGTTAAAATGTTTATTGTTATTTATTATATCTGATCTTATAAAGATAATATATTGTTTTTCGGATGTCGTTCAGAATATAAAGATTTTTTATTTAGAGATGAATGGATTGAATATTCTAATAATAATTATTTAATTTTGTTTACTGCATTTTCAAGAGATCAGGTAGTTTTTAGGATTATATTAAACTCTAATAAAAGTATAGAAGGAAAAAAGATATGTTCAGCATGTTATGGAGGAGCATTCTAAGGTTTTATATGATTATTTATATAATAAACAGGGTATTTTATATTTATCTGGGTATTTTCTTTAAAAAAAAATCTCTAATTAAATATGTTTATAGAAATTCTCGTTTTATGCCAGAAGCAGTTAAACAATCTTTCCTTAATATTTTGATGAAGGAAGGAGATATGACTATTGAAGAATCTAGGAGTTGGTTTTTAGTAATGAAAAAAGAAGGTAGATTTTTACAAGAAATATGGTCATAAGATTATATGTTGATTAATTCTATGTATTTTTAAATTTGTATGTATAGATTTTGTTTATATTTTGAATATTTATTGAGCATTTTGACAATAAATTATTTTAATATTTATTTTTGGTTAATGGGTTATAAATATTTTTTATTAAATAATAATAGTTTTTGTATGTTATATGTAATGATTTTTGTGTAATTTTATTGTAATGATAATAGCTGATAAATTATAATTTATTTATACTAATGTTTATTTAAAAATTATAGTATTATTTTATATAAACTATATATAATATTTAAATATTAGTATTTTATACAGGATTATAAAATAATTTTATTATAAAGGATTGATACTGTCTCTGTTTAAATTATATATATGTTATACAGAGTACGAAAATTTATATATTTAAGTGATACTGAAAATGATTTATTTATATTCTTTTAATTCTTAATTATTAAATGTACAATTGTTTATATAAATATTACAATTTAGAAATGAATAAACTAAAATCTAATGCATAAAATAGTATAAATTTCGATATTTATCTTAAATGTTATATAATATTCCAAATATGTTTAAATTTTACAAATTTATAAAAAATAAAAATCTAATTAATTTTTGTACCAAGAGTTGCAAAAGCACTACGCGCATCCAGAATATCATCGGTCTTTTTTATAAATTGAGATCCTAATTCTTTATTCATATGATTTTTTTGTCTCTGAATTCCAGACCATGCATCCCCTTGCACAGTTTGACTTGAGTTAATATCATTTCTATTTTTTATCTGTGTGAATTTTCTTCCCAATCTTGAAAGACCTCCTGTATTATCTATATTTCTAATGTCTGGCCTTGCTGATTCTAAGATAGCTAGCAACCGTCTTTCATATTCTATTTGATGTTTTGTATACTCTTTTAAAGCCGATTTAATGTCATCTGATGTTCTTTTAATCCACTGGCGTCCCTCTTGTAGCAAGTTTGTAGTAACTCGTGTAAGTTTCATATTAAGATTTTGTTCATACGAACGAGTTTCTTCAAGAGATGTTAAAATTTCATTGACTTTTTCGGATTTTATTGAAGCCGATGATTTCAGACGTGTTATTGTAGATAATTTAGAACGAGAAGATGCTTGTGTAGACAACAACTCTTTGATAAGGATTTGACGATTCGTTAAGGTTTCCTGATAGTAATTAAAAATTATATAGACATAAATAAAAACTATACTTTGACGGCAAACGCATCTGATGAGACATATAAAAAGGTATCCATGAGAATCACGGACTTTGCATTTGCTTGAGTTAAGTATGAATGACTAATGGTTTGAATAGTTTTTCCAAGTTTTCGAAAAGCATTAGCCATGCCAGAGTGGTGTTCCATATCCGCCATTGAAGAAAACTTAAGACCTAATTCATCTTTTGAAATACTTAAATCTGTAGAATTTTAATATTTAAGTAAATGAGTGATTTAAAAAGTAACTTAGAAGAGTTTTAATAACTTTTTCAAATTTCACACATGATTCAGTCGTTTGTTGATAGAATTTTTTAATAATTGGCCTTAGATTAGAGAGTTCTGGTGTATCATCTGGAGGAGGACCTTGCATTTTAATTGCTTTTCTCTTTAATCCAGATGCAAGTTTGTCTTTTTGTATAATAGGTGAATACTATATGTTAAAATTAAAATGAATATGTTATAAATAATATAATCGTACTCCAAAGTGATTTTCAATAAAGTGAACAAGTTCTTCATCTTGAATAAGGATAGGATTTGCACTAATTATGTCTAACCATTTTTGCATACGAATATGAAAATGTTTTGTTTCTTCTTCTAATCCTAATCCTGCTGATGTAGCATTAGATGGTACAGGTGGAACGAGACATTCAGGATTTGAAATTGAAAGATGTTTCCCAAGTTTAATAAATTCTTCGTATGTTCGTCGTACGTCAGTAAATTGTGATGCACGAAATCCTTGGATATTTGTCTACATATTATAAATAAATTTCCTCTTTTCTTTAATTATTCTTATACATTAACATTAAATCTAATAACTAATGTCTTTTTAGACCGTTCAATTTCTTTAATTATTGTGTAAAAGTATGGTTTTATCAATTCTGTAATAATATCCGAGTTTTCTTCTTTTGATTCATTTTTGTTCATTATAATCTTAAAATAATAATAAGTTCAGTTAAATCCCCTCTTTAAAATTATAATAAAAGTTCAATATTTCCTTATAAAATAATTAAAATTATAAATAATGTTAATTTTCTTAATCTTACGAAATACGTAGATTAATTTTTAAATAAAATATAAATCTTAATATTTGTTTAACAATTCTAGATTTTTAATATGTAATTTTATTAAATTTAGAAATTAATTTGCTTAAAATGGGGAATTTTTCAATAGGAATTAAATTAAGGATTAGAAAATGTGTATTACCTATATTAAATTATCGAGGATGGTTGAATGTTTATAGATATTCAACAGCGTCAATAATTCGAAATATTGGGATTTTAGCTCATGTAGATGCAGTATGATTAAAGATTAAGAGAGAGATATATAATTAGAATTAAGGAAAATTAGGGAAAAACAACAACAGTGGAAAGGATGCTTTTTTATAGTGGATGTATACGTTGTTTGGGGGGTAGATAAAAGAATGAATTAATAATAATAATTAATGCAAAGATAGAAGTGGATAAGGGTTCAGCAGTAATGGATTGTCTTCCAATAGAAAAACAAAGAGGAATTACAATTAAAACATCGGCAATATGGTTTTTATGGAATGGTTATAGGGTTAATTTTATTGATACACCAGGACATGCTGATTTTGTATTTGAAGTAGAAAGAGCATTGACTGTGATGGATGGTGCATTAGTTTTATTAGATGCAATTGCTGGTGTAGAAGCTCAAACAATACATGTATGGAAACGAGCAACTGATTGGAAACTTCCAAGACTTGTTTTTATTAATAAAATGGATCGCCCGGGCGCTGATTCTTCTCGAACTCTTGCACAACTTCAACATCAACTAGGCATTCGTCCAATTGCAATGCAAGTACCAATCTTTGGTAATGAATTTAGTACTGATGGTTCATTTTGCGGACTTATTGATATTATAAATATGGAAATACTCTTTTGGCCATCTACTGGTGATGGGACATCATTTACACGAAAGCCTTTGACTATTATTACTGATCAAGAATTATTAAAACAGGCGGTTGCTGCTCGTACTTTGTTAGTAGAAACATTAGCTGAAATAGATGAAACATTAATCGATGCATTTCTTTCTTCTGGTAGCGATTTGTTACAGCTTGACTCAAATGTTTTGCGGCAAGCTGTGCGTCGAGCAACTTTATCAAATCATTTAGTTCCTGTTTTTTATGGTGCTGCACTTAAAAATATTGGTCTTCAACCACTTTTAGATGCAATAGTAACTTATTTCCCGTCACCTGTAGAACGTTTGAATATTCTAAAGAGAGGTATTTTTAATATGTTTAATATTGAACTTGTTTTTGCTACTAATTGTATATAAGGTGTTAAACCTGTTGATTTAAATGTTACTTTGGATTCACCGTACCAAAGATCGATTACTGGATATCATAATGCATTTTTAGAGAATTTTGTATTAAAAAAAAATGAATCTAATTCTAGAAATCCTTCAAAAGATCTTTATCAGAAAGAGAAACAGTCTCGAAATATCCCTATAGAATATCTTGATGATTCTTTAGGATCAATGGTATCCTTTGATCATATAAAAGATACTTATGTGTTTGCTTTTGTTTTTAAGGTTGTAGTTGAAAAAGCAATGAAGTATGTTTATATTTCAGTACGTCAAGGTAGGGATCGTTTATGAGTTGATAAGTTTTGTATTTCTTTTTTATTTTTTTTTTTAAATATGCTTTATTTTTTGAAATTATTTAAGATTTTGAATAGCATAAGCTAATATCTATGTAGGATGTCTTCGTAAGGGTCAATGGCTACGAATTAGACGAGGTGGTCGTATACGCGTCGGACAGTTACGAGAAGGTCTTGGGGGAACAGCTATTTCGGGTCTGGATTTTTCCATTCTTCCTCAATTGGTGGCCGGCGCTAGTAGGATTAATACTGGTCCGTTAATTGATAAAATTGAGGCAGGAAATTGGGGAATAATGATTAGTGATAATGAGATTCGCACTGGCGATATGCTTTTAAGTGATATGGATCCTATTATCCCTATAAAAAGGAATTGTGCTGTGAATTTGGAAAATTATTATGCATCAGATAATTTAACTGGTAATGAGATAGATAATGAATTTTATTTTGGATCAGGATTACCATCACCTGTTGTTACTGTGGCTCTTGAACCAATTGGAACAGCGGCAATTTGTCCTTTATCTCAAGCACTTAAATGGCTTTTAGATGAAGACCCAAGTTTGCGAGTTGATGATAATGATGGTCAAATTTTGTTGAGTGGTGTTGGAGAATTGCATATTGCTGTCGCATGTGATCGTTTACGTAATCATTTTTGTGTAGATTTTCGAGTAGGAAGTATTCAGCTCCGTCGCTGGGAAAAAGTTTTAAGAGAAGCAACTCTTCAACAGACTTATGAAGCTAGTATACATGGAAAATTAGTGCCAGTAGACATAACTGTTCGTTTGGTACCTATAAATAATCAGAAAAAAAATAAAAATTGTGTTGATAATGAAATTGTTGTATCTGAATCAGTTATAGCTTCATATACATACTTTGGCGTTGAAAAAGTCAGAAACGCATGTACGTCTGGTGTTTTAGCTGGCTTACAATGCGGTCCTATTGAAGGGTTTCCTATATGTGGTGCTAAAGTAGTTGTAGAATCGGCTGATGCTCATGGGGCTACTATTACAGCGTCTATTTTAGGGGAGGCTATTCGTTTTACTATTTCTCATTTAATTTCTACTCTTCCTAAAAGTTCTTTTTCTGTTATAGAACCAATAATGCATGTAATAGTTATTCTTCCTCATGAAAAAGATATAGGAAATGTGATAAAGGATCTCACCGGTTTGCGTCAAGGAAGACTAATTTCTATGGAAGGATATCCTACAGGGCAATATGTTGTTGTAGCACAAGTTTCACTTAGATATATGTTAGAATATACAGCGTAAAATCTTTTGAAAAATATTCTATGACTAATTATTTTAGCGTTCTTAGAAATATCACCAGTGGTCTTGGTTCTTTTGTAATGGTGATAAATAATTATTATATGTTATATTACTTAATGATGTAGTCATTAGATCATTTTGGAACATATTATTTAAATGATAAATATTAGTAAGGTTTTATGTATAAATGTAGGAATATTTATTTGGATTTAAAGTTAAAGTTATTTTTTAATATTTAAAGGTATTTTTTTATGGAAAAAGTAATTTTGTTTAACAAATTTTATTATTTTAGTAGGATTTTTTGTTAATATTGGTAATATAAAAGTATTGTATAGGATAATTTTGGATATGAATAAAAATATATGGATATTATATCATAATTTTCGTATTTTATTGTTTATATTAATTATTATTAATATTTTTTATGAATTTTATTTAATAATTTATTTAGGGTAATTATTATAAATTATAAATAGTTTTAATTTATTTATATAATAAATTTATTATTTTAATATTATATTCTAATCTTTGTATATGAGTACAAATATTGATCTATTAAAATTCTTGAAAATCTTGTATTTTATTTTTACTTCTTTATAATTGTTAAATTTTATAATTTTTTAATCAAAAATTATATCTTATATTTTAAAAAATATATATAATATTATTCCTTTTTTTTAATACAATAAATTACATTGTTTATGTATATATTTATCATTTTCTCATATAAATAGTTTTTTCATTCTCATCGTAATTTCGACTCGTTTTTCTCCTAAAAACCTTTTTATTAATATAAGAAAAAAGGGAAAAAAGGGAATTCATATAAGATTGGATTCCAAATAGTTTTCGAGGGTTATAATTTTAAGTGAAGCTGTTAGTATTTGCATGTTTTTATATAATATTTATTGGATTTTTTTAATAATAGAAGACAAATGACCGTTCAAGAAAATACACAAGAAATCGTTGTTAAGACCGATGATGTTAAAGATGATTCTTTACAAAAAGGATCTTCTTCTGTGACACATGGAATAACGGAGCCAAGCAATAAAGTTTTTATTGGTAATCTTAGTTTTAAAACGACTGAAGAGGATCTTCGAACATTGTTTGAAGGTATTGGTTCTATGTACGTATTTTTGAATTTTATTGTATAAATTGTCATTTTAAAAAATGGCTATAGTACAGCGATTAATATGCCTATGCGTCGTTTATATAAAACGGGTGGATATCGTTCTCAAGGAATTGCATTTATAAGTTTTTCATCAAAGGATGATGCGCAAAAGGCTATCGATGTGTGTAATAAAAAAGAGCTTTTGGATAGGACAATTACTGTGACTTATGCAAATCCTCAGCAGGGAAGATCAACCGCTCGACGGCAGAAGAATACACGATATAAAACCAAGGTAATTGAGTTTTTTTTGACTTTAGGAATTACCTTATATAGTTATTTAAAAAGCTTCAAAAAAAAAATAGGGGTCATGATTCTAAGGAAGCTGTTGATGCTAAAACAAAGAAGACAAATGCAGCAGCTAGTATGCTACCTTTTTCTTTTTTATAAAAAAATTGTTTAGAAAAATTATCTATAGGTGTCAATTCTGATAGTAATGTCTCTGGTACACAAAAACAGGCGGATCAGGTTGCTTCTTCTGGAGGTGCAGCTGAGGTTGATGCTAAGCCCAATCGAGTACGTTTTACTCGATTACCGATGAGACGTGGTCCAAAGGGTCCGCCTGTTGATGGTGTTAATAGTAAAACGACGGTTTTTGTTGCTGGTCTTTCATATGATACCAGGGAGGAGCAGGTCTATTTTTCTTAATTTTTAGATTGCATATTGATTTTTATAGCTTTTTAAATGGTTCTCAACATATAACCCTCAAAGTGTTCATATTGCTCTTCGACCCTTGCCTCGTTATATGGTTGAAAGGTTAGAGGCAAGGGGAGAACAACGAAAAGGACGTGGTTTTGGCTTTGTCACGTTTGAAAATGAGGATATGCAGAATAAGGCGGTGGAGGAGATGAATGATAAGGAGATTGATGGGAGGAAATTGACTGTGAAAGTAGCTATTGATAAACCTTATGTGAGTCAGATAGCAGTTAATGGTTCTCAAGACTTAGGTGATGGCAATACTGTTGCGGATTAATGTATGTAGATCATATATATGTAGTATAGAGGGTTTTTAAGTGGTATAAATATTATTAAAAGTTGATTTTGGCTTTTATAAATTATCCATAATATATTTTGTTTTTGTAAATTCTTATCGATTTTAACTTTGAAAACTAAATTTAAAATTGAAATTGATAAGAATATTTTTATTTGTTCTTTTGTTAATTAACAGATAATATTTTTAAATTATTTCTATTTTTTGATAAAATAATAGTATTAATTCAATGAACCAGGATAATTCCTTTGAAAATTCAGATAAGGAAAATATGATGTTTAAACATCATAAAAAATCGGATAAGATCACTATGTCTTTAGAAAGAGAATCTTCTGTTCGAAAGGGTTCTCTTTCTTTGAGATCAATTAATCAAAATTATTGTTCTGATGATATTGATTCCAGATTAGCTTTACGTCAAGAATATAGGAAATTGATTAAAATAACAGATGGTGTGTTTATGTTTATTTTTATATTTTTAAATACTATTGATTAACTTTAAAATGTGTTCAGAAAAGAAGCAGGATTATATTAAAGTGGGAAATCATGGTCTAGTAAAAACAATTAAAATGGCTGATACACTTTTTCAGAAAGGTATTTAATGTATATAATACATTTTTATATTTACAGTTTCTTAGTTAGGAGGCCTCAAGAAGCTACTTTGGATTCCCAACTTCTTGTTCAGACAGTTGATCTTGCAAATAAGAGAGCAAAGCGTTTAAAGTTAGGGGATTTATTGTTTGATATGGATACATATATTGAGAAATTGTTTTCATTCATAAGATGTAACAGGGATCATTGTACAAGTGATAAATATGAGTTAGATTGGATAAAAATTGGACAACTTGCAATGTCGTGTAGTAAAAGACCACCAACTATAAATTTTATGCTAGGTCCTTTATCTGCTGAAAGGAAAGAGCGAAAAATTATGCGTCAAGAAAGATTCCGAAAAAACAAAGAAGATCTTATTCAACCTGATGAAGTATTTATCTATTATTGTTATTTTTTTTTTAAAAAAATTTTTCTAGATAAAAGATATATTATATCAAAATAATACAACTCCCAAAAATGTTATGAATATTAATAATCTCTTAAAACGCCATTCCCCTATTGGGTTGTTTGAATTTATCATAAATCCAGAAAGTTTTTGCCAAACAGTAGAAAATATGTTTTACTTAAGCTTTTTGATAAGAGAGGGGAAAGCTAGTTTGATAAAAAAAAACGATAATATGCTAGTTCTCGGTAGTATTTTTTATTTTTTTTTTGTTATTAACCTGAAAAGAAAGCAGAGACTCCTCTTCTGTTGATGAATTGCATGAAGGAAATAAGAAACAAGTTGTTATGTATATTGACATGGAAACGTGGAGGGTATTCTTATTATTTCTAAATATACCTAAATCTCATTGTTTTTAGGATGCTATTGAAACATTAGACATAACAGAATCTATTATTCCAACTCGTTAAACCTGCTTGTAATTATACATTATACGTGAGTATAATCTTCGCAAAATATATATTGATGTGTGAGAATGTGTTATGAATGCTTGATTTCTGAAACGTTATTAAGGGTTTTTATGTATTATAGTAATATAATGTTATCTGTATATAAAAAAATTATTTCATAAAAGTATTCACTCTATAAAAATTGGAATTATCGAAAAGAAGAGGTTTTGGTTTAGGATATTCTTCTATATTAACTCTTCTAATCAGACGGAAAAGGCCAGTTCCTATTGGAGCTGGTTTTCCAAGAATAATGCATTCTGAAACACCTTCTATTGAATCTTTCGTTAATCGAGCTGCTGCATCAAAAAGATGGTCAGTTGTTTTTTCAAATGAAGCAAGCATTAGTACACTATTTTTCTTAATAATATTTAATACACTGTATATTAAAAAGAAGTTTATACCATTTTTGCCACACCAAATCGTGTAATTCCTAAAATTTCCCCTTTATATGTCATAACATCCCCTAATAACATAACATGACGGGGATCAATGTTCATTCCATGAGAACTCATCGTTATATCAATTTCCTTAATAATGGAAGTTCTGGCTGCTTCTATTCCGAGAACTTGTTTCATTTCTATAATATGATTTGTAGATGTTTTTGTTCCGATAACACCATCAGTATTCATTACATCTCGAAGACCATACCCCTCTACAAGAAGAGTGTTGTTACCATTTTCATCTATATTAATAACTGCTCTTGAAGTGGAAGGAATACCCTAAAAATTGCATTAATTTAAATATATATTTTTATAAAAAATAACCTTAACAATAACATGGGGCAATAACCGTTTATAATGTTGCAGTTTATAATAAATTTCATCAAAATCCTTATCTTTATCATCATATGATATATATACTTTTATTCTATCTTCATTACAGATACTGATTTTCTAAATAAATATTAATATTAAAGTTATTTTATATTTAGTATTTACTGTGTTTGAAATTTTTAATTTTGGTGTCTGTAAAATTGATGCTGCAATTTCATTTATGGTTATTTCTAACTATTTTTATTTAAATTAAAATTAATATAAAAAATATTTATACTTGTAATTTATTTATAGTTTCCCAGTCAATTTTTATGCTAATATATGAAGAAGAAGGCCCATAGACTTCTTCTATAGATACAGTTATCTAATTTCTGTTAATGATATATTGAAATACAAGTAATATTATATACATCTTTTATATATGTTTTTTCAATACGACTTTTTACTACACGAGCTGATCTTATGTCATTTTCAGCTATAAGTTTACATGTTATAATGGGTGTACTAATTATTTTGGCGGCATTAATAATTTCTTTGATTCTAGGTACACCTAAGGTAACATTCATTGATGCAACACCTGCAAAATGAAAAGTTTTTAAAGTCATCTGTGTTCCTGGTTCTCCGATTGATTGTGCACCTATTGCACCAACAGCTGTTCCTAAAAAAATAAGATTATTTGAATATGTATAATAAAACAAGATACCTGGCTCAACCTTTGATTTTATATATTTTTCTAAACATATTTGTAAATATGTTAAAAGTTGAAATCTAGTAACTTTAAAAATATTGTCTACAGCTTTTTCAGAATCGGCTATAGATTTTAGTTGGATTTTAAAATAAAATTTTATTAACTTTCTGATAATTTGTCAATAACATTTTCACATTCAGAATTAGTAGGTTGTTCAAGAAAAGGAACCAGATTTTTTCTTTTTCGAATTGCTGCTAAGTATTGTGCTACATTTTTTTGGATAAAATTTAATAATGAGTTTTTAAAATTCTCTGTACAATTATCAAATTTAGGATTTTCGAGATATTTAGATGTAATTTCTATGATTTCGTAAGGAAGAAGTTTTTTTGATTGTATTTTGGATGTGATGTTCTAGTTTAATTAGTTTTATGCTTTATACATTTAGTTTATATCTACATTGCAGTGGTTCCATGTCCCTGCAAATTCAACAGGACAACTATCTCCTTCCAAATAAGTTGGATCTAATCCATCATCTCCGTATATGAATTGTACAACCCCAGATGATGAATTACGAACAGTCCCATCATATTGTAATGATAAATCTTCAAGAGATTTCATCAATCTTCTGGACATATATCCTGTTTCTGCAGTTTTCACTGCGGTGTCTACAAGTCCTTCCCTTCCAGATATAGCATGAAATAAAAATTCTGTTGGTGTTAAGCCAGAATAAAATGAATTTTTTACAAATCCTTTTGCAGGGGGATGTTTCGCTAATGGTGAAATTAATTGGTTTATTTAATTATATTTAAACTTACAGTTTTTCTGGAAATGAGGTAAGCTCCTGTCCTGAAATCCATTTGGAACTCTGCTACCACCAATAATCTGTTGTCCTACGCATGATACCATTTGTGAAACATTGATTTTAGAACCTATGATAATGTTATTTATGTATAGATTTTACAGTAATTCCTGCCTTTTGAGCCACATGTAGCCATGATTAGGGATGCGTTTGTTTTTGCTAGTTCACTCATACAAATTTGGCCAACGTCCTCTCGAACTTTTGAAAGTATTCCAGATACTTTTGCTTCTAATGTTTGCTCTGCATCACATCCTGGTTGATTTTCTAGTTTTCCGGATGATAAAGCATATATTAAATCATTACAGGATTTATATGCAGCTTTCACTAAACTTTTTTTCTTTTTTTTCAGTAAAATTCCTGGTTGAACATCATTTATTCCAATGGAAAAGCCTTGGTTTCCTATCCACCTTGCACATAATTTCGAAAGACGATTCATTGCTTCTGAAGCCTCAGTAGGACCATAATTTTTCAGAATGATATAAAATATAGAATTTTTTTTACCATCACCCACTGTTGATTTATCCATAATGCCGCACATGATTTCACTTCCACGTATAAGTAAATATCCGTCATTAACACAAAGATCAGGTGCACCTTTTGGAGAACTAAATGATCTAGTTTTGGCATCCAAATTAACCATAACTGGTGAATTCTTATTTGGTTTCATGAGAACATTAAATATCTGCTTTCCTGTCCATAATGTTACTGGCTTTATGATAACAGGTGATGGTAAATCAATATGCATATTAGCATCTACCATAAAAGAGCAGATATGTGTAAATGTTTTTCTATCATAAAAATTATCCTTTTGCGTGATTAAATAAGACGCTGTAATAAAATCTTGTATCGCCGCAATAATTGGATTGCCATTTCGTGGAGTCACGAGATTGTTTTTTACGCCCATTAGTTCTATGGCTTCTGCTCGTGCTTCCTCTGTTTGCGGTACATGCAAGTTCATTTCATCTCCATCAAAATCTGCATTGTATGGGTTACAAACACATTCGTTAAGTCTAAAAGTTTTCCATGGTCGAACTTTTACCTAAATTTTATGAATTTTTTGCCTATAAATTTAAAAAGTATACTCTATGACACAATATACTAAGTTTATGTAAAGAAGGCTGACGATTAAATAAAACAATATCTTCATCACGAATATGACGCTCAATAATATCACCAATTTTAAGTTCTAGGGCTATTTTTTGGCGATCTCCAAATTTCAGGAATTTTTTAAATCCATTTTCTTGATTTATAATATAATTTGCTCCAGGATGAATGTCTGGTCCGTTCATAACCGCTTTTTTTAATTGTTCAATGTTATGATATGTTACTTTTTCCGGATAAGTTAGAATTTTAGCGATTTTTTTAGGAATGGCGACCTTTATAGATTAGTTGACTATTCAAAATAATGAAGTTTTATTAACTTGATCAATACAAAGATTGGGATCCGGTCCAATTACAGTTCTTGCAGAAAAATCGACCCTTTTTCCTGATAGATTCCCTCTAAATCGACCCTGTTTGCCTTTTAATCTTTGGCAAAATCCTCTCATAGGTTTTGTATTTGCTTGTGAATATATTCCTGGTAATTCGCTATTAATATACATAGCAACGCATAGTTGTAAATAATCCCATTGTTCCTAATATAAGATAAGATTCAATTAATTTCTCTAAAAAAATACCATTAAATTTTGAATAGGAGTTCCTTTTTCTAATGCAGTTTTAATTAAAGAGTTGGTCCATATGATTTCTGTTAATTTAACTGTTAGATCATCTTCAGTGCTAGCACCATCTTGGGAAATAGATGGTCTTACACAAACAGGAGGTGCTGGTATACATTGCCAAATAAACATTTCTGGTCGACCTTTTAAAGAATTTATACCTAGAAGTTCACAATCCTATATTAATTATAAATAGCTGGAATATTTATTATATTCAATATTACTATGGGTGGAATTTGCTTAAATAGATTTAAAACTTTAAGGGGATTTAGGTCATCATGGGCTTTAGAAAGATATGTTTTCATATCAGGTGTAGATTTTAAGATTGTTTCAAATGTTTTTTGAAATTCTATCTCCTCTTGGTGATTTTTTTTATTGTGCTTGAATTTTTCGTGAATAATTTTTAATGCTCCGACTTTTTTAACAACACCTTGTGTACTTTGACAATTAGGGCATATTCTTACTTTTTTGCATGTGTCATTTATGCGTTTATATATTTGAGATTTTTTTAAATTATCAGTTTTTGCTTTTCTTAATTCTTTCAAAAA
Source organism: Pneumocystis canis (assembly GCA_017311265.1). Classification (NCBI taxonomy): domain Eukaryota; kingdom Fungi; phylum Ascomycota; class Pneumocystomycetes; order Pneumocystales; family Pneumocystaceae; genus Pneumocystis; species Pneumocystis canis. The sequence goes on along the minus strand of JABTEF010000022.1, from coordinate 401,148 downwards.
ATTGTGGATATCTTTTAGTTTTAACAATATTTTTGAACAATCCTATAATAAATTAGATTTTTTTTTTCTTAATTTAAATTTTACTTTGCATATATTTTGAAGTATTGTAATAATAGTTTTAAAATATCCTATATGAAATACGGGAAGAACTAATTTAATATACCCAAAGTGTCCAACACATGTTACCATTTTTTCCCCACAAGTCTCACATATTGTTTGTTTATCTGAAGTTCCCTATATATAATTAAATACATTTGAATTTTTTCTGTATTTTATTATTTTCACGAATTACCAGCCTTTTTCATTTTTAGAAGAATAGGTTTATAAATTTTATTCAAAAACTTACCTTTTATCAAGAGCTCCATTACGTACAGTAGATCTATCTACTATATTATATAATTCCCGTGTTGAAACCTCTAACACACTCTGCTTTATTATATCTTTTGTACCAAATATACCAAATTCTATATTTTTAATTTGCTTTGGAGGTTGATCTATAACCTGTTCCTTCATTTGGTTCTTATATTCTTAATAGACGTCTAGAATTTCATTTAGACATCGCTATTTGGTTGTTATGGTAACTGTATATATGATAGTTTACATTATTTTATGATTATAAAAGTTGAATTTTTATATAAAATAATAAATATTCGTTTTTTTTAAAAATATTTCTATGATAAAATGAATTTTGTTTTTGTAGGATTTTTTTATTTGTATTATTATTTTTTAAATTTAGTAAAATATTATATATTACAAATTGAGAATAATATGAAATCGATATCAATAAAAATGCATTGTTCTCCAGTATTTATTTAGCAAATAAAATGTGATGAATAATTCCATAATATTTAGAATATCTGCAGGACAGATTAAATTTTTTGATAAGCTATTATAAAAAATGACTGATAAAAATGATGGACTTCCATCTTATCAAGCTAGTATAAGTCCGAAAAATACAAAACAAATAATATTTGATTTTTTAAATTTTAATGAATCTCAAACGACGACTCTTATGAGTACAAAATGCAAAAAGGTGATTACTTATTGATTTGATCAGGATGTATTAAAAGTGCTAGTTGTTTTTTTGGGGGATGTTATTTCCTTTTCCTATTCTTTTAATTGGAGTATATATTGGATTAATTCATTATCCATTCTTTAGAAACACTTATTTTAAAGACGAACAGCAACAAATGTATTTTGAATATCTTAAAAAAGAAGAGATAAAATGGGGAAAACGATGCTTGTACTTGTTTGGGTTGCTGTCATTTGTAATAGGATCTATATTACTTGCGGGATTTAAGAGCAACTGGAAAATAAAACAGCTTTAAATATGTAGAGAATATGAATTTAATATTTTTAATCGTCATCGTTAATGTTTTTCTCATTGTTTAAAATGTTTATATATATTTAAAAAAAATAAATCTTACTTCTAATATTAAATTTCAAGATCTAAATTAAAATTACTCTGAGCAATTATCTCGTCTATATTATGGGAGGATTTTTCGATTTTAGGTGTTGTGTTTTCAGGTATATGTACTTTAGAATTTTTAGTTTCTTCTATATTTATTGTATCTAGTTTTGTATTTTCTTCAAGAGGTTGTATATCTTCATTTGTATTTTTGCTTTGAGGTAAATCAGGTTTCTGTGATTCTGATGACATATTATCGTAAAATATTTTTGGATTAGTTTTAAGTCGTGAGAATGGATTTGATATTACTGGAGAAGTATCTATAAATATTAAAGCTGTATATATAGTATAAATATTATTGCCACCCTCTTTCTTATGCTCTTTATTAGCTTTCATCTCTGCTTGTCTAATTGTATCTAAATTGGCTTTTCTATTTTTTTCATTTAATTTAGCAAGTTTGTCTAAATGAATTAAAACATGTCTTCTTTCTGCTGATAATTCATCAAGAGTATTTAGCTTCTCTGTAAGTCTTAGTGCTTCTTTTTTATCCCCATGAGCGATTGCAATGTCTCTGCTTTTTTTTAGCTGTGTTTTTTCCACAGCTATATTCCCTGGATTTTTTTGTAATGCTTTTCGTCGTGCTATCATGTCTGATATTTCCAACTTAACGTAAAGAAGTAAATATTTTATAAACTTTAATGGATAAAGCTTACGTCTGTTAGTTTATGTCGTGTCATTAGGCTAAGTTCTGCTATTTTTTTTTCGATTAATGATTTTTTAGGTGTAGCAATTTTATCTTCTTTAAGCTGTTGTGTCCATCTTTCGAACTCTTTCTATACTAATTAATGTAATTTAGTATATTTTTATATGTACTTGAGTAATAGCGGAATTTGATACAAATGTGATTTCAAATGTCTTTATACTTGCACCATGTATACATTCTAATTTTTGATTGGAAAATATTCCCTCAAAAGAATAAACTTTTGAGCTAGTTTGCAGCCCTTTGATAATTAAACGTTATTGTTATTATAGTAAAAAATAATATACCTTTCACCTGGCAAACTCGATATACACTTTTGCCTTGAGGATTTTCCCCTATCTTTACTCTAGCAAAACAGCCTTGGAATTTAAATTATGTTTCTTTGTAAGATATTTAATATCATACCTACTATTGTTCCTTCGAATAAAGGATGAAATAAAAATTTCGCAAAATGCTTTCTTCCAAGTCTAGTATTATTTACATCATTTAGATCAAGTGCAGATGCTTTTTCTTCATCTTGCAGGTTCTCTGAGTCGTATTGATCTTCGTATTCTTTGCTTAATTCCTGTCTGTTTCTCTTTTTGGATATTCTATCATCTAACTGCTTAAAATTAATATAAAAATAAGTTTGATATAATTGTATACGTTTGATTTTGTTCTAGATTTTTCTTCTCTTTTTTTTTTAAGTTCAGTTAACTTGTCTTTCTTTGAAACAGTTTCTTCGTCTCTTTCTTTTGTTTCTCGTGCTGATCCTATAAGCAATTAATAAATATATTTATAAATAATATATTATAACGTTTCATTTTCAAGTGCTTTTTTATAGAAAGTCTTTTCTGTCTTAATCTTCTTGCCAATTCTCGCTTTTCTTGTAATTTTTGTGTCTAAATATGCATATATATATAGTTCTTTTTGCAAATATAAGTTACCTCTTCTTCCCGTTCATATAAAATAGATTCTCTCTCTATTTCATTCATACTCATTATCCTTTGGGAGCTTGTGAGATTTATTTATAACATTTTTGAAATATACTTTTTACGATCTTCTTCATCTTTGAATTTGCCCTCTAGTACATAAGGAATAGGATATTCTTCTATGTCATTATTCTCTCTAGATATCATGTTTTCGTTATCTGTGCTATAATCACTTGAATATAATTCATTGCTTGAATTATTATCGCTTTTTGAAGATTCTCTATAATCTTTACTGTATTTTTCATCTTGACGTCGTTTTTGAGATGTTACTTTTTTTTTATAAGACAATTTCTTTCTTTGATGAGTATTCTCAATATTCTCATGACCTGCTAAAGCCAAAAGTTCATCTGATAAATCATCCATCATTTTTTATTTAAAATTGCCAGAAGTTCGATGTTAAGATGTTAAAGATTATGTAACAATATTTTTTATAAAGCGGAAAATATCACGATAAATAAATAATGAATAAATGCTTTTAAAAAATTAAAGTATTATTCAAAAAAATAAATGCAACTAAGTTTAAAATCTTATAACTATTTCATTTGCTATGGTTGTATATCTTAAAAAATATTAAAAAAAGTTTAAATAATGAGATGATTACCTGATTTCTTTATGATAGTTAATATCAGGATTGTTTATTATTTTTAAATTTTCTACTTTAATATTACTAATAATCCATCCGGTACATGTAAATTTTGCTATGAGATGATTAGGAGAAATTTTCATTTTATCAAGAGTAAAATTCATAGAAGCAAAAGAACAGGTTTCAAGCTTATCCAGTGTCCAGACAATTAATTTATTTTTTTCTTCTTGTTTGTATTCAAGTTTAATGTTTCCATATGTAGATTTTGAGTTTTTTACTTGACATGATTCAGATATTGGAATAGCAATATTGATGTTGTTAATAAGTTGACTAAAAATATTTAATTTTATTTCAAAATCCTCAATATTTGGGCCTGATTTAATTTTAATAGATATTGGTAAAGATAAGTTGAATGTGTCAGAAGGTTCGATTCCATAAGTCATTAATGTAAATTTTCCGTTTGGAGGTACAAAAGATAGACGTTCTAATAAAGGAATTTGACGAGATGAATGTAGACAAGGATGAAATGATGAGTAAAAAGGAACGTATTTCAGTTTTATATTTAAAAGTATATTGGGGACACCTGGAACAATTAAATTTTTCTCTTTAGCATATTATTTACCTGAAATATTTGAAAAGCATGAAATTTTTCCTTTTGAAAATAGTGTTATAAATTGTCCATGTCTATTTTTAATAAGAAAAAAATCTTATAATTTTCCAATTAGCACTTATTAATTATTGCTGTGAGCTCTTCAATAATATCAACAAAAAATTCATTCTTTGTATATTTTACATTTGCCTTTTTCCATGCAATCGGTGATATAATACCTGATGGTATATAAGATCTTTAATCATTTTAGTTTAAAAATTAGAGTAAAAAAGATCTTCTACCCCTGAAATCCAGCCATGCTTAATATTTGATTTATTGTATTTGGAGGAGGAATGATGTCTTTTAGCATATTGGATTCTGTAGTCATTGGATATCCATAATCCATTATTTCATTTAGTAATTGAATAACAATCTCAAATTTTTTTTCCAGAATTGATTTCTTTATAGAATTCTGTCCTAGATAATCTTTAAGAATATCTACAATGCGATATAAAAATTCGATAATATATAATGGATCTATTTCTGAAGTTACCAAGCAAAAAAAGACAATATTCCCGCATTCTATATGAAATAAAAGGCCTTCTTTGCATGAAATAATAGGTGTAGTTGTTTTTTTATGTAATTTTGCTTTCTTATATTCTGATATAAATAAAGTAATAATATTTTTTGAAGTACGTCCATGCCAATGGTATTCAAAAATAATATTTCTAAATAAATTGGATATTTAGAAAAATAATGAGCTTAAAATGAATTACTCTTTCTTATCGAGAATTAATAATGCTTTTATAGAACTCATTTTTTTTTTTTTGATATTTTTGAAAGGATATTCGATATTGTTTTTATAAATTAGAAGTTTAAATTTATTATGGAAGCAAAAAATCCACAAGAAACATTAGAAAATTATGAGTGTTTCCAGTGTAGAGTTACAAGGGCATTGGTTTTTAGTGGGCTGGGTGTATATATTTTGTATGAAGGAAGAAAAAAATATGGAAGTTATACTCATAAATCATTTATAAGATCTGATCATTTTCGAAACTTAAGTGTATTATTAAAGAAGTTTGGTTTTGGGATAGTAGGTATATCTCTTTTTGCTGTGGGATATTGGAATTTAATAAATTAAAAAATATAAATGTTCAAAACAATTTAAAAAGATAATACATTTAAATAATAAGTATTGTATATTAAGATCCTATGTGAGTTGAGCCAGTATTATTGAGGAATTATATATACGAAATTAATATATATTATATGATGTTTAAAATTGTGAGTTACGGGAATATGGGACCAGCCTTGAAAAATGTATATATAAATTATAGTAAGATTTCTGAATTAGAATTTTCTACTTATAGAGTGTTTCTTTTGAATGTTTCTTTGGCCCATTTTTCTAAATCGACATTCTGTTTTCGTGAATTCATTATATAATAATGATCCTGATTATATGTTAAAATATGTGTTATTAAAAAAAAAAATAACCAAGAGTTCTTGAGGGTTTGGCCGCATTTTTAAATCTTTGTTGAGACATGCGCTAATAAAATTGTCTAAATCTTCTGGAAATTTTCCTTTTGGTAAAGTTGGAGCAGATTCGTGAACTATTCTTTGTAATAAGTCTAAAATTCCCATAGTTCCTGTCATAGAGGTGCCTGGATTTGATGTTAATGGGAAATGCCCAATAGCTAGTTCCAGAAGTGTCATTCCGAGAGACCAAACATCAGATTGAACGCTATATTTCGCTCCCTGGATACGTTCAGGCTATCAAATTAATGATGGTATAAAAAGAAAAAAAATAATATTCTTACAGACATATATGTAGAGGTTCCTACAAACGTATCGGCTGTTGAATTTATAAGTTTCCCTGATACTCCAAAATCACAAAGTTTGATTTGTCCATGAGAGTTAACTAAAATATTACTTGGTTTAACATCTACTACTTTCAGTTCTCAATTAGTTGTAGAGATAATTTAACCTCTATGAATTATACGATGAACATTATATAAATATGTTAGTCCTTCTACGACCTAAGTCAAATAAATATATGTATAATCACAATTAATTGTCTATAAACCGCAATAGCTATTTTACCTAGAATATTTACTTCTATTGCACCATGTTTAGATATTCTGTCTAAAGAACTAAATGATATTAGTATTATATGTTAAAAAAATATGAATTACCCGCAATCCATATATTCCATGCAAATATTAATATCGTTTTCATTCATGAATGCACCATAAAATGAAACTATGTATGGACTATTACAGTCATGCATGATTTGTAGTTCTCTGTGTATTTGTTTTCTGACAATTGGTTTGGCCTCGATATGTATGACCTTTAATAGGATTAGAAATTTCTTGCATTATATTATTTTTATAGAACTTTTTTTGCCATAATTGTTTTTGTGGGAAGATGAAGAACTTTTGTAACAGTACCGCTATTGCCCGCACCAATATCTTCTAGTACTTTAAGGTCTTCTTGACATAAATTAAGTTTAAATTCAACTCCAATCTCAAGAATTTCAAGTTGTTCAAGAAGGCTATTGTGATATCTATAAGAATCATCTGAATTTCCAGATAAATGTGTATTTGATGATATCTCTGATGACTCTGTACGCGTTTGTGAAGGCAGTGTTAAATGTTTAAAATTTCTTTGTTTTTTTTCAGATAAAAGCCCATTACTCATTTCTTTATATTTTTGTATATATAAATATGTCCTTCTTTAGATAATTGTATGATTTTTTCTTTTGTTGTATTTATTTTAGTTTTTTGTTTTTTCTTGCTCTTATTTTTAAAGGATTCTCATTAGTATTATAATGAATAAAGTTTTCTATATTCCTTATACACTTCTTAAAAATAATCTCCTCTTTTCTAGGTTCTTTCTGTATTTGAGGGCTGTTTTTTAAAAAGATTTATTTAATTTCTTGTTTCCTCGAAAGTATAAGGATTCATATATTACGAGAAAAAATACAAGATTGAAATGGAACAAACATTCGATAAAAAAGAAGATAATGATATTTCTTTGGGTACTAAGGATTCTGATGTTGAAGAAAGTGGTAATGAGACTTGGAGTGAAAAAAATGGAGAAAATGATGAAAATGATTTAAGGGAAGATAGTGTGATGGATTCCAGTGAAGAAGAGGAAGATGAAGAAGAACAAAGAAAGGTTTTTGAATATATTTATGGTTTTTATTGTGTTTATGAGTTTAACTGTTTTAAAAGGTTCGGGAAGGATTTATTGTTGATGATGAGGAAGAAACAGATGATGATGTAACAAGAACGCGAGTTCATAAAAGACGAAAGCGACTGAGTGACAGAGACAGAAATATGGATGCTGATGAGCTTGATGAGGAGGATTTGGACCTTGTTATGGAGAACACAGGGATTTTGATGACACGAGATGTGCCTAAATTTAAAAGATTAAAAAGACGAAAAGAAAAGTTTAAGTCTAAAGATTTAGAAGATATTTTTCTGGATGAAGAAGATGAAAGCAATGTAGATGGAAAAAATTATGTTAAACATGGGAAGTTCGCTGATGAATTTGCTGATTTTATTGAAGAAGATGATCTTGATGATGATTTGGATAATAGAATGGAGATTCGACGTGAAAAGCCATTTCGTGCAGAAATATATTCTGAGAGTGCTGGAATAGATAGTGATGCTCATGCTGAGGTTTTTGAGATTTTTGGAGATGGCGGGGATTATGCTTATGCTCTTGAAAATGAAGATTCTGAGCAATATGAGAGAAAAGATGTTTCTTTACATGATGTTTTTGAACATAGTGAAATTGTCGAGCGTATGCTTACTGATATGGATGAAATTATTCGGATTACTGATATTCCTGAGCGGATTCAGGTTATGCGAGCTCCGTATTATCATTTACAGTTTTCTGATGAAGATATTTTAAAAGAATATGAATGGATTTCGAAGCGGTTACTTTTTATGCGTCCTGATATAGACCATATTTTGTTGAAACCTTTTAAAAAAGCAGTAAAAAATGTTATTGATTTTTATAATCGTGATTTTTTTGAGCCGTCATTTATTTGGCAAAACAGAAAAGATTATTTGCTTTTTTCAGAAAAATGTGACGATGAAAGGAAAGCAAACAAAATTCATACTTTGTTAAGACAAGGTGATTTATGGAAGATACTTGATCTTGATATTAAATTTCGTGCACTTATTGAAAAACGGAATTCTTTTTTTGAGATTGTTAAAAATTTGAACCTTGATGATAAATTACTTAAGGAGTATATTGATAAAGTTGAATCTCTTGAAGAAATTACTGATCTTCATGATTATATATATTTTCGATATTCTGAAAATCTAAAAGACATGAATATGTCACAAGGATCTACTTTTAAGAGGCCCTCAAACAAATATTCTTTTTATGCTAAAATAAGGAAAGAGAATTTCTATAATCTTGTTAGGGTAGATATTTGAATTTTAGAAAATGGGTACTGATGAATTTTTTAGGCATTTGGATTACCTCCAGAATATATTGGGAAAAATCTTCTAGAAAATACTAAAAGGTATTTTCCTGAAGATCCTGATAAGTGGCCTGAGGTTTTGGCGGAGAAATATATTTTAAATTCTAAATATTCTTCAGCTTCTGTTGCTTTGACTGGTATGTATAGTTTTCTGTATGACTTTTTTAATTCAAATATTAGCTGGAAGAGAAATTGTTGTAGATGAATTACTGAATGATCCTCAGGTTAGAAAAGCAATAAGAGCCATTTATTATAAAAAGGGTTATATTGATGTCAATCCTACTGAAAAGGGGGTTAGGAAAATAGATAATGATCATCCTTTTTATTTTTTTAAATATGCTCGTCATATCCTTATAGAAAATGTAACTCGTGATCCCGATCTTTATCTTCAGATGATTAGTGCTGAGGATAAAGATTTAGTTACAGTTAAAGTTCATTTAGATGGATACGACAATTTATTTTCTGAAATGTTTGAACTGTTGATTTCTGATAATGTTAGTGAAATAGCATCTGCTTGGAATCATCAACGGAAATTAATATTAATTGATTTATTTCATAAAATTGAGCCAATTATGGAAAAGACTATTAAAGAAAATTTAAAAAGTGATTGTGAAGATGCTCTTGCTTTTTTTTGTAGAAAAAAATTTTTGGACAAACTTGATCGTACACCATATTCTTTGAAATCTTTGGATAAAGGGGATGTACCGCGTGTATTAACAGTTTCTAATGGTAGGGGTGATCCTACAAAAGATGATACTTCATGTGTATTTGTTGATGAAGATGGCAAAGTATTGGAGCATATTAGAATTTCTGATATACATGAAGAGAATTCTAAAAAAGAGTTATCTGACTTTATAAATCGTAGGAGTCCTGATGTTATTGGCGTATCTGGCTTTAGTGTTTCTGTGGATTTTCTTCGGAGGAGTTTAAAAGATATTGTTGATAATATTAATGGAAAACAAAATGATAATAATGATTACATAAAAGTTGTGTATGTTAATGATGAGGTTTCTAGGCTTTATCAAAATAGTGAAAGAGCTAATAAGGAGTTTCCTAATTTACCCTCTTTGGGTAAGTATTGTGTTTCTCTTGCCAGATATATGCAGAGTCCACTTATGGAATATGTGGCAATGGGAAGTGACATTACATCAATATGTTTTCATCCATGGCAACATCTCGTAAGTGAATCCTTTTAGAGTTTTGAATAATAAATAAATAGATACCATCTGATAAATTGCAAAGAGTTTTAGAAACAGCGATCGTAGATATTGTAAATTTGGTGGGTATAGATATAAATGATGTTGTTAAATCGCCTTACAAATTAAATCTTCTACCATATGTTTGTGGCTTGGGACCTCGTAAAGCTCAGAGTTTATGTAAACGTATTTCGCTTGTGGGTGGATATATTTCGAATCGTGCTGAACTTATCACAAAATCTATTGTAACAAAAAATATTTTTATTAATTGTGCTAGTTTTTTTAAAATATCTTATGATCATAATTCCCCAGATTTTAGTGAAATTTTAGATAGTACAAGAGTGCATCCAGAAGATTATGAATTAGCTAGGAAAATGGCGGCAGATGCTCTGGAATTAGATGAAGAGGATGTTGAGGAATATGATTCTAGTGGGGGGATTGTAGCGCATCTTATGAATGATGATCCTGATAAACTTAGTGATCTTATATTGGAAGAATATGCTGAGCAATTAGAAAAGGCTTTTCAACAATTAAAAAGAAATACTCTTGAAACTATTAGAGACGAACTTCAGAATCCTTATGAGGAACTTCGAAAAGATTATAAAGATATTACAGATCAGGAGATTTTTACTATGTTAACTGGAGAAACCCCAGAATCATTGAGACCCGGATCTGTTATCCCAGTTACTGTTAAAAAAATTGGTAATAAAAACGTTACTGTAAAACTTAATTGCGGAATAGATGGAAATATTTCTAGCTCACAAATAAGTGATAATTATAATGTTTCACCTTTTCAGGTTTTACAATACGGACATACTGTTCAAGCAGTTGTTTTAAGTTTAAACCTTCAGAAATTTACTGCAGAGTTATCGACGAAAGCATCTTCCATTAAAGAAGCATATAGGAACCAAAAAAGCAGTTCGTTAAATAGGAAATTTGATTGGGATAATATTGCTGAAGAAAAAGATAAGGCTAAAATTGCATTAAAGAAAGAAGTAGAGCAACGAGTAACTAGAGTCATTAAGCATCCGCTTTTTAGGCCATTTAATGCTCAGCAAGCTGAAGATTATTTAGCTGGTATGCAGCGTGGTGACGTAGTAATTCGACCATCATCTAGTGGACCTGATCATATTGCAATAACATGGAAAATTTCTGAAGGGATTTATCAACATATTGGTATTTTGCATAAGATTTTGCATATTTTGATTTAATTCTAAATAGATGTTCTTGAATTGGATAAAGAAAATGAATTTTCTGTTGGTCGCCAGTTACGTGTGCGAGGAAAGGAACAGAATTATTCTTATAGTGATTTGGATGAACTTATAGTTTCGCATATTAAGTCAATTGCTCGGAAGGTTGATGAAATGACTACGAATGAAAAATTTCAAAAGGGTACTAGGGCAGAAACTGGTATAAATACTAAATTATATAATTGTAAATTTAATGATTATTTTAGAGCAATGGCTTAATAGATATTCAGAAGCCAATCCGAGAAGGTCTTGTTATGCATTTTGTTTTAATCCTAAATATCCTGGGTTTTTTGATCTTTGTTTTAAGGCAAATTTGAAATCTAAAGTTGTTAGTTGGGTAAAGCATAACAGTTTTAGTTAAGTTTTAACTAAACTGCCCTATAGGCAGTAAAAGTTGTTCCTAATGCATTTTCTTTGAAAGGGAATCTTTATGGTGATATGAATACCCTATGTAATGGTTTTAAAATGATGTTTGCAGCTCAGGCAAATAACAGAACTATTGCAAATAGTCGTAGATAAGATCTATAGTGATGTTTTTTATATTTTTTGGTTTAGTTAAATTCTTGGTTTTGTATTTATTTAATTAATTTATTATAAATAAATTGTGTTTTTATAATCGTTTCAAGTATTTTTATTAATTTATCATTTTTAAGCGTGTTTAGATTTATAAATATATTTTAGAAAATTAAAAAATATTATTAGGGGCAGTTTTTATTTAATAAATAGTATTTTGTTGAATTATAAAGATGAATGATTTCAGGTCTTATAATACTAATTTATCAAGAAAAACATATGGGAGATCTCGAGTTTTAAATGAAAATCATGAAATTATAAATTATATTCAGCAGAATGGAAATGATGTATCTAGTTCTCCATCTTCTGATTATAATGTCTGTTTTAATTTTCAATTAACTCCGCGATCTAAAGTTAAAGCTATGTTAGCAGAATTTGATGAAGGAAAATTTGAATTCTTTAATGATAGTAAATCTAATACCTTTTCTCTATCTGATTTTAAACAGTCACATGGTACTAGAAAGCATGTCCTTTTAATAGAAAATCCTAATACACTTTGTTTAGATGAAGATTCGTCATTAAGGATGTCTAAAAATGATAATGCTTATGAACGAATCAAAAAGACATTAATTAATGAGAGTATTATGAAGAATGATAAATATGATTCCAATGAAAATTATAATATTATTAAAAAAGTGGAAAAAAAAGATAAAGATATTTTTCAAAAAAAAAATAATAATTTATCAAAAGCACTGGATACATCTTCATCTTTAAAATCACTTAAGAAGTCTCTATCTAATTCCGGTAAACGTTGTTTATTTGATAATCTAAAGTCTAAGGAGGGATTGGAATTAAAAGAAAAATTGCATTTAATGCAATTAACTCAAAAAAAAGATACGTGTTCAAAAATGCAAGATGGTTTTTTTTATGATGATATATTATCGGATTCTGATTCCAGTATTGAAAAATGTTTTTCACTTAAGAGTAAATTTTTAAAAAAAGTATATAATTAAAAAATATTTTAATTTTATTGATTTTTATTAGACTTCTACAGAGAAAGTAATAGAAGATATGCAGAAGGAAACTGAAAGAATGGAGAGAGGTATTTATTTATTTATTTATTTATTTGTTATTTATTTTTAATAATAAAAGGCATGGCACTTGCTCCTGAAGTAAAGGTTGATAAAAAAACATCTATTTTGGATTTTTTAAAAAAGGTGGGCTATAATTTTAATGTAGAAGGAGAATCTTTTTTAGGTCAACAGAATTCTAAAAAGGAAAATGAAGTTATTCAGGCTGCTTCTGAATCAAATATTTCATTTACAGGTGATAATTATTCTTCTCAAAATGATAGTTTTTTGGACATTCCATTTAGGGAGAAGGCACAGTTTTCACAGGATTTTCAAATACCGAATATTACAACTAAATTCTCAAAAGTGATAAGGGCATGTTTAATTTCTAAACAAATTAAAGCTATTGATCATCAAAATCAAAAAAAATTGATATTTAAAATACCCGTTTCTGAGGAGAGTTCTGATTCTGAATTGGAAATTGAATCTTTAGATCATAATTTTAAAAATTTTAAAGATAATTCTAAATCACTTTTAAGTTTTAGAAAAATTAATGTTTTTTACTCTGATTTTGTTAAATTTGGATTATCAAGTCAGAAAAATCGTATTAGGAATAGACTTTTCGATCATGAGTTGTTGGAAAAAGTTGCAGATCAGGTTAAGTCTGAACGTATTGGGCGTGAAGGGGAACTTAAACAGAAAGGTGTTATTGTAGTTTCTGAAGAGAAATCAAAAAATGTTGTTCAAATGGGGGATTTGCTGGAAAAGGCTAAATTAGAAGTTGAAGGTCTTAGAAAAAAAGAAAATGAGGATTATAAGAATAATGATAATAATGATAGTAATGATGATAATATATGGAATGAAGCAGATACCATTCAGACTGATGAAGAAAATAATGAAGAAATTGCTTATAACGTTGAGAGTTATAAAGAAATTGTTTGTAACAATGATAATGAGGTTTTTATAAAATTAAGTGTTTTAGCTTGCTAATGTTTATTTAGAATAATACAAATTTGGAATCTTCTGATAATTTAGATTTAGAAAATATTAGAGATGTTATAAAAATGGATAATGATGATCAAATCGGTTCTTTGGATTTATTGAATATAAATGAGACTAAAGAAGTTCATTGTACGTTAAATGAAGTTGAAGACAGTATTATTAAAGTAAAAAATTGTCGAAATAATACCCGTAGAGTTATAATGGAAGATGAAGATGAATGTAGCACTTTTGGTAATTTTGAACGATTGCAAGATTTTACTGAAGATGATACTTTTAATCTTTCTCAATTTTTTTCTTGTACTTTTCCTAATAAAGTTGTTGATAACGGTTTTTATTTACAAAATACTATTTCAAATGAAAGAATAAGAAACAATCTTTTAACTGTTAATGATCCGCTTAAGAAGGTATTTGGGAGATTATCCCAGATGTGTTTTGTTTTAAAATATATGACTAAAATATCTTTGATAGGCAGATATGGATATCAACTTAGAAACAGTAAGTAATATGAATAACTTTGATAATTCGTCGCACTTCTCTAATATTGAGAACTTTGGAAAAATGGAAAAGTATTGTTTAGTTTCTTTTTTAATTTTGCATAATTATCGTATAGGGAATTTGGAAATACTCAATTGTCCATGTTTGACCCTCCGTCACCGGATATAATTGTTGATAATCCTCCTATGCCGTTTAGATATTTTCATTCTAATATTGCAAAAGCTGATTTTAGTGCTGGGTTAAATTTATCTTCAAATGTTTCAGTGAATGAAAATTTTAAAAGAAAAAAGCATTTTAATCAACGAACTTTTAGTAATGATGATCATAATGACGTTATAAATAATGATGAGAAAGTTTCTGATACTGTGTTGAATTCTAGATATAATTTAGAAGTTAATCATGATAAACATTTTATAAGAAAGCCTGAAGAGTTTATTGAAGATCAAGCTCAAGAATCTGATGATGAATATGCTGGTTTAGGGGGAGTAAGTGATGATGATGATGATTTGGATGATGTCAGAGAAATCGAAGATATTATTGATAATACAAATCTTTCTCAGGACGTAGATACAAGTGAGATTGCTGCGTATTATATGTATTTTTCTTTTATTTATTAATATATGTTTTAATGCAATTTAGGAAAAAGGAAATGGACAACGATGCTAAAATTATTAATGATTTGCTTAATGATATAACAACAGGGAATTTGAGAAAAAGACGTGGTTCTATGCTTTTCGATTTAGATGATTCTGAAGATGAAGAAAATATTGAAAGACGTAATAAAAGGGCACAAATTATAAGACAGAAACTTTTGGATAATCAGAATCTTTTTTTTATGGGTAGTTTTATGTTTATATATTTATATATTTATTTAATTTTGTACAGCAAATAATCCTAAAATGAAAGCATTTTTGAGCACAATAGAAGATAATCAAGAAAAATCGCAATTGTCTTTGGATTTTATTGATGACAGAAACATTAAATTACAAGAAGATAATATTAAAGACATGATGTTTTCTGGTACTTTTTTGAATATGGATAATGATACTGCTGAAAACCTGTTTCCTAAGTCTAGAATATCGTGTTCTGATAAACATATTGATCTGAAAAAAGTAAATCTCAGCACATTTTTTGATAATCAAATTTATATTAATTTAGGAATTTTCATTTTTGATTGAAGATGAGAATAAGGAAATATGTAGAGAGGAATTAATTGATAATGATAATATAGAAAAAAGATTTGATAATTCTATAAATGTTATTGATAGAACAAAAAATAGTCATGTATCAAAAGGAATTCCTTCTGTGTCATCTTTAATATTTAATACTAAGGAGAAATCGAGAAATTTGTTTTTAAAAAAATATCTTTCTCAAAAAAAGAGTTCTATATTGAATGATAATTGTCAAATTGAAAAAAAATCTTTAGGTGAACTTTTTAAAATAAATTCTATTACTTTTGCTTCGAACCTCGCTTCTAGAGCAGTTAATTATAATAGACAGGTTGTTATAAAAGCTGTTTTCATGTTTTATAATTGTTTAATATATTTCTAGAAGTCAAAGGTTATAAATTCTGAGGTATTAAACAAAAAGACTGTTAATGAGAAACGGAAAAGTATTGTATTAAAGCTATTTCAAGCTAATACGGTTACTGTATAATCTAGTATTTTGATTATCTTCTCTGTAAATATTTAATTGAGTAAAAAATACATTAAGATATTATTTGTTATGATATATATATTTATGTATAATTAATAAAATATATAATAATAATTTTGAATATGCTAAGATTTGTTTGAATTCGGTTAAATATTAGAAAGTTGTAGTATAAAAGTTATGTATTGATTAAAAATTAAATATTAATATAATGTTAGTTTGAAAATTTAGAATTGAAATTTATTCTATATTTTTATAATAGTTCCAATGAATACATATTATAATGTCTTGAGAAAAAATGTTTTGAAATCTAGTTATTGGTTCATATAATGATAATACTGTTCCTTCGTTTATTTCATTTTGAGTTAAATATTTTCCAGTTAAAAGAAATAATATTTCTATATTTCTTGTAGATTCTTTATAACCGTAAAAATATATATTGTTCATATTTTCATCTTTTTTTGTTTCTGTTACTATAAATATATAATTTTCTGTTTTGTTATTAGAATAATTACGTAATGTATTCTGTGATTGATATTCTATTATCCAGTTTAACATTGTTTTTGCAAGGCCTTTTTCTAAAAATGGTGCATTTTTTTTTTTTGATGGTGACCAGTTTGAAAGGGAGTTTTCTATTTGTGTTATTTTATTAGACGAGGGTAATACAAATGTTTTTATAAATGAAATTTTTGACTTAGTATTTAGGGTTTTTTGTCTGATATTTGAAAAAATATATGGTATAAAATGATTATTCGGATTCTTTTCTAAAATTTTGTTTGGATTATAGACTATAAATGGGTTTTTGATCTTCTTTTTATTAGAGCTATTATTGGTGTTTGTAGATATAATAGGAAGTTCTTCATTATCAGATTGTATAATATCCTCATGAGGAAATGTTTTCCACTTAATAAGACTATTTTCTAATTTAGAAGTTTCTTTGTTGCATAGTACAGGTTTTTTATTTTCAAATTTTTGAATATGTATAAATTTATTTGAGTTTTCTAATTTTTCATGAATTAGATGAATATTATAAATAAAAATACTAACCTTTAAGGTTTTTTGATATATGGTCTGTACTTTTTTTATCTTTTAATGAAGTTTTGAATGACTTTAAATGCAGTTTGTGTATATTTTCTTGGTCATGTTTAGATTTTATAATAAATTTAAAAGGAGACAACCCCTATAGAAATATTAAAAAAGATAATGATATTATACATTACATTTTCTAATGTCATTTAAATAAGATATTTTGAACATTAATAAGATATTCAAAAAAATATGTTTAAATCGATATTTTTATCGTGAATTCAATCTTCTATTAAATAGTAATATAAAATATTCATATAAAAAGATTAAATTAGTGTAAAATTTTTATTAAGAGCATAATTATACTATTTGAAAATGTAATAAAGTGTAAATATATAATGATTTAATGAATGTAAAAAATAATTGATTTATTTAAAATTTAAAATTTTAGTTGATTAAAAAAATTAACTATATTATATACATTTAAAATGTTAAATAATCTTAGATTTTTTATAAATTATTTTTTAATTAATATATGTTAGGTATTTGTTTGTTTTGTTTAATATTTTGTTAAAATCAGATCTAATATTATTAATTAATGTATAATTTTTATGCAATTTAATGTTTAATTTGTATATTGAAATTTATTTTATTTAAATATATTAATTGTTTTTGATTTTAAGATTTTTTTATTGTTATCAATAATTGATATTATATATATAATTTATAAATAGGAATTATTGTAAAATTGTTAGTATTAAAGATTTTTATTTTTTTTTAATTTTTAATGAATATTTTTAATAGATTTCAACTAAAAAATTAAAAGTTTGTAAATTTTTTTAACGGTAGAATTTTATTATCTATATTTTAATTTTTAAGGATAGTAGATATATTCAAAAAATGGTCGTTAAAGAATAAAATAGTTGAATAATTTTTAAAAAATGAATAATTTTAAAATTTTTTGATATTTTGAGATTTAATTTTATATTTAGAAGTTTGCAGACAATAGTTGATTTCATTATAATTTAAATTAATAAAAATATGTTTTATAAAAGGATGTACTAGATATATTTTACTTCAGGTTACTTTATAAATCTTATTTGTTTTATTAACATTATGTGTCATTAATTTATTTGATAACATGTTTTTGAATTAAGTTTTATATTACATTTTGAGGTATTAAATCTATTAATGATGCATCATTAAAATTTTTGGTTTTTTTAACGTGATTTCTATTCTTAATTTCACTTTTAAAATAAAAGTTTTATTTTAAAATTATTTTTTGTTAAACTATTTCTAATTTATTTTGTTACTTGATTTATAATTTATTATAAATTTAGATACTTTAAATTTTGTTTTTTGGAGTTTTATAATGTCTTACATTATTATAGTATTTATTGTAACATTGAAAATATATATATTTATTTATTTAAATAATTAGATTTTAATATTTTATTTTTTTAATTTTTTATAATTTTTATAAAATTCTGTGGCTTTAAATTTAAATCTTGTATCAATAAATAATAATAATATAATTTGTATCTAATTTAAGTATTTTGAAAATTTTGTTTTTATTTTTGGTTATTTTTTAATGTTTTTAATATTTTAGAATTTTATTAAAAAATTTATTAAAAAAATATTCTTATAAATTAAATTGTATTTTTAAAAAATATAGACTTAATTTTAAACCTTAAAAGTTATTTGGTGTTAAAAGTTTTGCTACTTAAATAAAATTGGTTCAGTTATAATAGATATTATTTTAGTAGAAAAAGATATTAATTTAAATATTCGATATATTGGATGCATTGGAGAATTTAAAAAAATTTTGACATCAACTTTGTGATGCTTTGCTTACATATCCCGTTTGGATGATGTATTTCTTCCTGTTGCTTATCTTTATTTTGTTCAAGCTGCATATGGAATTTCTTGGTTATATGTTACTGGCGATATTATTTATGAAAGCTCTAAAGCAAAACATATTAATAATGAAAATGGATAAACCGTGGGGAAAGCAATGATAAAGCGGGGTATATTTTAGGTGATTATTATTATGGGGTTATGGGTACTTACTATTTATTTTGTTATTAAATGTTTGGGAAGATATATATTTTAAAATGCTAAAAATAAAGGAATTCCTGACGGATCCCTGCTATAATGGGTTTAAGTATTATATCTGGTAATTTTTTATTATTATTTTTTATTAGCTAAGTCATAAGCTTTGTTTTTTCTGTTTGATCATTTGTTAAAATTATTGTAAATATTTTCTTTAATAAATTTTATTCAGTATCCAAATGTCAGGAAAAGGAGTAATATTTTTGTTGTTTTGAATTTAATATTAATATGTTTATACTGGATAATGATACTGTTTTTTGTTTTTAATTTAATGATTTGAATGATTTTTTATTTATCGTGCATTCTGTAGCTACAATAATAGATTAATAATTAATTTATATATAGTAATGGAGTCTAGAATAATTATTTATATTTTATAAAAATAAAAGATAAATTAGAGATAATTTGTATTATTTGAAATATTTAACACGTAAATAATTTATTATCAAATGAAGAAATGTGATTTAATTGAACACTGTTAAGCATCTTCTTAATGAATAATTAGCTTTTCATTAATAATGTATCAATTTATTGAGTTAATTTCTAAAGATTGTATTCAAAATCAAAATAATTTTGTGGAAAGTGATGTATTCTAGTATATCCATCTTCACTTCCACTAGCATATGCAATGCCTTTAGGATGAACAGCAATTGTATTTAATGGGCCAAAATGGCCTTTGACTCTTCCTATTTCTTCTTCAAATATTTTATGATAAAATTTAGCCTCAAATTTTCCTTGACGTTGAGAAGTTGTTGTTACATCACGAGCTTCCTGCCCACCTCCGAGTATTACCTACATTATATTAAATATAAAATAAAAATAAGAAAAAATTACAAAGTTTTTAACAGGTGTAATAGTTGCCGTATTTAAAGGAGTATCTGTAACATATGTTTTAAGCACTTTAAGTGATTCTATGTCACAAATCTTTATTAATTAGAAAAGTTATTAATTTAATGATTGCATACTTTTGCTGTTTTATCTTTTGATGATGTTATAAAGTATGTTCTATCAGGAGAAAATTGAAGATCTGTTATTGGATGACCTTTCTCATGTATTTGTTCAGTTTTTATATGTTTTCCTTCCTAAATATTTTTATTAATATAATTTATAATGTAATGTTTATTAAATTCACTTTTGCATCATAACACGATACAGATCCGTTTTCATGGCCAACAATTATATAGTTGCTTAAATAAGACCATCCAGCAACAGTAGCTTTGGACTCTTGTGTAAGTATTGTATATATGGGTGTATTGGTTTCTGTAAGAATTTAGGATTTTATAAAAAATATGTATGTTTTACGTTTTGCATTTACATCATTTATAATAGGAAAAACAACTAAAGACCCTATATGACCCATTCTTTGTTCTGTAACGCCTAATAACAAAGTGTTATCTTCATTAAATTCAACTCTTTTTACTGCTGTTGGAAATTTCCAAACTTTAAGGCATTTTCCCGTTTTCACATCCCATAGCATAATTGTATTATCTGCAGAACCGCTTGCCATAAGTGTTGAAGTAGCTATGATTATTTAATTTGACATATTTAAAAAAAATTTTGGAGTTTACAATTTACATCAACAGACCAAATAGCACCCTGGTGTCCATGATATGTACCAAGGCGTTCTCCATTATGTGAAAACCATACATTAATGATATGATCCTAAAGTTTGGTAGATTTAAAAAATAAATAAAAAAGTATATTTAAAAAAAACCTTAGATACTGAAAAAAGAAGATCACCGTCGTCGTTAAACTTCACTTGAGTTAATGGACGCTCGTGTCCTTGAAGAAGAATTGGACGCATTCCCTTAGTTGATATTTTTGATTGTAATAACATAATTTTTAATAAAAAAAGTTGTTGAGAAAATTATTTTGAATAACAATAATAAATAATTATATGAAAAAAAGCTTCTGAAATTCAATATCTTTCTTTTTTTTTAATGTATTTTGATATCATAATAATTAAATATATTATATTAGGGATTATAAAAAAGATAATTGAAGACGGTAGTTAAATTCCAAAATTAGCGTATTTCAAAATAGATTCAAGATTAGTTTTAAATTTATATATTTTACTTTTTGATATATATTAAATTGAAGTAATTTTTTGAAGAATAGTTTATATGATAATATTATGTAAGATTTAAAATTTTCAAAGTTATAATTTATTCTTATTTTTTTGATCATTTAAATAAATGCTATTTATTTTGTATAAATGAGAAGTATTAATTTTTTATTATTGAAAAGTTTATTATATTTAAATGAAATGATTTTACTGTTAAGAAATATTGGAAAAAAATTGTTTTAAGAAACTGATTTGTTAATTGGAGAATTTAGTGAATGATTGAGAATTGGTATTGAATATTAGATAAAATATTTTCTGTATTGTAAGTTTTTTATTATTGTTAATTATTTTTTTAGTGTTTATTTTTATGTAATTTTTTTTTAATCTGTTATTTTTGAATTTTAGGAAAATTTACAAAAAATACTTGTAATATTTTATTGTTTATTATAGAAGTATTTTAAGATTTTGTTAATATTATTTACTGTTACAAATGATTAAAATAAGAATAAATAGTTGTTTAAAGAAATTGGGTTACCTGTTAATGATCTTCTAAAATAAATAAATTTGGTTTATTTAATTAGAGAAAATTAATAGGAGTATAGAAATGTCTCAGAATGATTATAATATATACGGATTTATTGGTAAAAAGTTGCAAAAATAATAAAAGTTATTAAAATGTTATAATATAATTAAACATTATATTATTGTGTTTTTGTAGCGAGTTATTATATATTCTTTGATTGATTTATAACAAATAATATATTATAATATTCCTAAAATTTTTATTATTATAATAAATTATTTTATCAATATTTTTATGTTTTTTTATAGATTTTATTTTAAATCATTTGTACAAGTGTAAAAATATATTAATATTGTATTTGTTTTATATTTTAATATCGTTTTATTAAAATATTTCCAATGAAAGATATTTTAGATTTGAGTTAGATAAATTGAGTTTTATCTAAATTTTTTAATTTTTTTATCATCGGTTATTGTATATCAAGTTTTGTTATTTTGTTCAAACATCTTTTATAAATGATATTTGTAAAAAATGTAATTACTTAGATTACTAATATTATTTTTTAATATATATGTTTAAAAATAAATATAAATATTATTGAATAATTTATTATTTTAGGAATAGTAAATATTTATTTAAATGTTTTTATACATTAATGTTTTAATGTTAAACTTTTTTTTAAAAATATATTGATTTTTTATTTTTTTAATTTTTATTGCTATTGATTAAAAACATTGTTCATAAATAATTTAAGTTAAAAATATCAAAAAATATTTATATATTTCCATAGTTATATTTTCTGTGTCAAGATTATAATAGTATAAATAAATTTTTATAAGAAATATTTAAGATTATTTAAATATTAACAGTATTTCTGTTATAATTGTTGTAATGTAAATACCTTTAAATAAAAGTTAATAATAATAATTTTAAGTATTATAATTACTTTCAAAGTTTTTTATCTTTAAATATTTCTAGATTTTTGAATATTTAATACTAAGAATTTATAATAATGAAAAATATATATATTAATCAATAATACAATCAGCTTAATAAAGTTATTTAGATAATAATGTTAATCTTTGTTTAATAAATTTACATGTTAAAGTTTATATCTAGAATTCATCCATGAATATTATTATTAAAGATTTAAAGATTTTTTTCGATCTGTTTGAGAATTTTTTTTATTCTATTTATTTCTTCTCTTTGAAGTTCTTCATTTTTATTATTTTCGCTATTTTCATAAGCTTCTTTTTTTATGTTGTCAAAAAGAAGACTTAAATGCCATCTTGGAATCTGAATATTATATATTATTTTGGATTCTGAACATTTTTGTGAGTGTCTTTGTTCCGATAATGAATTGTAATGATTTAATATTTTATAGTTAACATTTTCAAGAGGTGAAATATTTTGAATTGTTCTTTCTATTTGAATTATTTTGAAAAAAATTAACAAAAGTATAATAATAATAATATTTATTTTTGTAATAAATTTAGAAATATCTGGAATATAATTAAATGCAGATTTTAAATTTCTAAATAATTTCAATTTTATATTTGAATTATGTTTTTTGTGAGATATTTTTTGAATTTTTTTATTATTTATGTTGTTTTCACTCTTGCATAATTCTTGTTTTTTGAACGATTTTTTTTCGAAGTATTTTTCATTCATAGGTTTCTTTAAAGCATCTGTTATAGCATCAATGAGATCTTTTATATACAAAACTTGACCTTCATTTGCACCTCTTTCAATAGGACCTTTGAACAAATGTTAACGTATGGATTAAATTGGTTTTTATGCTTACTTTTTAACCAACTACTTTTGGTCCAATCTGTAGTACAAGTAGCAATTATTCTTGTATAATTATTTTTACCCCACATCATACAATATTTTGTTTTGATTATAAAAGAATTCCCTGAAGGGACATCAGGAGTTTTGGTTATAGAAGATACTGTCATATAATCATTATCTTCATGTTCTATGGTTTCTATAATTTTGCAATGAGTTTGTTTTGGACCAACTGGGCCATATAATGGTTTTAAATAACTAATATGACGTATTTTTTTCCCAGAACTATCTTTTTCCCATTCACCTAATTTTATCTCGCTAACTTTTTGTATATTTCCTAAAAAATCAATCATAAATGTAGGCTCCTCTCCAAAACATAAATCGGTAACTTTTGGTAAAGGACCTTTGATTATTTCATCACATATTTGTTTTTCATAATGCTCATTACGCAATAAACAACTGCATTCAGTTTGTTGATGTTTAGTAGATTCTGATGATTCAATATTTGAATTAATATTACTTATTAATGAATAGGTTTCTTTTTTTGAAGAATTTTTGTATGATGTTTCATTTATTTTTTCGACCGTATTTTCATTGATATTAATGTTTTCATTATTTTGTATATTATTGGTTTCAAAATTTTTGTTATTTAAGGGCAGATTTTTTATAGAATTTTTTTCATAAGCTTCATTATTTTGATCATCAATAACATTAGCTTCGAGTGTTTGTGTACGGGTAGAAGGATTGATTAAACGCCAAATATTAATAAGAAGATCATATGTTGTATCCCTCGATATAAAAGATGAAAATATATATTTTGCATGAAGTGTTGTTATTTGAATTGCATTGGGGAAAACAACTGCTGTACATTTTTTATCAATAGATACGATTTCCAAGAAAGAAATAACCAACTAAAATTATCAGAAGTATTTAAATGTTCACGTTAAAATTACATTCGTTATCCAGCCAAAAATATTTGAATTAAAACATACATATGTTTCTGATACATACATTCTTCCATGAAGAAGAATATCTTTTTGTAATGCAGATGCATAATCTAAGTAATGTAAAGTTTATAAAAAAAGTAAAAAAATATTTACCGTCAATAAGATAATCATCTTCTGGAATACTCTTAAATAATATATGAAATTCCTTGTTCCTTTTGCTATTTGCTACGGTAATGCCTGTGATTTTTTGAATTAATATATGAATAGCATTCTTTTCATCGTTTTTAAAAGTATCCCAATTATGTTTATTCTGCTGATCAAGACAAGATATAGATGAATATCCAGATTTTTTAATAGTATTATTAAATTTTTCATGTGTCGAAATGTGAGATGATGTTAACGTATGCTTTTTTTTCTGATTAAGATTATAATTTCCAAGTTTATTATCTGAAGTTTTTTTAGATTGATCGTTGAAAGGTATTTTTTTTTCAAGAATTTCTTCATTTATAAATACAGATGATTTAAGCATATTTTCCGGAACTTTTACATCATTTAAAGAAAGTTCACCACAACCTATAGATGGAATAATATTAGATGATATTTTTTTCTCGTTTTTAAACTCTTCTTTTTTTGAAGATTCATAAGTAGTAAACATATGTATTTCTGAATTATTTGGTTTTTTGTTTACAATGTCTAATTTTTTATTTACAATATTGTTTTCTAAAGATCCATATGTAGTTAAAGTAAGAGAATTAGTAGCATTTTGTGCAACAGACAAAACATTGTTAAAAAAACTGGTACCTGATCTTTCAGAAACAGATGATAAAGAGTTAGACTTCTTTGTATGTGTATTATAAGTTGAATTCTTATCATTTTCATAAATATAATCTATTGATTGAGTAGATGTTTTAAAATCTGAAGATGTTCCAACATCAAAAGGCTCATTGTTGTATGATGTAATTTTTGAATCAGACGTATATGAATTGATGAATGAGTCATTTTTTTGAGAAAAGGTTTCATTTTTTGAAAAGGAATCGATTAATGGTGTATCCTGATATTGTTTTTCAGATTTTTCTAACGTTAATGATTGAAATGAATTTCGAAAATTGTGAGTAAACTGTTTATTCTTCACTTGGAAATCTTCCAATGTACTTTTGGTGTTAGTAAATTATATATATTAAATATAAAAGTATGCAGATTTACTGCATTTGAAATGAATATCATACTTTGAAGTTATACTATTTTCTTGGTTATTTTGAATAACAATATGATCATTTGAAATATTTTTATGTGGTTTTGATTCTATGCTTATTTTATTTACTTTTAAGTTCTTTTCTTTCTTAAGTTTTTTTTTGAAAGATAAAGTCTTCCCAATTATAGAGTGTGTGTCTGAAATATTAGTATTTATGTTCATTTTCAATAGTATTTAAATATTGCAAAAATGTTTAAATATTTTCTTTAAAAATACATTGTCAAAGTATAGTAGTTGTTTTGATAGTTTCTGCAAAAAGTTTTAGTATAAAGATTGATAATAATGGCATATTGAAACCTGAAAATAAATATTTTGAAAAATGAATATTTCTGTGTTTTTAATTTTTATGTTTTTGATTTTTAATATTGAAACGGAAAATAAGTAAAAAATATTGTATTATTGGTTATGTTGAAATTATTTACAATATAATGTTTTTGAGATATTGGTTATCTAGACGGGTAAAGATCGTATATTAAAGAGTTTCAGTGATTAGTAATCAAATATTTTAAGTATATGATTTTAAAAAACGTAAATTTTATTTTTATAAATTTTAAATTTTAAGTTGTTAAAGGAATTATATAATTATTAACTGAACTTAACAGTGGTAATGGATCGCTTGCATCCTGAGGCAAGAAGATTAAGAGACCTTCTTTATGATGCAAAACTTGATCCTAGTAATTTTAAACTACTTCCTTTAGCTTTTGAGGAATTTTATTTTTCAATTTCAGGTTTTATAAATACCTTATTTTTTTGCTTTTTGTTAATGGACATAGATTCTACAAGAGGTGCATGTTTGTCTCTTCTCTTTGAGCTTATTCAGGCTTTATATTTACCAATTGATCCTTTACCTAATATAAAAGTTTTGGAAAAGTTATTGTCTGCTATGTCTTGGGAAGATTTTGTTGAATTTGGTCTTGTTCCACATATTTTTACAGGTCTTGTATGTGGAGATCAGGAAATAGAATTATTTTGTTTAAAAATGCTTTCTAAGTCGACGAAAATAGAAATTGCTAATACTATTGATGAAGATATGATCAACTGTATAATTTTATGCATAATTTCGAAACATTGTTTGTGTGCAAGTAAAGCTATAGAAATAATATGTAATGTATTATAATTAGGTTATAAGTAACAATTCATTAATATTTTATATAGCTTAGTTTTTTTGGTGATTTGTTTAGAAAAAGGCTTTTATCCTCTTTTTCAGCGCTATCTTTGACCAGGTTTTTTTCATTAAGGGATTCATCTTTATCTAGCTCTACTGTTATATCTCGATTTTTTACTTTAATATTAAAACTTTCGAGTCAGTCATATGAAATGTTTCATTCTCTCGTTTCCAGTAATTTTATAGATAATGTGATGAATTTAAGTGATTCAAATGATCTTCTTATGAAACTTTGTAAACTTGATTTTTTATCATCTTTATTAACTATTAATTATACTTTTGAATGGCTTGAAAATAGTGGATATCTTAAAGAAGCTATTATTCCTTTTCTTACATTTCAGTATGAAGATATTGATGTTGATACTGAACTTTTGATAGTTCAATCATGCAAATTTATTGAGTCTATGAAATATATTCTTTTTAAAGATTTTGAAAAGATTGATTCATCTAATAACTTGATATCTAAGCTCATTGATAATTTATCTCTTAAATCACTGCCTTCCTCTCTTTATAAGGCTAGTCTTTTTACAGTTGCTGGAATGTTCAGCTTTTCTGATGATTTTTCTGAATATATTTATTTTAAGTTGATAGATTTACCTAATCTTACTAAAACAGACAATGGTCTAAATGCCTTGGAATTGATATTATCAAGTCCTTCAGAAAAATATACAGAACTTTTCTTTGAGAAAAAGTTATCTTCTAAAGCTATGTATGATATTATGGCATCTGTTAAGTCACCTTTTGAATCTACGCGTCATTCTGCTTTATTAGTCTTAAAGGTAATTGTAAAACATCATTGGGGTCTCTTAAAATGTGTTGGATTTGCTCCATTAATGGAATTTATATTATCTAGAACTACCGAAGAATATTTTGATCGAATGATAAAATATGAAATACTTAAAATAATGGCAGAGACTGGGAGACATATGTTAGGATCATGGGAAGAAAAAGTTCTGCAGTATGTTATGAAAGGTGCATTCGGTATATCATATCAGCCTGGTGTCTTGTTATAGATAAATGAGTTGTATTTAAATATCATGATTTTAGTCATTTTATACAGAAAAAAATATTATTAGTAATTATTCTATTAATATTTTTAAAAAAAGGTTTGTTATAGAATTTAGTATTATTTGTATAATATATTTTTAAAAATTTAGTAATAATTATATTTTATTGTAGTATAATATTGTTTATAATTTTTAAGACTTCATTATATAGTGTTTAGAGTTAAAATTATCCCTTTATTAATATATTAATTTAAATTTATATTAGGTTTTCTACAGTTGAATAGTTTTTGAATCTTTTTGTATTAGTTAGTCTTTTTAATAAAATATTTCATTATTAAATTATGTTTGTATAGATATATTACTATTATGGTTATTTTTCTACAATAGACATATATATTATGCTATCTTTTTCATTCTTAAATAATAATTTTTAGATCTAAAGGGCTAAGTTTTAAGTATTTTAGAATATTTATCATATTTATTATATTTATATTTAATATATAAATTATGTTTTTCAATAATTGTTTAAAATAATATTATAAGTTGTTGGATATTGTTAGAAATTAGATTAAAAAATAATTTATTATAAAGTCTTTCTAATGTATATATTTTTTTGATTTATATATATTTTATTAGTATTTATTATATTATATTGATTCTTGAAGTTATAAATATTTTATGATTTTGTCGATTTTAAGTTTTTACATGTTTTGTTAGACAAAATTCATTTTTGAAAGTATTTTGTTTATTTGTAAAATGTATGTTTTATATTTTTTAATATATGAAATTATAAAATTTCAAACACTGAAAATAAAATATATTATAATTTTTTAGAGTTAATAAAATATTGTTTATTAAATAGTGAAATAATTCGCAAAAAAGTCATTATATAAAAAATTTAAACAAATTTGATTATTTTAGTGTTTATATTAATTCAAATCAAAAATTAGAAAAAATATTTTAATAATTATGAATTAACATTTTTGGTATATTAATTATAAAAGAAAAAAATATGTTTAGATATATATATATATTTGAAATATTATTAGAAATTTAAAAAATATATTTTAAAGAATTTAAACAAGAAAATATTTAATTTTCGTTTAAAAAAACGAATTTTAGAGATTAATATGGTATTCTAATTAAAACTTAACATTTGTATATGATTTAATTATTTTTTTGAAAAACAATTTTCATATTTTTAATAATTTTTGATAAGAAACGTTATTTAAATTTTAAGTATATTTTTAAAACTAAATTAACTATTATTTATAAAATTTAATAAAAATTATGGAAAATAAAAGTATGGATGATAGATTTATTGAAAAAAAAAATAGTTTTAACAAAATAGTTTCAGAGAAAGATTATATATTGAGCTGGTAGGCTTATATCTTGATTATATTTTTTTAATCTTTTTAGCTTAAAAATGGCTGAGGCTGCTATCATTAACAATTCTATATTGGAAGTGGAATATATTATTTTTGATCTTTTTGATTCTTTTATTGTTAAGCATGATATATCCGAAAAAGTTATTTCTGTTATATTGCTTGATATACAGAAACTTGATATTTCATTTAATATGGAGGATGTTTGTCTGGACAATATATGGTTATTTCAAAATGATGGACATTGCAGTGAAATTCCTTCTGATAGTATATTAAATAATTTGACTGTATTATTAAAAGAGCTTTTGGTAAAAATTTGATAGTGTTGCTTATTAAAATTATTAACCATTAGAGCGTTGGCTTGGTGTCTATAGAAGTTGCTAGAGAAAGATTAGAATCAAATCTTCTTGTTTCGGTTTCAGCTATTTCGAGTCATGTGAATTTTACTAAAAAAGCTATTCGAATTAATACATCCCTTCTTTATAAACAAACTAAATTTAATCTTATTCGGGAAGAAAATGAAGGCTATTCAAAACTTATTATTGAAGTTAACTTTTTTTTACAATCAGATATTTTAAATAATGATAAGAATATGATTAGTTTAAAAATAAAACAAATGCTTAATAATATTACGTCTTTAATTGGTTTTTTTGATTTAGATTCTAATAGGGTTCTTGATATCCTACTGACTATGGCCTCTCAGAATCTTATATATCATTGGAGAATATTTATTGAATTATTTTCTATTAGTTCTTGGTGGAGTTTTTCAAAGTTGTATTTCAGTTTAGAGGAAATAACTTCTTATGAGAAGCGGAAAAAGCTCAATAATATCTTAGAGAAGGGTACTCAGTTTCTTTTTGATGATATCCAGTGTTGTTCTGGGAGTAAAATTGCATCTCAGCTTTTGGGTTTTAAATTAAAATTTATTAATTCTTCTGAAAATAGGCAGGAGAATCCAGATTCTCTTTTTATGTTGATAGCTCTTTTAATAAAATATAAACTAGTAAGCATTGAGGACATTTTGCCTTATGTATTTATTATTTTAATATCTTTTTCGAATATCTAATTTGAAATAGCTTTCTCCTAATGATAATATAATTCAGATGGAGTGGAAGAGTTTCAATAATGCTTTAGAAGAAAAAGCGTTTAGGACTCGAGGAAATGCTTTAAGTGTAAGTTTGATTTTGATTCAACTTAATTTTCTCATAAGGATAAGATGGCAGGAGCTTTAACAGATGATAGTGTTTCAAAAGATAAAGGAGATAAAGAAAATAATTCTCGTATAGAATCATCAGATTCATCTGTAATATAAATAATATAAATAATATAAATAATTCTAACGTTTTTAGTTTTCGGTTTTTCCTCAAAATTTTTATAATCAAAAAGCTCTTCTTCTGAAAGCATTACTTTCTGTTGGATCACTACCTCAAGCGATTTATATATTTTCAGAATTCCCTTTTTTATCTGCACCATATCCAGAGTTAGCAGATGTTCTTCATAAAATTATTCATCATATGATTAGTGATATATATAATAAAATATCTCCTTTATCAGGATTATCTAAAAATTTACGTCAAAGTCTTCTTCAAGAAAAAAAAAAAATCTCGGATTTTCGGCTTCGTGATCCATATTTAACATCTACACAATCTTTGCGTGTTAAATTGACATTAGATCCCTTACCTGTTCAAACTGCAAATGATGTATTAAGAAAATTCTTTTACGATGATTATGTAATGAGTTTTATTCCTGTTTGTGAAACTTATGAGGATTTTCATAAAATAGTTGTTCCAATACTTCGTTTTTCTGGTCTCAGAATCTATCGTGATATTAAATTGTTATGTAAAATTTGTAGAATAGGCAGAGCTCAAATTAAAGAGGTTTGAAATAATATATTTTATGAATTGTTAATATTTTAAAGGAATATCTATCACAGGAGGTTAAGGAAGTATGGAAACATGTTATAAGAGTATTTTTGTTACCTGCATTATCAATGATTCAAGTGAATCCAGGAGTTGTTAATGAAATTTATGATCTTATTAGATTTTATTCATACTCGGAACGATATGCATTTTATGGAGAATGGAATAATGTTATTTATAAAATATATCCTGAATTGAAAGTTAAAGCTGTTGAAGCTGAAAAGGAAATAAAAGGGATTTTACGGCGTATTTCAAAAACAAATGTAAGACAGTTTGGACGGATTTTAGCAAAAGTTTCTCATGCAAATCCATGTGTTATATTTTCTGTTGCTTTAAATCAGATAGAATCTTATGATAATCTTGTTGATGTTGTTGTGGATGCTGCTCGGTATATTACTATTTTTGGATATGATGTTTTAACATTTATTTTATTAATATCTTTATCAAATGAAAATAAAAAAAGATTGAAAGATGATGGTACTAGTATAGCTCATTGGCTTCAAGGTAGTTTTTTAAGTAATGTAATAAAAGCTAACTATAATTTAAGGTTTGGCTTCATTTTGTGGAAGACTTTTTAAAAGATATTCAAATATGGATCCTATTACAGTTATTTTTTATATTGTTAATCAACTTAAAGCATCGAATACTTTTGATTTAGTAGTTTTAAGAGAATTGATTGCTCAAATGGCGGGTATTTTACCCCCAACAAATTTATCAGAATCTCAGCTACAGGGTCTTGCTGGTGGGGAATATTTAAAACAAATGGCAATGTCTCTTATTTATGATCTAAAAATAATTTCATCGAAAAGTTCTTTAAGGTTACTTAGGGCTTTAATTGAACCTAATTTGGCAGGTCCTCTTTTAATTCTTATTGCACAGCAGAGACATGTTTGTATTTATAGATTAAGTGATAATGATGCGCATTTAAAACTTTTGGCGAATCTTTTTGATGAGGTAAAAAGTAGATTGTTTATAGGTTTTTTTTACTTTATTAGTGTCAAAATGTTTTAATACAATATGTTGAATTTTTAACGATTAATTTGGATTTTGATGAATTTTCAAAATTGCTTCCTACTATTCCTGAGATGTGTTTAAAATACGGCATAGAACCTGTTGTTGCGTTTTATATATCTAGAACAAAAATAAATGAAGAAATAAAGGTTTTTTATATTATTAATAATATTATTATTAATTATTGGTAGAGATATTATTTTAATGAAGAATTTAAAAAAAAGGGGGAAGGAGTATTTGAAGAGACAGAGAGCTGTGAAAAGGTTGTATTTTTATTATTTTATATTTTTATTAAATATAGTATATAGAAAAATTATTGTAATTTAGAAGAATTTTCTGATCTTTTAGTTAATCAGGATGTTAAAAATAATAATGATAATCCGAGTATTTTAGGAGATTTAGAAGAAGGAGAAGAAGTTGAGGATGAGATTAAATTTTTATCGCAAAATAAACATTTTGAAAGTTCTTCGGATATTATTAACAAATCATTATTGAATCCTGTATTAGTTTCTCTTGTTGAATCAGTTATTGAAATTCTTCCAAAGACAGTATGGTGTTATATGAGGTTATTTTTATTAAGTTATATATTGTTTTCTAAATTTTAGAAGCCCTTGGTTTTATGTCACATTTTGGCAACTTCAACTTTATGATATTTATGTACCTATAAATCAGTATGAAATGGAAATGAATAAAATGAAATTAATTTTGCAAAATATTGATCAGGATCGTTCTGATGTTAGTATTGTAATATTTCACTGATAGTTTATAAAAAATACTTATATATCTTTAAAGGGTGCTTCTCAGAGAAAAAAAGAAAAGGATTTGATTGTTCAGAAAATAGAAAAATGCCAAGCTGAACTTAGTTCACAGATATCTTCTTATGAAAATACTCGGAAAAGAATATTTCTAGAGAAAGATATATGGTTTTTTTCTGCTTCTGCACCAACAGGATTAAACAGTGTAGGACCTACTGGACATCATAGAAGAATTGAAGTTATTAATCATTTGATACAATATTGTTTTCTTCCTAGATGTCTTTTTACTCCTAATGATTCTACATATTGTGCAAAATTTATACGTTTAATGCATTCTTTTGGAACACCTAACTTTTCTACTCTTACATTATATGATAGGGTAAATTGACTAGCTATTTAGATTTCTTTTTTGATTTTTTGATAGCTTTTTGGTGATTATTTAACTTCATTGTTGTTTATTTGTACTCAACAAGAAGCTGAAAATTTTGGTAGGTTTTTAAAAGAAATATTAACTGATTTTTTTTCTTGGTATAAGGATGAGATGACCTATAATAAGGAAGTTAAGGGTGTAAAGAATTTGCCTGGGTTTCAGAAGCGATGGTCTTCTGGTTTTCATGATAAAGTTCAAGAACATATTAGCGATGATGATATACTCCAATATGAAGAATTTAAACGTTTAATGTATAAATGGCATAGAAAATTAAATCAGGTTTTTTTATATTGACATATGTTTTGCTTTTAATATTTTAGGTATTTAAAATATGCTTGGATTCAAAAGAATACATGCATGTTCGTAATGCTATTATAGTTTTGGAAAAAATATCCGAATGTTTTCCTGTTATATCATGGATGGGACGGATGTTAAAAGATAAGATTTCTTCTATTGTAACACATGAAAAAAGAGAAGATTTAAAGGTTCGAGCGCTTGGGTATAGAGCAAAATTAGTAAAAGGAGAATCTAAATGGATGTCAATAAATCAATTTCAGAAAGTAATAGTAATTATATGTTGCTTGTATGTTTAATATTATGCTAGATGGATATTTCACCAGGAAAAAATAATTTACTTAGTGATTCCCGGACTCAAGGGTCTATTTCTTCTATGATATTAACATCTTCTCCTGAAAATAATTGTTTAACAGATCCTGAACCTTTAACCAATAATCAACTTTCTCAGGAAAATAAAGATGATATTGAAATTCGTAGTTCTAGTTTTAATGGTTCTGCTTTATTTGATAAATCTTTGGATAGGTATATTTAAAAATGTAAGGTATTTTTTAGTTAAGATTTTATTAGATTTAAGCAATGTGATCGATTGCATGAGGATCAGGAATTAACAAAAAATCTTAAAAACGATAATGAAGTTAAGGGAGATACGTTTAATGTTTCTACTATCGATAAGCTTCAAACAGAAAATATTGTAGAAATAAAATATATAAATGATAGTAATTCGAAAATATCAGATTTAGGTCTTAAAAATTCAAATATATCTCATTTTAATAAAGATGAGCAAATAAATAAAAATATATCCGTAAATGTGAATGAGAATATTGAAGGATACCGAACTGATGATAATAAAATGTTTTTTTTTTGAAGTATTTGGAAATATTGCTGATTTTTTGAGGTTATTTGATTATAATGTTACGATACAATCAGAGTTTTCGGACTCTAAAGTGAAAATACAGAATACGATAAATAAAGATAATTTTGATTCTAATGTTTATTCTGGTATTGTTTCTCATAATGTGCGTGAGTCATATGCTGAAAATAATTCTGATACGAAAAAAATAAAAACAATGGACACTGTTGAATGGTCTTTGAAAGATAATTTTTCAGAACAACATAAAGATTTCTGGAATAATGCTTCTTATGCTTCTCAGAAACATTATGATTCTTCATTAGAAAAAGAAAAAGATTTATCTTTAGAAAGTAAAATTTATGTTAAAAATTTGGATAAAACAGATGTATTAGAAGAAAAATCTTCTGTAATTTCGGAAAATTTACAACGAAAACAAGCTGTTAATGAATCTGAAATAGTGAATTCATTTATAAATAGAACAGATTATATGATAGGAACCTACAGAAAGACTTCTACTGAATCTACTGAATCAGTAGATTTTCAGAATAAAATGAGAGCATCTCAAGACGAAATTGATTCTTTAAATGTACATTCCTCAAGACGTAAACAAATAATGATTACGGACGAATTAAGAGAGTAATTTTTAATTATGTTTATGATTTATCTAAGTTTGGTTTAGTCAGTCTCAAGCTTATAATTCTATATCATCTTCTAAATTTAAAGATATACCTAAAGGGCCTTCTTCAAGTAGAGATAAAGTCACTGATAATAGAATGTTTTCTAGGGATATTTCTCATGATGAAACTACTGTTTTTTCTAATAGAAGAGCATCTCCAATATCAGGTTCCGAAGTAGGAAAGACTCGTGATATTTCTGATCAAAGAAAAGATCGTGATTATGAGCATGCATCGATTATGAGACGTTCTATGATGCGTTTTGATTTAGAAAAACAATCTTTTGTGAGACGTAATACTGATGAGGCTTTTCGAATATATCCTTATCTTAGTTCAGAATCTGATTCAAGGCGTGAGCCTTTTTTTAAAGAATCATTGAAAGATTTATCAAGTTCGAAATCTACTAGAGATGATAGGCGAACAATTACTTTATCTAATAAAGATGTATATAATAGAGAAAAAGACTATGCTCATAATATTGGGAATCGTGGTCATAGTCGTGAAAAGGTAAGAGATAAGGATAATTTCGTTGAAAGAAACAGGTTTTTCCCTAATAAAGACAATGATTTCATTGATCGAAATACGGGAAAGGCGCGACCTGTCAGGGAAAATAAAGATAGCTTTGAATATAGAGAACAGACGCGAGAATCTGTAATATCACGCAAACATTCTCGAATTCCTTTTATTCGTCAAATAAGTAATAGAGAAATAAATGATTCATTTAAACGAAGGAGGATGGAATCTTGAAAATATTATATATATGCATTATTTTGAAAATTTAGAATGTAAATGAAAATGCACTTTTCTGTATTGGTTTTTTATTCAGAAAAAAAAAAATAATAATTTGTAAAAAACGGATTTTCTAATTTTTCATGTTGGATTTATAATGAATATTTGTAAAATAATTTATTCGATAATATATTTCGGTAGTTGTTTATTATGTTTTATAATTAGAGCACAATTTCCGGTTTTTTGCTAATAAGAAATATTATTTGATGTATTAGAGTTTATGCAAAAAAAATGTTGGAAATAATTATTATAAAATATATAAATATTTTTAAAAAATTTAAAATTTTAATATTTTTTAAGTTTCGATGTTATATAAAAAATAAAATTTTATTTATAATTTTAAAAAAATCCTATTTTGTTATAAAATGTTTTTAAAAACATGCTTTTTGATGTATTTTAAATATTAAAAATTTATTATTTTAAAAAAAATGTAAAATTCTAATATTAATTTTAAATGTTTTTGATAGAAACTTTACCACGCGTATCGATAACATTATAAAATGATAAGACTACATGTTATTATACCATTTCAAAAAGATCCTTAAATTATTAAAAGATTAATGAAAATGGTATGTGATTTAAGTCCTAATAAAGTTAATAGAATCTTTGGTTGGATTATTCCACCATTTTTGGTTGGTGTTATGGGTTTTACCACATGGGTTTATATTGTATTAATATGCAGTATTAAAAAATTTAATATATTAATTTATATTAATTTTATCTAGTAAATTATTTGATAATGCATGGAAGAAGGCTAGGAAGTATTGATTACCCTTGTTGTAATTAGAATGCTTATGATTTAGTTGTCCTTCTTGTTGTTTTCTTTATACTTTTGTCTATGGTTGCATTATCATTTATACGAATCATTTTTACACCACCTGGTTATATTCCAAGATTTAAAGATCTGAAAGAGTATTTGTCAAATGATATTGAGTTAGGAAATTATATAACAGATCAAATGAAAACATTTTATTTATATGATGCTTATGTCTGTGAAAATGATGGGTTTCCGAGATGGTGTTCAGTGTGTGAAGTATATAAACCGGATCGTGCTCATCATTGCAGTGAAGTACAGCGTTGTGTTTTAAAGTTGGATCACTTTTGTCCATGGTAATATTGTAATTTTTGTTTTATAATATATTTAAAGTATATAGGGTTGGTGGTGTTATTGGCTTTACTCGATATAAGTTTTTTGTTTTATTTATATTTTATGTTACACTTATTTGTGTTTTTGTTATATGTTCATGTGCACCTTTGACAGGAGAATATCGTAGAATGGTATGGCTATGTATTTTTTGTTTTTTTTTCTTTTTTTTAAAAAATTATTTAGAATGGTCATGTTCCTGGGCCATGGGTGGGGATTCTTGCATTGTAATGATATATAAATGTTTTGGTTTTTATTGATATTTTGCTAGAGCATTTTTTTTTACGTTGTTTTTGGGCCCTTTTACTAGTGTTCATATTTTTTATATATTTCGTAATTCAACTACTATAGAATCAATTAATTTTTATGCTAGATTTTATCTTCTTAATATTTTATATGGTACTGAAAAATCCGGATTTAAAAGAACAAATGTTACTACCAATCCTGGTCAACATCCATGGGATTTAGGTTGGATGCAAAATTGGTGTTCTGTTATGGGTGAAAAATGGTGGGAATGGATGTTTCCGTTTAAAGGAAGGTAAAATAATGGATTGTTTTGTCTTGTTTTATAATTTTATATTGAAATAGTCCTGGTAATGGTTATCATTTTGATTATAATTCTAATATGCTTTCTGAATGGAAAACAATGGCAACCCAATCTGAAACTATATCTAAGTGTTCAGCTAAAATTTTAACCTTTTCAGACTTCCAAGATGAATATTCTAAAAAATCTTTTCAACCTGAAACTCAGACTGATAATGGTGCATCTACATCTGTAAAAAATGCTAAAATGATTACTGAACAAAATTTATAAAAAAAATATGTAATGAAGTTGATAAAATTGTTTTGACTGAAAAAAAATAAAACGGTTTTATATATATATTTGAGGCTTGTTTTCTTGGATATTAATTCTGTAAATGACATACATGTATATGATGGTTTTAAATAATTGTTTAAAATAAATATATAATTCTCTGTGTTTAGTAAGATTTATAATAGTAGTACAGATAATAATAAATTGTAATATCTGCATTATATGTAATTTGTATAATGGAGAATGTTAACCATGATATATTCAATCGTTTAATTTTAATATTTTAAATTTATGTATAATTTTATTTTATAATATAATTTAAACAAAATATTAAAAAAATATATCTTTTAATATCTTGTAAATAATATTTAAATTATGTAAACTTAATTATATTATTGAATTGTTAATATCCATAAAAAATTGGGAAAAATTAAAATATTACAATTTCATAAATAAAAAAATAATTTTTATAGGAAAATACTTATCATAAATATAATATCTAATATAATATTTTTATTGTTTTAACATATTAAAATTGTTAAAAAAATATCAAAAATTAATTATAATTAAACTTATTAAATATATAGTGTTATATTGTATTGAATACTTAATTTTAATAAATTATAAATACACATTTTATCAATAATTTATGAATTATATTATTTATAGATCTATATAATATAATATTTATGAATATATAAGATTCATATGTTTTTGATAAATATTATGGTGATTATAGTATGTTTTTATATATTATATAACAAAGTGTAATAAAATTTCAATATAATTTATATCAAAGTGATTAATATTAATATTGTTAATTTTATTTGTAATATTATTTAAAAATATATGTACATAATATTTTATATTCTGCTAAAAGTTACCACATACAGATGTATAAATATAATATAATCTTATATTTCTACATGTATATATTAAGAACATCATATTAAATATTTTATATAGTAAATGAGTATTTTTCCATTATTTTATAACTTAATATATCATTAATTATAATATTTCAACTGATAACTTTAATATAAAATATAATTTTTATACATGCTTTATAAACTAAATAGATTTAAAAATTTAAAATACGATATAAATTAAAGATATATATCATTCTTAATCTCTAATATTTTTTAGTATTTATTATTAACTCCGTTTCAATTAATTAATATAAAATATTTTTAACTCAACTATGTTAAATTAATATATATTTTAATTTATAAAGAATAATATAAAAATTATATTTTATATCAAACTATTTTTTTTTACAAAATTTGTATATTAATGCATTTTAAAATTATAACATTTAATTATAACATTTCTAATTTCAATATATATCTTTAAAAATCAAGTATAAAAGTATGTATATATATACGAATATATAAAATTATTTTTTAAAATACATCAATTTAATAAAAAATATCATAATTGTGATTTATCATAAAATTATTTTATAAACATGAATAATTTTTAAAAATATATTATTTTTATATTTAATTATGCAAACAATTTATATTATCGAACGTTTCAAATATGATTTCTATAACAATTTATTTAAGGTTAGATTCAAAACCATTATATGCAAGAATATTATTTGTCGATGAAGGCATGTTATGCAATTTTCCCTTAGTACCTATATCAAGTATCATTTTCTTAAGCATTTTAGAAGTAAAAAAAATATCATATTGGGAATCTTTAAAAATCAAGGATAAAAAATATGCAAGTAATCCACATACATAAGGGGATGCCATAGATGTTCCAGAAAGAGATTTAATTGCTAGATTATCACCAATCCACGTTGAAATAATATTTTGGCCGGGTGCAAAGATATCAACACATTTCCTAATAGATTATTATAAATTCAATCATGTAAAAAAATACCCATAATTAGAAAAATATGCCCTATTATCCAAAATAGTACTTGCACCAACAGTAATAGCACTTTTAGAAGAAGCAGGTGAATATTTACATGCATCATCATTATCATTACCAGCAGCTACAGTAAAATGTAAACCCAAGCTTACAGCAACATCTACGAAATAATCTAAAATGGTACTTTTTATACCACCTAGAGATAAATTGGCAACAGAGCCCTTAAATAGCGTATTATTTTTAAGAGAGTCAATATCTTTTAAATGCATTTGAATTGACCATTCAATACCTTTAATAACATCACTCTAAAAATCATTAGTCAGGATATAAAAATATTATATTACAATTTATTACCAAAAGTCCTGTTCCATCACTATTTAATACCTTTACAGCAACAATAGCAGCATTTTTTGCCACACCATATTTCGAACCAGCAATAATACCGGCAACATGAGTACCATGCCCATTATCATCGATATCATCATTATTAGAAGGAATAGTTATTCCCCATTTTGCACGACCTCGAAAATCATTGTGCTCTATATTAATCCCAGTATCAATTACATACCTTTAACAAATAAACATAATAAACAGAAAAAAAAAACATACACAGTGATACCCTGACCAGAACAAGAATCAAAATCATATTTATTAAAAGTTGAGAAATTAAGCATATCCCTATGAGAAACACGAGCCAAACCCCATACAGCATTTTCTTGTTCCATCAATGCATGAACAATTTGATCTTTTTCAACTAATGCTACCTAATAAAACGTTAATACAATAAACAAAAATAACCAATAAGAAATGACTCTTAATTTTATACTATCTAAAATTCTAAATACTTACATCTTTATGTTTACGAATCTTTCTTACTATTTCATCAGATAACTTCCCAGAGTACCCCCTAAGTTTATCAGAAATTATATAATCATATTTCAGCCACTCATATATCATAGTATTTTGATTATCAATTCCTAATATTTTTTGTCCATATTTTTGAGACGATTTTAGATAAAGTTCATGAACCCATATGTAATGCATTTGAGCTTTTAAATAGTCAACTGATTCATGAAATATTACAATATAATTATCATATATTTTTTCAACAGTTTTAACTGGTTTTATAAAAAGAGGTTTTTCAATAAATATCATTATAGGACTAGCAAGAACCTGATAAAGAAACCCAGAAATAATCATAAAATAAACCCATTTTTCAATATTTTTCATCTTCAAACATAAATTTATATATTTATGAAAAATAGCATTTATTCAATAATAAACTAGTATTTTTTTTAGAAAAAAATTATAAAAATTATAGATTTATATAATGCATATAATAAATACTTTAAAATATTTTTATGATAATAATTATATTATCATCATAAATACTAATATTAACTATTCAGAGATAGTGATAAAACAAAGCAGAAATAAAAAATATAAATTATAATATTATTTTTAATATAATATCACTAAATCTTAATATTTCAAATATGCTAAAAATACATTATTTTTTTCAAAAACATAACATAATAAAAACTAAAATATCAAAACGCGAAATACATAATTTTTATATACATAATTATTTTAATTTCCAAAATATTTTTTATAATTTTATAAAAACCCCTTATCCAAAATTATTAAAAAAGTAGCACGATAGAAAACTAAGATATAGAATTTTCAAAATGCCAAATGTTAAAAAATCGTTTATAAATTATTTGGATAAGAATATTCTTAAAACTGCTCATTTATCATAACAATGTTAAATATTCTTTTATCTCAACTACTCAAAATAAATGATCCTATAAATCAAATATACATTTTATCTCAAATTCGCCAATTAATTATTAATAATCAAGATTCCAAATCATTTTTTAGAGAATGTAAAGGTTTTGAAAAAATATTATTTTTTTTATACTCAAAATTTCTCAATAACCTAATTAAAAATACGCAACAAAAAACTATACAGAAAGATTTTTTTCAACAGTCAAATCAAGTAATTTGTTCAGTATTAACTCTTTTATCAACAGCTGTCTCATGGGATCCTTTTAATACACATCATTTTTTCCATTATTGTGACATTTCATCGTTTATATTTAAGGCAACATTTCTTCAAGATGAACCGGAAACTCTTTTAGGGATACTATTTTCTTTCGCACTTAACGATGAGTCTTTACAATCATCTTTTAAAAGCATTAAGGAAAAATTAGCATTAGAGGATCATACACAGAAAGAATTAAAAAAATACACATTTAATAAGCTTAAAAAATTAATAAAAGATTTTTTTTCAGAAAAAGATACTATTGTAAATCCAAAAATACTCCCCCTAATACTTTCAGTGCAGGAAAATCTAAAATCATCATGGCATCGATTATCAGTATTTTTAATTTTTATTTCTTTACTTGGAAATTGTATTTCTGAAACAAACCTCATAGCATTTACTAACAATGAAATACCTTCTATAATCATCAAAAGGCTTTTTGGTAATGATTCAATAATATCTGACCATTTAGAAAGGAAATTAGCATTAAAATTAATTATTAAATTATGTCAAAATGGTTTACCTACTAAAGATATTTTTTTTCTTATACAAAAATTTTCAGAAGATTTAACAAAAAACAGAGAACTTGCATCATTTCTTCTACATCTATTCTCACAAAATCAAAACCCATCTCATATTCAATTTAATCTATCTTTACATGGATATTCATATATTGAATTCTCTTCTTTAT
Organism: Pneumocystis canis; assembly: GCA_017311265.1. Classification (NCBI taxonomy): domain Eukaryota; kingdom Fungi; phylum Ascomycota; class Pneumocystomycetes; order Pneumocystales; family Pneumocystaceae; genus Pneumocystis; species Pneumocystis canis. Next base: position 358,591 of record JABTEF010000022.1, on the reverse strand, counting down.
ACAAGCCATTTCCCCCTTTAGAATATTATTCTATGTTTTTTTGGGTTAGATTCGACATGTTTGATGAAACTTTAGATACAAATATACTAGGAATTATAGACAACCGAAAAAAATACATATGTAAACTTGTTATTGAAAAACATAGTAAACATCTATTATTTCAAACATCATTAGAAAATCATACTAAGTTTTCCTTTTACAAATTTAAAGAAAATCAATGGTATCATATAGTATTAGTTCATCAAAAATCAAAAGATATAGTATCATCTAATCTTTCCCTTTTTGTAAATGGGCAACATATTGAAAACATTATATGTCCATATCCCTTAATTAATAAGGAGAATTCTTTTATTCAACTATTTCTAGGAACACCTCAGGAGCTATGTGCTCATTATGGACAAAATAAATCATTACTTAAATGGAGTCTTTCAAGTTTTTTAATTATCGAAGATATACTTAGTGAAAATATAATAAAATTATATTATTGCCTAGGGCCATATTATAATAATATCTATCAGAAATCATCAAATAATTCTGTAATAAATTCACTAGAACTACTAAATATTCTTTTAGAAAAAAAAGCTCATTGTGAAGAAGAAAAAAATGTATTTATAAGTATGATTAAAGGCAGAAATTTTACATCTACTCTATATGATAAAATGTTATTTTATATTTCTAATGATTCTATACTTAATATTAATTCTTTCAGCAACTGGGATGATTCAGGAAAAATAAATAAAAAAATCATACAGACAATAAACAAAAAGATAAATAATGACTTAGTAATATTTAATAAAGCGTCGCCTTTTTCAAGTTATTACATAACTGATCAAAAACGAATAGGATGGTTTTTAGGCAATCCTATCAATGTTATAGTTAATAATGTTCAAGACTCTATTTATTATATCGGTGGTCCTATTTTGGGACTTAAATTGATTGAAAATTCAAAAACTCCTAATGATGTAATATGTACTACTAAACTTATACTATCTTTTATCAAAAACAACAAAAAAAATTTAGAGGACATGGAAAAAAATTACGGGTATAAAATTCTTGCAAAAATACTAAAAAGCAAAGAAAAAAAAGCACTTAATGTTCAGCTCCTTAACTCTATCTTATCATTTTTAGGTTACGATAAAATAGATCCTAAGTATTTAATGTTTAAAATTAAATTTATATAACTTTTATCAGAAATTGTGTAATTCTAAACCCTTTGGCATATAAATTTTTAATTTTAGATTTTGAAATATGGAAAAAAGCAAATCAAAAAACCATGAAACTTTATATGCAGCAATTTTTATCATTCATTTTAAAAAGCTCATATGCACAATTTAATATTAAATGTTTTAATAAAATACGTAAGTTATTAAAATAAAAAATTGCATTAATTTGATCATAGACATAATAAAAAAAATCATTATAGCATTAAAATTGGATTACATTCCTAAAAATGCTTTTCCATTATTTTTGATTACTTTTAAAACTTTAATAAAAATTTATTTTACGCCTGAAGTAATAAAAATGCTTACAACATATATAATCTATAGTTTTTATAAAGGTATAATAGTATTTCATTAGAATCCTCTGACAATATCAAGAACACGAAGAAGTTAATTATGAGTCCAAAAAGCCTTTTACCTCATTTTTATCGGAAAATAAATCAAAATTCAACAACGATTTTAAAGAAAAGCTTTTCTACTCAGGTTATAATTCACCATTACGTAAAAAAGCTATTTATGTTCTTGAAATACTTTCAGATATTTTATGTGACTCTCAAAATAATTCTTTTATAGAACAATTTTCAACGGTGATTGCGGATAAAGTATATATTCATTTTCTTAGAAGTAAATACTAATTTAATCCAAGTGGTTGCTCTTATTATTATCGGATGAAAATCCCAAATGCGTTATATATGGCTTGAAAATTCTTTCTCGATTAATAATACTAAAAAAATCCAACTACATATCTAAATTTTCGTCAAAAACACATGGATTTCTTTTTATGAAACTATATTTAAAAAGATGGTGGAATAATATCAGTATTTGGAAAATTATTTTTTGCCTTTTTTTTGGAATGGATATTTTGAATATTAAAGAAAATATTACAAATATGAATAATTTTGAAACTTTTCTGGAGTTTTTATTGAAAGAAAATAGAAATGTCACAAAAATATTTTGTTTTGAAGTATTTGATGTAATTCTTGCAATGCTTGAAGCAGGTGCTCATGACTTAAAACTGTTTCAAACAACAGATATCAGATATACAAAAGACGATCTAGACGCATGTATTTCTTCATCTACAAACATTTTACGGAAACGCTCAAATTCTTTGAACATAGTTTACAATAAAATAAATAAAAATAATTATGGAAATAACAGCATTTATAATTTTAAAAAGTCTAATCATTATAAGGATTTCAACACTCTTTTTCATGTTGTAAAATTTCTAAAGAATATGAATTCATCAATTAAATGTTTTAAAGAATATATGTTATCTTCTTACTTTATAGAAAAATTTCTTTACATTATTTTTTCTATAATATTTTTGAATTATACTGAAGCAAACATCATATTCAATTCAGAAAACTCGTTACGTATGTCAAACAAAAACATTATTATTAATACACTATTTTTTAAAGACGATCATATCCCAGTTTTATGGAAATTAAACAATATAAACAATTTTTTACCTTTTTCAAGATATTTCATAGAAACTATTTCTCATGAAAAAAATATATCAATAATGTTTTTAAAATCTACAAAAAAGAATAAACAACCTCTTTTTTTTGAATCAGAAACATTAAACTCATCAAGATTAAATAACAGAAAATGTAATATGACATCAATATATGAAATATTGTTTCAGCTAGTTATAAATAATATTATAGATAGTATTATTAACCCATCAAAAAACTATATTCTGGAACTTAACATTCAGGTATAGTATATCTTTACTTAACTTTTTTACAAAACAAATATAGATACCATCATGTTTTTTTGGGAATCAAATTTATATTGAATCATGCATATTATATACTACTTTAATAAAATTGCATAAGATTATTCAAAATCAATTGAATAAACTTAATGAAATATCAGTACTTTCAAACATTAATGATTTTTCCAATGATTGTCTTAATTGTGTCCGAAAAGGTATTATAACTTTCTAACAAATTTAATTCTAACTCATTAGGTCATTTTTTTATGTGTGAAAGCCTTTTCAAATTTTTATTATGTATTCTTAATTATGTTCATAAGATGAATATTAAAAAGCAAAAAAAAACATATCAACAAATATTTATTAATATACAAGAATGTTTCCATCATGTTTTATTTCTACAATTATCTACTCTCAAAATCTATAATGAAGAGGGAAAATTTCAAACCTTTATTGAGGAAATCTTATCCCATAATCATATAATATTACAATTATTAACAGCTAACCAAGGATTTATTGCATATTTTTGTTACTGGCTTTATATTTTGCTTTTTAGTAAATCATATAATTTACGTATAATATCAATAAATGTAAGCGATCATATTTTATATTTATGCATTATTGGTCTAATTTTGATAGTTTTGGAAATTGATTGCTCAACAAAGATCTCATGAACTTTTTTCTGTATTTAATCAAATTACTCCATCAGGTTTATTTTAAACAGATATCATAGCATTGTGCTAATAATATAGATCATAGTATTATTAATACCTTTTTAAATATGTGCAACTTCGTAAGTACATATTTAACATCTAAAATATATTTTAAGATTTCAGAATTCTAGACAGTTTTTATCATGGGTAAATAAAAACAAACATATTTTAGATAATACATTTTTTGAATATTTAAACATTTCTTGGAACCTTTATGTGAAAACTCAACTTAAAAATTGGAAGAAAATAATATCGTTAAATGAACAAACCAGGCGCAACAAGATTCATCAGTGGGAAAAACAAATTACTGAAATCTCTAATATATTTATTAAACGCCAATTAATTTTATCAAATTGGTGCAAAAGCATAGTTTTATTACAACATAAGAAATTTAAAAAATATACACAGGACCAAATAGATTTAGATATCTTTTTAAACTCTTTTTGGTCAGAAATAACAAACAATTTAACCGAAGAGCATTGCGTCTTTGCAAGTAACAAAAAAAAAAATTGGATGTTAGATTTTACTGAAGGAAGGTCAAGAATGAGGAAAAAAATGAAACCCGTTACTGACCAAAAACATGTAATACAATCACAACTCAAGCAAATATCTCCAACTAATCAATACAAAACAAAAGGAAACAAATCGATTATTAATGGTTCTAAATTCCTTAAGATTTATTATTTAAACTAAATATAATTTAAAATAGATAAAAATAGCAAAGAAGTTTCAAACGTATTTAATAACTTTAAAAATAACATACATCAAATCAATAAAAAGGAAACAATTTTTACTATCCGAAATTTTCATTATGGTAAACCAACTTATAATAATTTTAGTTTTTTAACATTTAAGATTTTACTACAAAATATTTCAACGAAACTAATGATTTGTTTAAAGACAATAAAAACAAAAAAATACTTCAGAATTTAGAACACGGTGACTGTATATTAGAAATTTATAATATATGTAGAATAAATGGTCTAAATGCACATGGTAATTTCAAAGAGTGTTTTTTTTTTGCTTTTTTAATCTTTATAATAGAAGGATTATTGCTTTTAGGAAGAAACAATTTGTATTTCATGAATAATTATTTTCTGAAATCTGATGGGGAAATTACTACTATTTGGGATCTAACAATAAAAAATGTAAAATAAATAAATAAATAAACATATATGTTAAGCATATTTAACAATTAATAGGAACGAGACTTATATGTTCAATTGCTTTCAGACAAAAATATCTCTAAAGAGATGTTTTTTTCTAAAAATCAACATGAAACAAAAAAATGGTAAATATTATAAAACATTATACACTTTATAATGCAAGCATTTAGGCCCTTTAATCAAATACTATCTATTTACAAAAGAAGTTTTTTATTTAGGTAAATTTAATTTATTTTTTTTTTTGCTAAATTTTATAGAGATGTTGGTCTTGAGCTTTTTTTTATTGATGGACAAAGTTTCCTAATTACATTATCTACTAAGGAAAGGGAATTAGTTTATAACAAGCTTATTTCTAAACTGAGTCACACTAATTATCTTTTGTCTAAAAATTTCCTTGTAAAGGATAATTTTATAGACACTATTAAATCACAAATATCTGTTTCAAAATTTGGTTCTCGCGTAATAAATATGTTTAATTCTTCTCATTCCTCTTTAAAAAAATGGAAGAATGGGAAAATGTCTAATTTTCATTATCTTATGATTATTAATACACTAACAGGAAGAACTTACAATGGTATATTTTTATAAATAATTATTGATCAATATTTAAACTTATATATAGATCTTACACAATATCCAATTTTTCCATGGGTTTTAGCTGATTATAGTAGTGAAGAAGTATAAAAATTTCAAATAAGATATAACTATTTATAAATATAGCTTGATCTTACTAATCCGAAAACATTTCGTGATTTTTCAAAACCTATGGGAGCCCAGAATCCCGTACGAAGAAGTATTAAAAACCAATTATATAATTTAATATAAAATTAACATGAATAGATAATTTTGAAAAACGATTCAAATCCCTTCAAGAAATGCAAGATAGTTCTCAACCTCCTTTTCATTATGGAACTCATTATTCTTCTGCTATGATAGTATGTTCATATTTAATTAGATTAAAACCATTTGTTGATTCCTATCTCTTGTTACAAGGTAAATTATTTCTAAATAGTTATATTTATATTGAATTATAACAAGGAGGGTCATTTGATCATGCCGATAGATTATTTTATTCTATCGAAAAAGCATGGTTATCTTCTTCTCAAGGAAATATGACAGATGTACGTGAGCTGATTCCTGAATTTTTTTATCTCCCAGAATTTTTAGTTAATTCAAATAATTATAATTTCGGAATAAAACAAGAAAACAATGAAGTTATTGACTCTGTAATTTTACCACCATGGGCAAAAGGTGACCCTAAACTTTTTATAAAAAAACATAGAGAGGTTAAATATCTATAATAATATCATTTTTTAATTATTATATAGGCCTTGGAATGTGATTATGTCAGTGAGCATCTTAACGAATGGATTGATTTAATTTTTGGATTTAAACAACAAGGAGAGTTGGCTATAAAAGCCACTAATATATTTCATCATCTTTCATACAAGGGTTCTATAGGTTAGCTACATTTATTAATTTGCGTAAAGTTTAATTTTTAGATATTGACAAAATTGAGGATCCCGTAGAAAAAATGGCTACTATAGGTAATGATTTAATAGATATTTCTTTTATTCTAATCCTCTTTAGGTATAATATATAATTTTGGACAAACACCTAAACAGATTTTTCAACAACCACATCCTAAAAAAAATTATAATTCAGAAAAATCTATTACTACAAAAAAATTATCATGTGTTAAAAAATATGAAAAAAATATAAATTCTTTAATTCAAGCTATAATGTTTTTTAAAGGTATATCTTTACAAATATAATAATTAACTAAATATTATAAGAAAATGATTTCTCTATAAAAACAATTATATATCTAAAAGAATTAGACAAACTTATTGTATGTCCTTCCAATCGTATATATATGCTTCCTAATGTTAATATTTATCTCCAATGGGATGCAATTGGAGGAGATATAGAATTTTACAATAAAGAAAACAAAAAGGTTACAAAAAATCATACAAATTAATTAATTTTGTAACAATTGTGTTAGATTTTTAGATCTCTCTATAAACTTCATTCACAAAAAATAACATGTAGCTATTTTATAGAACCATATACATTAATAACTGCAAGTAATGATTGTATTATTTATATATGGTCTATTATACAAGGAGAAACAATAGAATTAAAACAAAAAGGGTGTTTAAGAGGCCATTCTAAACCTATTATATCTCTTGATTCATCAAAATCGTTTAGTATTATCGTATCTGGATCCGAGGTTTTAAAAATCACATTTATTATTAATTATTAAAAAAAAACAGGATGGTTTAGCCATAGAATGGGATTTAAACAGAATATGTTATCTTCGTACTCTAGAAAAAAGCAGCAAACCTATACAAGTATTTAAAACAAAAATATTTCATATCTCTAATTCATATTTAGTGTGTTTCAATAAATGATACTAATGGTGATATTGCGACATGTTCAGAAACAACAATTTCTATATGGACTATAAATGGCGATTTATTATTACGACAAAATATTCAATTCAGTCAAAATGATATGATATTTAGTTGTAAATTTTATGAGGGAATTAATAATGAATGGCTAGATTGTGATCTGATCTTTACCGGCCATAAATCTGGTATTGTTCAAGTATTAAAATAATATTTTTAAAATACAAATTTAATTCTATATAGATATGGAATATTTTATGGGAAACTGAAAATGGAAAATCAATAAGGAAACTTATAAATGTCAAAACTTTACAACATTATGATTTTATAAAAAAGTCTTTATTAATATCTGAAATAACTGCATTGTATCCTTCTGGAGAAACACGTTCATTATTTACAGGTGATAAACTCGGAAATGTCTACATATGGAATATGCCTGATACCCTATATAAGTCTCATTATTTATTAAGTGAAAAATATAATAATTGTTTTATATGTCAAACTATATTTACAATTATAGGTAATTATTTATAATTTTAAATTTTACTAATAAATTTAAGATCGAAAATATAATTGTCATCCATGTGGAGCAATACTATGTTCTAATTGTACTTATCAGCATCCTAAAATAGAAAGTATAAAATTATGCATTAACTGTATATCACATCTTTAGTTTTTACATAATTTTTTAAATATATAAAAAGTATTTAAAAGTATACTAATAATTTAAACATATTAATAAAAGTTATAAAAATAGCTATCTAAAAATATTTATTATATTTATAAAAATTAACAATATCTTAATATATATTACTATTAAAATTAATATCAACATAAATATTAAATGAATTATTCTAGACTTGCAAAATAAAAAATGACTTTTTAAATAATTAAATAATATATAATTAATCAAATTAACCAATACTTATTATAATCAAATCATTAAAGCATATAGCACTAACACTAATATAAACTTAGTATTTATTTAAAAAAAAATTGTTTTCTTTAAAAATAGCATTTTTATGAAAAACTACATATTAAATTCTATAAAAACTAATCAAAATAAACAATGAAATATTTTAGAACATTATACATTTAAATATTAAAAAATCAATAATATAAACTTTAATTCATATCACTAAACTTATACGAATTATAAAATTCAAAAAATTTAAAAAAATTAAATAATTTTTATCTATTTAAAATATCATTTTTTTATATATCAATTTCTATTTATCATAAAAAATACAAAATGTGTAGTTTAAAATATTATTACAAAATTGAATTATATTTTAAATAATATATTGAGATAATTTATTTATAAACGTAAAATCACACAAAATAATATCAATATTCAAATTATAATTTACTTAATAATTGTTCAAAACAATATATATTAATATAATCAATCTACTAAAAATACTTACAAAAAAATCAAATTTAATTTATACTTAAAATCATTTCCTAAAATTTTAATCATCTAACCCATTTTTCCAAATATTTTTTTATATTTTTAATTACTATTTAAATTCATAATAAAACTTAAAATAAAAATCAATAACCTTTCTCTTAATTGTATGTTTTTTCATTTTTTTCATAAAACTAAAAATTCTAATTTCAATGAAATTTAAGCATAAATTATAATTTTTTTAAAAATATCATATAATATATTACAATATTATCAAATTTTAAACAAAATCATAAAAAATAAGTATCTGATCCTCACTCTTTAAACAAAATAAAATTCATTTGTTCCAAAATATTAAATTTCAAATTTAAACATTATAAAAAATCATACGATAAATTAATATTTATATAATACTAATTACAAAAATCTTACAATTCTAAAATACTAAACATCTAATAACTACATATCTCTATTAAATAAACAAATCTAAGAGTTAAATACTCTATTTTAAACATGATAGATATGAACATTGATAGTGATGATGACAAAATGAATGATAAAGATACACATTCATCAATTAATGGCAACTGTAGAAACTATTATTTAAAATACTTAGTTATTTTTTTGATAGAAGATAGGTTCTTCAGAATCTTTTCAAGACCTAGAATTAAATTATGAAGATGATGACATAGATAAATCTTCTAAAAGTATAACATCATCAGAATCTGACTCTAAATATGTTTTAAATAAACCATTGGATACTAGAATTCTTTGTGATAATTCTCATGCTATTCAAGCAAATGCATATGATATTATTCCAACATGCGCTGCACCACATTCTACTAGTATAAATATAATAACAGCAACATCATGTATAAGATGGATATTTACTGGAGGGAATGATGGATATATTAGAAAATATGACTTTTTTTCTAGTATGAATGGAAAAATACCTCTTACTGTTGCTCAAAAACATCCCTTTGTAGATTCAGTAGTAAATGTAATTTTTAAAATTAAAATATCACCTATTTTAATATTTTTTAGGCAGGAGTTTTATTATCTTATTGGGAAAATAAGAATTCGCAGGGTTTTTTATTCTATTTGTTTTAAAATTCTTAATGTATCCTAGAATTGTCTACAACATCTATATCAACAAATTCTAATCACAAACTATCACCGGTATATTGTTTGGCTGTTAATAGACATGCTTTGTGGATGCTTTCTGGTCTTGATGTAATAAAAATATTTGTGATTTATATTACTGTTAAATTTCAATAGACTGGCGATATTAATTTACAAACTGTAAGACATGACGAAGGAAAAATTCTAACAACCATGAAGCAGCATATATCTCCTGTTTCTGTTTTAAAGCTTTCAACTTGTGAAACAAAAGTTTTAAGTGGGGGTTGGGATAAAAACGTATATGTATATTTTATAAAACCATTATAAATAATCTTAATAAAATAGGAATGGGATCTTAATACAGGTTTAGTTTGTCGGTCTTATAATAATCATACAGGCCAAATATCTACTATTGCATTTAGACCCGTATCTCCATCTACAACTGGATCAGCTAATTCTATAAATAACGAACCTAAAATTGATATGAAATTAAAAATCAATAAAACTAACAATTTTTCAGAAAATTTATTTAACTCAATACTTAATAATAATAAAGAGATCAAAAAAAAAAATATATCTGATTTTTCTACAGATATTAACAATTGTACTAATAAATCTATTTTGAGCAACGAATTATTTCAAAGTAAAAATGAATTTATTGTTTCTGGCATTGATGGTACCGTGACTATCTGGGACAAACGACAATCAAAACATATTACAAAACTGGGAATACCTACTGGGACTCCACCGTGGTGCATGAATGTAAATATATAATATATAAATATATAAATAATATATTCATTAACTTAAGGCATGTTGGTCAGCTGATGGAAAAAATATTTATGTAGGTAGAAGAAATGAAACAGGTTCTATTTTCTTTTATTTATGAACAATAACTAAACTATTTCAGTTGATGAGTTTTCAATATACTCCTCTTTAGATAAACCATTACGTTCTATTAAACTTCCCTTAAATTCTGGTCCAGTATCTGCAGTTCACTCAATGCCTAATGGAAAACATCTTATTTGGTACACATTTTCTAATATATTAGCAATTTTTTATATTTCTAGTGCATCTTATGATAATATTAGAATATATGATTTAAATGGATCTTCTAAAATACCCTTTTTAATAATACCAGGCCATTATGGAGGCATAATATCATCAATTTGTATTACATAAAGAATATATTTATAATTTCTTTAATAACAATAGATATTGATAATACTTGCAAATATATGCTTACAGCAAGCGGAAATCGTGGCTGGGATGGTAATTATACAGAAACTCTATTAGGTTATGAAATAGAGTACTTATAATAATTTTCACCATATATAAAACTAATTTTAAAATGTGAGCTATTATATTTAAATATCAAATATTAACTGTTTGTTTAGAATAATATTAATTAAATTTAAATTTAAAATTTGTTAATCATTAATCTTGAAACTAAAATTATACATTAAATTTAACATTATTAATCTACTTTTAGGACAAAAAGAAGATTTAAATTATTATATAAATATATTTTTTTCAAAAAAAAAATCATAATCCATAGAAATTTAAAATAACTGAAAAATAATATATAAATATGTTTAAAAAACTTTAAAAATATTTTAATTATATATTGATAAATTTAAAAATAATTAAAAATAAACACAAATAGATATATTTATATTTTAAATATTACATTTCCAAAATTTTATAACAGTATTTTTGTTTATAGAAGAAATTTAAACATTAAATTGTTAATATTTAAAGTTTTAGTCTTAAGAATAAAAACTTAGTTTCAAAATAAAGAATTAAACGATGTATAATATTTATATATACACTAAACAACAATTAATACAGAAACAAATTAGTGTTTTACTTATTATCTGTTCTAATTTTTATTATATATATTACATCCCTTTTATAACTAAATCAAAACAATTATACATTATCATATAACAATATTATTTTTTATAAATCTAATAATTTTAATAACAAAACAAAAATAAAATTTATTTAAAAAACTAAAAGTATATATAAAAATTATAAAAATTTTGTATTAATAAAACTAAACATATTAATCATTATTATACTATTAAAACATTAAAATATAGTAACAAAATTTCCAAAACCATCAAAAAACAATTCGTAGCAAAATAAATATTTTTAAAATGTAATAAAAATACTATATAAATCATAATTCAATTATAAACTACATAAAACCTAAAAATGAAATCATAATTATATAAATATACTTTAATTTTTCATTTATTATTCATTTATTAATACCAATAGAAATATTTCCACGAAATCTTTTTCGCATATCAAGCTAAAAAACTAAACAAAAAAATTTAAAATTAAAATAATCCTACCATTTCTCTTTTACAATCACACAAGCTTTTCTTTAAAAGATAACATTGTAAAGGTACAGATTCTATTAATTCAGGATTTGATAAACATTCTTTTGCGGAGTTCCCATTTCTCATACAATCTGAATTCAAAATACAAGACGCCAAAGCCTTTCGAATACTATTACATGAATTTGGCATAACCAAATTCAATATTTTTCTTAAAAAATGAGTATTTTAATATTTATATCTGTTAATAACAAATATTCCAAAGTGAAATTCAAAAATTAACACAACCCAGCTCTATTTTTATTTTATATTTTCTTGCATTAATTTCTAAAATCACCTTTATATCATTTATTCAAAATATCCCGTATTTTAAAATATTTTATAATTTATATTTTTTTTATAAATTATAAACTAAAAATAATTTAAGTATTAAAAACTATAATATTGTAACATACATACATATTACATTAACCTATTTTTAGGAGACATCAAAACAAATTAATTTAACATTAAAAAGAAATATTTAATCTTAATAAAATATCACTTTTAAATATTAAAATATATAATATCATTAAACTATATACATAAATGTATAATAGAAAACAAACACAGAAATACTATTCATTATCATCAGACTATAGAGATGATTAATAAAACATAAAAATATAAATTTAATTTCTAATTAAACACAATCGAATTTCAAAATATTTAATTATAATTTATACTTAGCAAATTGTAACTCTTATAGCCTCAAATATATCAATAATCGTTGCATAACAAGAAGATATTTCAATAGCTATTATTTCAATAATATTATAGTATTTTACCATGTCAATCAGTGAATCATGTCCTGTTTATAATTCGTTTTTCGGGTTTGCGGGAGTAGCTGCAGCAGTAAAATCTCTTCTTATTCATTAAATTAACTTTAAATTCTATATTAGATGACTTTATCATGTAATTAAAATAATTATCCATTGATAACTAACCTTAACTTAGCCATTGGGGCTGCCTATGGAACAGCTGTTTCAGGAATAGGAATTGCAGGCATTGGACAATTTAAACCGGAACTTATTATGAAAGTAGTATTTAATAAAATTATTGGTATTTATTAAAAAATATCATAGAGTTTTATTCCAGTAGTCATGAGTGGAATAATTGGTGTAATGATTTTAAAAACGAATATTATCTTATGTCTTATAAGCATAGGTATATGGTCTTGTCATATCCGTACTGATAATAGGAAATCTTTTACCTATGGAGAACTATTCATTTTTTGAGTCAATACTGCTCTATTTACTATTTAATGTTAATTACAATTAGTGGATTAATACATCTTGCTTCCGGTCTTTGCGTAGGAATGACAGGAATAGCATCCGGTTATAGTATTGGTATTATTGGAAAGAATGGTGTACAGTCATATATGTATCAACCAAAAATATTTGTTTCTATGGTATTAGGTAATTATTATAATAATATATCTAAAAACTGACATAACTAGTATTAATATTTTCAGAAGTATTGGTGAGTTATCTATGCATATATAGTATTAAATGTTGCTAAACACAATTCTATATTTAGGGTCTTTATGGGTATATAAAATTAATAATATTATCAAAGAAGTAACACTTTTTAGACTTATTATTTCCCTCATTTTAAGTAGAATACCCCCTTTATTCCTATTTATATAATTTTTTAGATACAAAAATATCTCATAAATGTTAAAAATATACAAAAAATTAAACCATATTCGTTTTTATAAATAAATAGTTCTCAACTAATATAAAAATTTATTTATAAGAGCAATAGCTCTTCATTTTTTCTTAAAAGTATCATTTATACAAAATAAAACAATATTACATGCTATTAAAATCAAATTATACTTTTGAAATAAAAACCCATAAAAACTGAGAAGAGTGGGGTTCGAACCCACGAAGCTTTCGCTATCACGAATCACATTAAAACACCAAGCCTGAACGTGACTCCATAACCACTCGGACATCTTCTCAATTTTTAACAAGGAAAAAAATAAAAATAATAAGGCAAATAATATAAATTAAAATATACATATTTAACTTACATAAATTTTAAAAGTATATAAAATCAAAATATTAACAATCTTTTAAATTCAGAATTTTTGTAAGTTCATAGAAATAATATGCAAACCAACATTTTAACATATATCATATAATAATATTAATATAATACATTTTTTAAAAATTACATAATATAAAAATTCAAAATATGCAAAATGGAACTCCTACATTTTACAACAAAATAAAATTATCTAGAAATAGACTCGATTTTTTATTATTTTAAAAGGATTCGCATACTAATTAAAAAATTAAATTATATATACCCTTAAATTTATAAAGTAACTCCACTATTTTTTTTAAAAAGATTAATCTATCAGTATAAATATATTGATAATGTTTTTTTTTCTATTAAATATTTTTAAAATAATTCACTATATGATCCCAGAGATTTCCAAATACTATAATAAAATAAATTTATTTAATAATATGAATATATAGTCTTACTATTTTTTTTGAATATATTAAAACGATAATTTTACACAAAATATCCTAAATAATAAACTAATTCGATTTTACTCTATATATACATATTTATATTTGCAAATCTCAAAAATATAATCCAATTTTATCTATAACTTAAATTTTAAACCACGAGATTCTGTTTTAATAGATTTTTAATCATTATATACAACATAAAAAATATAACTTCAAGAAAAAAGAATTTTAAATACATAAGAATAGAATCAAATAACCAAATGTTTATAACCTGCACAAACACAAAATAAATTACCTTAAATCAGCATCCCAATTACAAGACAAGAGATGCTTTACTTTATGACTTTAAGTTTTCCCAGCAATCTAAACTAGCAATTTTATCAACACCATCATCATCAGTATATGCATACAAGCATTCTCTATAATTATCATGCAATTTCCGTATATTATGACCGAGAATAACTTGCACTAATGCAGTTGTTTCTACATGACGAATTTCAATAAACGAATCTTCAAAAGCAAGGAGATATGGATAAAAAAGTGCTTGATATATAAATTAACAAAAAAATTTTATAAAACCTTTATAAACCTACCAAAGGAATTAGGTAATCCCTCCCAAATAATCATCCAATTATGTTTAATAGCCCAACCATTTTTATCTACAAAGAATGCCATTTCTATAGATTATTTATATATTTTGATATCTTTAAATACATACCATCATAACAAAGTAAAAATTTCAAATTTAGCCTATATATAGCAATAGGTTTTATATTTTCTTTTCTGGTAATAAAATCCAAAGAAGTATCAGCAGGATCAAGTAAAGACTGTGTTTCAAGATTCTCTAGATTTACTACTTCAAATCCTTATAGTAATTTTAATAATAATAATAACATTTTCTATAATTCCAAACCTTTTGATGATCCGACACAAAGTTTATGTTTTAAAAAATGAACAGATGTAGATTCAGTCGGAATATAAAATTCCTAAAAAACTAAATAAACACAAACATATACATAATAACATGCAAAATACCTTAAAAACCCTAAGAACATCTTGTCCCCCTTGTAACAAAAATTTAAATGGAGCTTGCTTTCTACCTCGACAAAGATTATCAACAGGCTCCAATACTTTTATAGTTGAGCTCAAAACAGAACTTTTAACAACACAAACTAGTAGTCTACCAAGACAAAGTCCGGATTTAAAAAAATTAGTATGCCCAGCTATTTTTCTAGGCCGTTTATTTGCTAATGTTGTATCATTTAGATCCAACGATTCCATAGGATATGAATAAAGAGTCTTATCAGCAAGAACTAATAAAATAGAATATTCTTCAAGAACATCTACTTGAGTAACACCGTTTATAGCGAGGACTCGAACAGGAGTAGCTTTTGCTGAAGAATATGGTTTGCGGTCTGATACATAAATACCATTTTCAGTACCGTAAATTAATTTCCTACCCCCATCTAAATAAATAATAAATATTTGCCATAATAAAATAAATATTACTATACCATAGGGAACAACACATGCTACTTTATTTCCTCTCAAAAAATACTTCTCACAAATAACATGTCGCTTAAAAATACAACTTTTTTCCCTAAGACACCTTTGTTGAGATTCAATATGTTCAGTCCACTTTTTACGACTTATAGATGTAGTTGCAAATAAAGTAATCATATATCCCCTACGGCCCAAATGAATAAATGTAATTGCATATCCTTTAGAATTATCATTTTTATGTGGGGTAGATTTAGATGCTCCATGAAGTAATAAAGATGATTTCTTTACAATAAAAGATCTCTCAGAAGGAACCTCTGACTGTGATATAATTAAAAGTTCAAGAGGTATAGGCTTGAATTATCAGTTGAATATTTCAAATAAAAATAATAATCTCACCTTACGATGAACTTTATATTGTTCACGTTTTGTAATCTTAACCATCAAAAGCACATGGTCAAATAAAAAAACTTGAATATCACTACTGGAGTCGGTACTTGTACTTGAAACATTCCTTTTTTTTAATATTCCTTTAAAAATAAGACGGCGATTTTCATCAGAAAGTTTCAAATCAACATTTTCACCAGGTTTAAACACCAGTTGTTTATTTAATTGCATCAAATTAAATCGATTCTCAGCTCTTCCAGACTCAATATTTACTTTATTAAGAAATTCCTTAACAAGTTTAATAGCTTTCATAAGATCCTCTTTATCTGGATTATCATCAGCAGTGCTTTTAACTACCGCATCTAAAAGTAAAGGGTATCTTGCAAGACGTGTAGTAGGTTTTGTTAGATAACCATTTAACTCAAGTTTTCGTGATTCCTTTAATCTCTCGGTTTCTTCAACGAATTTCGCAAAAACATGATTTTCCCTTTTTTCTTTTTCAAACTCATATTTTCCATGAAGTTGATTTGCACCATATCGAATAAACGGATCAAAACGAGGCACAAATTCAAGAAATATATCACCAATACGGTAAACAACATTATGTTGCTGCTGCCTTTTAGTCAATGCATCAGCTAATCGAGAATTAACGGCATGAACATCCAAAGCGTTAGAAAAAACAGCCAAAATAAATTTTTCTTTACGATGTTCAGGTATCCAGTTCCCATTCCGCAAAGGCTTTATCCAAAACTTTTATAGATTAGACAAATGAAAAAATAACTTATAACTTACATCTCTAAGATATTCAAGATCTTTTACAAAATCCCTCTCAGTATAAATAACTTCACATATTATTTCCTGCCTTCTTTTTTCCCGTTCATCAAGACTATCCGCTATTTCTTTTGGCACACTCTGTATCCACAGCTTTTGTTCTTTATCAGTATCATCCAATCCGTTTAAACTACAGCGAGATTCAACCCTTTTTAAAACTGAAAGAGTTTTCAAATTTAACAGTGCTTGTTGCTCAAGACGCCGAGGACATGCTATAGAATAACATAATTGATCTCTTGTGCAAGTTGAAGAATAACATTCAGTAAGTAATGTAAAAACACCTTTAGGCAAATCATCAATATCGCTCTGTAATCTTTTTCCAGAAACTCCAGAAACAAAAGAATCAGTATTTGCTAACATATGATTATCATAAACATCTTCAATATGTCCCTGACGCAAAGTTCTAGAAACTAAAGTTTTATTTACAACATTTTCATTGGATTCAATTTTAATATTAGTGTCTGCATCCGAAAAAGAAGGAATACATTCTTTAAACTGGTATACTTCATTCGGAGAATCACGAAGACGATGATCATAAGTTACATCATGTATAAATTTCTGAGCATCCAATGATCTTCCTAATAACAAAGCCAAATTACGATCAGTAGTTCTAATAATCTGAGTAATAACATCTACAGCTTCACTTCCCGCAAATGCATTCTTGTATGTCAAACCATCTTTTAATTTATCACCTAATGGAACCCGTTGTTTAAATGCCTCTGCAACATGTGATAATAAAGCCGAATAAACCACAGGGTAACGTCTCGATGTTTTTATTACAGAAACAGTAGAATTTGAATGCTTTGGTCCATCATAACACAAAGATGGTTCATTTCTAGATATTAAAGAGTCATACAACGAACGCATCCTACAATTACAAGATGCATTATCATTTTTTTGACAAAAACACATATTATAAGACATCCCTATAGAAATTAACATAAAATATAAAAAATTCATATTACTTTTGTCAAGTATATTTTCTCCCTGTGAATCATTTTTTAAAACACGATCCCAGGAAAAATCTCTATTTTTAGTAGACTCTGAGCCATTATATCCATGCCTCATAATCATACATGACTTTGAATAATGAGGAAGCAATAAATAAGAATCATTTTTAAAATATCTCATATTTTTATCATTGCCAAATTTTCCTTGAAAATTACTCATGTTCCGCTTTAAACATATATCTGAATAAGCTTCTGGGGTATTTTCAATATCCCTTTGAGAAATTTGAGTAGAATTATAATAAGAAGACAGATAATCAATATATTCAAATGATTGTTCAGGTAATAAACTTTTTTGAAAATCAGACGGTAGAAAATGCGGATCATGCTTTAATAAAGATGATGAAGATATGGAAAAAGAAGCGCTATTAGGATCAGTATTAGTTCCTTGATTTAACGTACATATATCTGGAGATAACTGATTATATTGCATCATATGCTGAGGGTGAGCAACTATAGTAGCATCTGTATTATAATGTCGACCTACAGCACTCCCTAAGGGATATTCATGAAATTGATAGTTATAAGATTCTCTATCATAATATCCATTAGAAACACTCTGATTTCTAGAATGGGGTTTCAAAGATAAATATTGCTCTCGGGTATATGCATCTCTTAGGAATTCCCCAGATCCAGGAATCATCATATTATTACTAAATGCTAAATCGCGATGATCTGAATCTGATAATTCTGAGTGTTTTATATACTGATCACTCATCTTGAGCAAAGTTAACATAAAAAAAATTCAGGCTCTCTCTTATAAAACTAAAACATTAAAATAGCTAATATAAGAGCCCTTTAGAATATTATTAGCTCTATTCCTTTTTAATGTGTATCTTACAGTCCTTTTATAAAAACCTTTTCTAATATTTTTTTCAATCTAAATCCAAAAATTCCAAAGAAATTGTAAACAATTCAACAAAAAGCCCTCTCCCAGTCCTTTTCCCAAAAACTCTCTCTATATATACTCTTTTTTACAATTCTAATTAGTCCTTTTTTGACTCGACAACTTTTGTTTGCAACGATAATAATTCTTCAGTATATTGATTAATTTATCTAAATCATGCAAAAATAACTATAAATACACTTAAATAAAAATATTTGAGCAATTTATAACAAAATAGTATTGCATTTAAATCATCTAATTAAAAAAAGCAGCAAAAAAGTGTAACAAATATCATATGAAGTTTTTTATTACTCAGATCTTCAAAAATATTCCCAAAAATATTTTTAAATAAATTCATATATTTCTTATCATATTCAAAGTCTATAACAACTATTATGCAAAATCATATTTTATATTTACATTTATAAAAATATTTACTTTTAAAACAACGTAAATTCATTTTAAAAATCTCCCAGAAATTAAAATCTTATAAAATAAATACCATATAATTAGAAAATAAATCTAACTAGTATTCGAAACCATTATTTTAAAAAATTACGTATCATTACTAATAAATGCTACACTTATATCATTATTTCAATAATTATCAAAAAGATTTATCTATCAAATATACATTTAGGACATAATTTAACCTCATTAAACGAAAATTAAAAAAACAGATAATTTAAAAAATACATAAAAATTTATTATAAAGAATACCTTAAAAAATATACAGTATCATTTAGCTTGTATAACCTTCAATTGATAAAAACTTTATAAACATATACATAGCGTGTCCCAATACTATCAAAATCATAATCATTCTAATCTTTCAGAAAATAAACAATAAGGAAAGTCAAAAATTAAGAAATCTGGAATGCCAAAAACACGTAAAAATACAACCTTTCTATCTTTAATACTCTCATTATTTTTATTTGTCATATTTTTTCTTTATTCATCAAATACAAATTATACAAGATACACAAATTTATCATCAGAAACTCTTATAAAAAAACAAAAAAAAAAAAGCTACTATGCAAACGAACCAGAAAATATGGAATTCTCATTAGAGTCTCGTATAGCCATGTTTTCTAAAAAAACTTTTGAGAACATGCCACAAACTCTTTACGAACATTTAGCTTTTCAATTTCCATATAAAAAAGAAATAAGATTCCCGGATTATATATGGCAATTTTGGAAATATGAACCTTCTGAATTAAAATTTGATCCTCGACTTCGTCCACTAGAAGCTAGCTGGAGAAAATATCATAATAATAGTATTCATACGGTAAGTTATTTATAAATATTTTTTACATATTAAATTTCTATATAAGATAATAAAAGAGGAATATGCATATTATCTTATAAAACATCTTTATTCATCAATTCCTGATATCATAAAAGCCTATAGTGCACTTTCAACATCTGTTCTTAAAGCTAATTTTTTTCGCTACCTTATTCTATTTGCAAGAGGTGGAATTTATAGCGACATTAATACGGAAATATTACTTCATGCATCTAATTGGACTTCTAAATCAATGAAACTTTCTTCTATGGGACTTGTCATTGGTATAGAAACTGACACAACTAATCAACTTAATTCAACACAAAGTCATTCCAAATCTTTAAAATTTAGTACAGGGACTATTAGGGCAAAACCAGGACATCCCATTCTTCGGGAAATTATAGTAAATATAACTAGAGAAATCTTACAAAAGGGACAGAAAAATCCGAATTTTTTTAAAATCGAAAAATTTACAAATTCTGTATTATGGACCGATATTATTTTTGATTATTTCTTTTATCATAAAATGACTAACTCTTCTACAATTAAAAACACAAATATTTTATATTCCTACTTATCAAGAATTAATAAAGAAAAAATCATAGAAGACGTTGTTATTTTACCAATTACTAGTTTTTCTCTTAATAAAAAGTACATATCAAACAAAACCTCAGAAAACCCTCAAGCAATAATTAGACATTGCTTTGAAGATATCATAGAACTTAATAGTTAAACATATCAAAAAACGATTCATAAATTATTAATATTACAAATATGTAGGCTCATTTTGTTAAAGTTTGTAATTTAAATAACTTTGTATAATTAAGTAAACTAGATTTTATAATATTAGTATTGATAAAATAGAATTTTCACCATTTTGAACCTATCAAATATAGGATTTTTTATTTAAATTTCTATTTACTTGCAACATTTTCTAAAGTCAAATAATTATTAAAAATTATTTGCAAATACTGTATTAAACAATTTTAAATATATAATGATATTATTTTCATGTATAAGTTTTATAACATCTACTATCAAAACTTAAATATTAAAGAAATATAATGTGTAATTTAAATAAATTTTTTTTTAAAATAAATTATTTTTAATAATTAAAATATTATTTTTGTTCATAAAGTTTTAAATAATTTCTAAAATCTAAACATATGAAAAAAATCAAAAAGAACACCCAAAAACTTAGCATCGAAATAAAACTAGTGTATCAAATATACAGAAAAAACTTTGAGTAAATTCTATAATATGTGTTAACAATTTTTTGCCAATTAATTTTCCAATCATATAAAAATTTCTTTAAATAATCATATATGAATATCTATAAAAATAATAATTACAAAACATTATTAAAAATCAACTATACTTGCTAATAACTATTATACGTAAATATAGAATTATTGTTTTAAAAATAAAAATATAAAAAAACAAGCACCAATAACACAATTCATACAAAATATATTGATTCAAAAGATATCAACTCTTATATTTATAATTCACTTCAACATACAATATTTGTATTATAATTTTAAAATAATAATCCAATTTCAAAAAACAGTTTAAAATTAGTTGCATGAATATATAAATTCATTAAAACTATGGATTTTTAAGAAACTATTTAAATGCTAGATAATTAAATAACACTTTATATATCGAGGAATATATATTTTTTTAAAGAAATAAATTTCATTTAAAATATAACATTTTTTCTTAATCGCACATTATAAATATCTAAATAGTATTAAACATTACATTACTCCGCAACTTTAATTCAAATATTATTAATAACTATATTACAAAAAATAGTTCTCAACTATAAGCTAAATAACAATAATAATATAATATTAATTATTTATTACAGTTTATCTTTTTTAAATATGTATATTTCAAAAGTTATATAGTTTCCTGCTGTATTAAAAACATCTTTTAATGTCACTAATTTAAAAAATTAAATAATGATATTAGAATTAAATACTTATATATCAAATATTTTTATAGGCAATAATCTTAAAAAATACATTGAAAGACGTACAAAAAATTACAAAAAGCATAAAAAAATTCCTCATAATATAAAACAAATTTAGAAAATAACCTTAATGCCAACAAGATTTTTCATAACTTATTAAAAAAAATCGAGATAAAAAATTCTATTATTTAAAAATAAAAAACTCCAATATATTAAGTATATGAAAATACTCCATAAATATATTTAAACTATAATATCTATTAATAAATTGTATAATAACTATAACTATGTATCTATCCATATTAAATGTTCTATTTTTAGATAAATAGTTTAAAATCGATCATTATTAATCATATACAGATCACAAACACTTTTAATCCAATTTACTGTAATATACAAATCTTTTTACATTTATAGTTTTAGTATATTTTATTATTATTATTCATATAGCCATTACATAAAATTTTGTATTTTTTAACATAATTTTTTTTAATTTCAATGCCAAAATAAAACTTATTTAAATTAATTATTTCTGTTAAAAAACTAACAAAATATTAAACAATTATAATCTTTTCTCTTTGTTAAATATAAAAACAACTAAAATATGCCCCAAATAATACAAAAATTCAAACGTACATTTTTTAATTTCAAGTTAATAATATAAATTTAAAAAATAACTAAAAATATATCAAACTAACTCCATATTTTACCAAGTAAAAACACAAAATCTAATTAAAACAATTTGAAATTTATATAATTAATTATATAAAAAACTATAATTCAAAATGTAAAAATAATTTAATATAACAATGAAACATTTTTTATAAACCATAATTATAAATATAATACCAATACAATATCTAAATAATAAATATATTTAATTAAATTCAAAAATTACTTATTCAAAGGCTCTCAATGCATTTTCTACATCACTCATCATTTCTATTACCTTCTCTTCTTGCCATTGTTGAGCTATAACTTGGACACCTACAGGAAGCCCATGCATTTTATCAGGATCATACAATGGCTGAGATGATTGATACAATTTTTGATGCATTAATCCATCCCATTTTTTATATTCATAAGACAATACATCTTTTAAACGATCTACATATGTAACAGGCAAACAACCAACTGAATAATTCAATAAATTATAAATAAAAGTTGATGCAGCCATAGCGGAAACACTTGTTGTTCCATCATGAGGCAGTGCAGGAAGCGGACTAGGAGGTGCAATTATACCATCAAGCTTATAATCATTCCAAACTTTAGACCACTCCTTCCGATAAAGATTGCGTCTATAAATAAGACGACAATATTCTATAGTTTTTTTTTTCCCTACTGCTTTAAAGACCATGGAAAACTTTGGATCACAAATAATATTTTCTATGACATATCCAATAACACGTTTCAAAAAATGAGGAACCCAAGAAGCTAATATTGGCAACCGAAGATTTTTTTCCATTGGATCTTTTTTAAGAAAATCATAAACTCCTTTATAACCATCACTAGATATTAACCCTTTTAAAATTAGAAAAAATGTCAAAAAGATCTTATATACCAATAAATATTTCAGCAGCATCCAAAAAACTAGGAGGACGTATCTCAACAACTTTGTGACCAGATGCTTTAAGAGCATCAACTACCATACGAACTGCTCTACGACATGCTGGTGATGTTAAAATAAATTCATCTAAAACAGTTAAACAAATAAAATTATCTTATTTATTTACCCTCAAAGTAATATCCAAATACTTTCAGATTATTTAATTGTAATGATTCTCTCCACGGTAAGGGTATACATGAAAAATCATATAACTCAGGCTCAGAGCTTAATACAATCTAATAAAACAATTAAAAATACTCATCTTTTTTAAGTAAACATACCTTAGTGATAAATTTTAAGTCCAAAATAGATCTTGTCATAGGACCGGAAACAACACGAATCCCCTCAAAACCCTTAACAATTCCAAAATGTCCTCTTAAAGGAAATCTATCAGACGATGGCTTTAAAGAATAAATACCTAAAAACTCAGTCTGTTTTCATTGATGATAGAACATACCACAATAATGTGCAGGAATTCTCAAACTACCCCCAATATCACTTCCAAAACCTAGTGCAGATGAATTAGAAGCAAGCGCCACTGCTTCTCCACCAGAACTACCACCACAAGTATGCCCGCTTGAAAATGGATTTAAGGTCCTGCCAAAAATAGGATTAGAGCATTCAAATGTAAGAAGCGCCTGAGGAACATTCGTTTTAAAAAGAATAATAGCACCCATATCTTTTATCATCTTCACAAGCGAAGAATCTTCTAGTGAGGGCTTAGAAACAAACATTGACATTCCCAATGATGAATCATATCCATTTATATTATAAGTATCTTTAAACGACACAGGAACACCTAAATAATCAGAAGAACATAAAAACAGAAAATATTATACCATGAAGGGGTCCTCTCGGTGGCTTTCCACTTGCTAATTCCTCATCCAAGAGCATTGCCTGCTCAATCGCTTCAACAAAAAACACTAAAATCATCAATAACTCATTTATTCACAAATAGGATATTCTTACCCTCAGTTATAAAATTAGTTTTCTCATTATTACGAATAGCACTACGTATATAAGCTTTAACAACATTAGTTGCTGTCCATCTAGGCTCTTTTTTGGCAATTTTTTTTGCAATCGTCTCTGCTGAAGCACAAAGAAATTCTTCATCACCATCAACTGGATAACTCGAATCAATCAAGACCAAAGCTTTTCTAATAGCAGCACTCCTTTCTTTTTGCTTGACCCTTTTAAAATTTTGAAAAGAAACCATCTAAATAAAACTATATAATTTAAAAATCGTCGTTAGAAAAACGCTATTTATCGACTTCGGCATATTAGTCATCTAAGGAGTTGGATTTTAAAAGTAAAAAATATACAAAAACATTATTCATGAATTCATATTTTTTTCAAATATAATTATATAAAATTCATAAAAATAGTCATTTTTCATTTTTATTTTATCAAACACAAAAAAAAGAAAAAAAAATATTCATTCTTCAAAAAAAAACAAAATTTACAAACATTTAAAGTCTTATCATATTAATAAAAGATCTTTAAAACATAATATTTTTAGTTAACTAATCATAAATTAAAAAACGATATTAATAGAAATACTTATATCATAAAATCTATATTTCAATTATTTTTCCTTATAAATCAATCATAATTCAAGAAGGATGAGTATAGTTTATTGATTTATTCTCATTATATAAATTAATTTCAAAAAATGGAAAAAAACAAGAAGAAAACACAGAATAATACTAAAACAAAACACATAGAAACGAAAAAGACAAATATAAAAACAAATATTGCAAAAACAGAAAACCAATCAATTTCATCTAATTCCCATGCAAAGAAAAAAACCTCAAAAAGTAATAAAAAAATCTATAAATTTGATTCTGATGATGATAAATATGATATTAATTTAAAATCAATACAAGAAATAAAAAATCATTCAGAAAGACCAAAACAGAAAGAGAAGAATCAAACATTGAAATACAGTGTACCTGACTTATTTGATAATGAATTTAATGAAGAAAACGAAGAAAGTGACGAACATATTTCAAGTCTGACACAAAAAGAATCAACTCATTTAACACATATTCACACCGAAACTATCTCTAAAAACCTCGAGAACCTCTCAATTAATGATTTGAGAGTAGAAGATGAACAATTAGAGGAAAAAGCAAACAAAAAGGAAACAAGAGATCAAGATTCATATGAAAAAAAAAAAACCAGCAGAAAAATGTATAGTAAATTGAAAAATTAACCACATAATTTAGCTAATTATTTAGAAAAATGGAATCTAGAAAAAAAACTCTTAAAGTCGAAGTGTTAAAAAATAAACCAAATGAAGAAAATCAAATTCATCCAGTCTATTCATATGCATCGGGTCCTTTAACAGACGGAAAAAGTGCTCATCTAAGTGATGCAATAGCCGTTACAGGAAACTTAGTATCTCCATTAAATTCAAAAAATCTTCAAGTCAATAAAGTAACAGTACAGGCATACGGAAAATTACTTATAAAAGAAAGCGAGCTAAATTTAATCAATGGAAGAAGATATGGACTCATCGCACCCAATGGAGTATGAATAGTTGTCTAAAAGCCATAGATTAATGTTTTTTTAGAGCGGAAAATCCACACTTATGTATGCAATCGCATCTAACCTTATTCCAAGACCACAAACTCTTGATGTTTATTTACTAGACAGAGAATATACACCCACAGAAATGACATCAATAGAAGCCTTGTTGGATATTAATAAACATGAAAGCAGATGCTTAGAGGAAGAATTAATTGAATTATTAGACGATCCTGATAAAAATTCTGTAAGAATCAATTCTATTGAGCAAAGAATTACAGAATTAGACATGGGAGGATCTGAACATAAAGCTAGAAATATTTTAGAAGGACTTGGATTTAGTGAAGAGATGATGCAGCAAAAAACATGCAATTTAAGTGGTGGATGGAGAATGAGAATATCTTTAGCACGTATATTATTTGTTAAACCAACTTTGATTCTACTTGACGAGCCAACCAATCATCTTGATTTTGAGGCTATTGCATGGTTAGAAGACTATCTTATTCATGAATTAGATGGACATACTCTTCTTATGACATCACATTCCCAAGATACATTAAATGAAGTTTGCACAGATATAATACATCTTTATAACAACCATTTAGACTACTATTCAGGAAATTATGATACATTCAAAAAAGTAAGAAAAGAAAAAGACATACAAATTATGAAAAAAACAAAAACCAAAGAAAATAAAGTGGAAGTTTTACAAAAAAAATTAAATATGACAGGAAATAAACAACAAAAAGAAGCAAAAAATAAACTTATTGCACTGGAAAAGAAAATGCAAAAAGACAAACAAAAAAATAAAGTATTAAATGAAGATATTGTTAAAGAAAAAGAACTAATTCTTATATTTAAAAATTGCGGTGGTGGAATACCGTCACCTTCTATAAAATTTAGAGATGTTTCTTTTGGATTCCCAAACAAACCTCTTCTTTTTAGGAATCTTAATTTTGGGATTGATCTTAACTCTAAAATTGCCCTAGTTGGCCCCAATGGTTCTGGAAAAACAACATTAGTTCACCTTTTAATGGGGAACTTACAGCCTATATCAGGAGATATAACCCGTCATCACCATTTACGTATTGCACAGTTTCATCAACATATGGATGATCAATTAAATTTGGACATTTCAGCAGCACAATGGTTACAAAAGATATCACCGGAACGCTCAGAAGGCTCCATAAGAGGTTTTTTAGGGGGATATGGGCTTACAGGAAAAAGCCAAGTTGTGCCTATGAGACAGTTAAGCGACGGACAACGAAGAAGAGTTTTGTTTGCATTTTTGGGACTAAAGAATCCTCACATAATCATGTTCGACGAACCAACTAATGCGTAAGTTTTTAACAAACTAAAAATAATAATTTAAATAAAATTAGGTTAGACATTAATACAATAGATGCTCTCATTCATGCTATCAATAATTTTGATGGTGGCGCCATTATAATTTCACATGTAAGCATGTATTTACTTTTTAATATTTAATTATAATAAATACAGGATTTTATGTTAATTAATAAAGTAGCAACTGAAATATGGATTGTTGAAAACGGCACAATTCAAATATGGGATGGAAATATAAAAGAATATAAAGAAAGACTAAAGAAAAAATTCCAAGAAAAAAGAGAAAAAGAGACAGAACTAGTCACATTAGCAAAAAACATTTAAGATCTACTTTAAAAAGATTTTAATAATATTTCTCATTTTTAAACGACACACATATATTTATCTTATAATTTTAAACTTTTTATAATATATAATTTTATAATTCTGATTTATAATTAAATAAGAATATGTATATTAAATCTTATAATTCACAAATCATTCAAATACCTCTTTCTATAAATAATTAATCATTACTAAAAGAAATAGTCAATATTCAATATCATAGAAATGATAATTATCAAATACATATATATATATATAAAATTAAAATATTGAAAAATTTCTTCCAATGAAAAACCTAAATACATATTCCTTATAAATACCTATATAATAAAAATTCTTAAATACAAGTACTTTATAAAATCTTAAATTAATGGCTTCCTACAAACCCACATTTGCATAGGAGTAAATAATTCTTGCTTTCCGGCATCTACAAGAGCATCTGCCGCAACTAGCAAAACATCATTAACTTTTTTACTACCCTTTGGAGCAACACCAATAAATTCCATCAATTTTAACATAGAACCAATAAACCATCTACCAAGCCTTGTCATACGGGCAATAACAAAAAAATCCCGAAAGGATCTAGCTTTTCTAAGATCACTATCAAGAAGATAATACCATGGGATTTCATTATTTTTCCCAGAAAGTTCTTCAGAATGAACAATTTCAAAGCCTACTTTTTTCAAAGCAGCCTCTGCATCACAAATTTTAGACATTTTAGGAATAGAATCACCAATCTCAATTCCATATATAATTCGTCGATGCTCAGGATTATTTTCATCATACTTGTTAAGCAAGACCCATTCATAAAGGGCAAAAATTCCACCAGGTTTGAGAACCCGATAAACTTCCCCATAGGCACCCTCTAAAGAAGGAGCATGAACAGTCGCTTCAATAGAATATACCTTATCAAAAGAATTGGCAGAAAAAGGCATCTGCATAAAATCACCTTTAAC
The DNA here is from genome assembly GCA_017311265.1 of Pneumocystis canis. Classification (NCBI taxonomy): domain Eukaryota; kingdom Fungi; phylum Ascomycota; class Pneumocystomycetes; order Pneumocystales; family Pneumocystaceae; genus Pneumocystis; species Pneumocystis canis. The sequence goes on along the minus strand of JABTEF010000022.1, from coordinate 329,322 downwards.
AAATTTTAATTTATCAGTAAGCCCTCTTCTCTCAGCATAAAATCTCGCACGCTCAATTTGATACTATAAAAACATTAATTATAAACACTACATTGAAAAAAAATACATCGTTATTGTTTAATCCTACAATATTTGCGCCTGTAAAAACACAGATTTCAAGCGCTGGGCCACCTACACCACATCCGACATCCAAAACTGTTTCACCCTCACGTATTTCTGCATGTGATGCAAGATAATGTTCATGTCTAGCAATAGCCTTATGAAACGATTCTTCTCTTGAAAAACAACAGAAATGAAAAGATGGAGACCATCCATATTCATAAAAATCAGTCACCTAGAATACACATTTATAAAAATATATAAAAAAATATATATTTTATACAAGATTATAATAATGACGAGTAAGAGTAGCATAAAACTTAAAACGATTCTTTATAAAAAAAATCAATAAAATATATAAAAAAAAATATGAAAATTAACTACCTGTTGAAAAGTATTATCCTTTTCGTCAAAATTTTTATCTCCCCAAAATCCAAAATTTTTATCCCCCCAAAATCCAAAATATGAATCAAAAGCAATTTTCTGAGCATCTCTATTTTTACTCATTATAGCACGAATTCCACATTTATTTCTTGCATCTGTTCCGTGCATAGCTTTAGAAAATTCCATATCTTTTTGAATATCAATTGATTCCAACTCAAAACCCATTTTTATAAAAAACAAATTAAAAAAACCTTATAAATATTAAATTCTTTTCAAAAATTTTAAATTATTTAATATTTATAATAAGAAAATAAGTTCAAAATTTCTTAATTTTTTAAAATTAAAATGTCCCGATATTAAACAATTTTTTACAATTTAAAATATAAAAAATATTTTTATTAAAAACATTTATTCATTTAATTTTATTAATATAAAAAAAGAATCCAAAAATATATAAAACCAAAAGATTTATATATCATTTTCATATTTTATAACCTTTTTATCCTTATCATTTACTAATTTTTTTATAATTTTAAAAATACTTAAAATTCATTTAAATAAATCAACAAAATAAAGTAAGATTAATAAATAAATTATATTTACATTGTAAAATATTATTCCTCCCTTTTTTTTTTAAAAAAATATTTTATAACTTAAAATTTATTAAAATTTAATTAAACGACAACAAAATTTATATTTTATTTAAAGTGGACAAAAATTAATATTTAAATATAAAAACAAATCAAACTGGTACCATCAGGGACTTATTCAGAGGGATTATTCAGGTGAGTTTTTTTTTATGATAAGAAATTAGAAACAAAAACAAAATGAATTTTAATTTACATTTTTTATTAAAAAAATTATTATATAAAAAACAGAAATACAGCTTTTAAATAATATACATATATATTGATTCATAACTAATACCATGTTTTTAGACGTATTCCAATGCAAACTATTAAGTGTGTCGTTGTTGGGGACGGCGCTGTTGGAAAAACATGTTTATTAATATCCTACACAACAAATAAATTCCCTTCAGAATATGTTCCTACTGTAAAATACCCTTTTTTAATTATTTACTAAAACTTACCATACTCTTTAGGTATTTGACAATTATGCAGGTTAAAATATTACTCTTCACTTTTTTTATCATTCTTTCTACTCACTATTTTTATTAGTCACAGTAATGATTGGGGATGAACCATATACACTAGGACTTTTCGATACAGCTGGCCAAGAGGATTATGATCGATTACGTCCTCTATCATACCCACAAACGGATGTTTTTCTTATATGTTTTTCTGTTACTAGCCAGGCAAGCTTTGAAAATGTCAAAGAGAAATGGCTTCCAGAAGTTCGTCATCATTGCCCTGGAACTCCTTGTCTTATTGTTGGCACACAAATTGATTTACGAGATGATCCTTTAATCACAGAAAAAGTTCAAAACAAACAATGTTTTATTACGAAAGATCTAGGAGAAAAGGCAGCGCGAGAATTAGGTGCTGTAAAATATGTAGAGGTTTACGATAACTTATTATATTTATCCATTTATCTAATATTAATTTTTAGTGCTCAGCATTGACCCAGAAAGGTTTAAAAAACGTTTTTGATGAAGCCATTGTTTGTGCACTTGAACCTCCTGTTACAAAAAAGAAAACAAAATGCCTTATTTTATAAATCACAGTTTATCCATTATATTATGTTTGATCAAAATGAATAGTTTTAACTCTTTCCAAAAAGAAAAAACACTTTTTTTGTCTTATATTTAACATTTACCAAACATGTATATGATTTTTTCCATTTATTTTTATATTAAATATTTTACTTTCAAACCCTTATCTATCAAACCTTGATTCAATTCTTAATAAAGAGAATTCTACATTTTCTTAAAGAAGAAAATTGTTATTATTTTTTTAATATAAAAGAAACAAAACATCATAAGAAAAGTAGATTAATATATATTTATTTAATTATCTTACAAATGATGACACTTAGTTCAATTATATCCCGGTCTTTATTTTTTTTTGAAGTTTTTTTTAGTCAATTAACAATATTTTTCAAGAAAATTTCCTTCAGAATATCACAAAAATATTAATAAATAGGAAAGGCAATATTATTTCTTCAAAAACCATTAATTTTCAGGAAAAATATGCCAATTTTATAAAAAAATCTATAAATACGTAACATGCCACGTCCTATTCGACACCCAAAAGACAATATCATACTTGAATATACACAATCTTTCTCATCTGGACCTCAGGCATCCTCTACACCAACACAAGATCCATCTAATATAACATGGGGTTCAGATTTATCCCCCATTAAAACATCTACATTGGAAAAAAATATAAGTATACAGTTAGATACATCACCTGATCCATTTGGGTTCCAAGAAATTCGAGGAATCCATCCAACAATTAAAATACAGCCCATAGAGACATCATCAAAAGAACAAGAAAAAGTAAATGATGAAACATCTTCTAACTTTTCTCCATTACAAGAAAAAAATCCTTTTAAAGAGTCATCAAATGATGAGGATAGTTCAAGTCCACTCTCCAAACATAAATATATGGCAACTAAACCAGAAAATTTAAAATACAAAAAAAAGAATGAAAATGATAACAATTTCCATAAAAAAAGAAAAATCACCAAAAAATATCAAAGTACATCAAAAAACACAAGCACAGATGATGAAGCTATAATCTCTGGAAAAGATTCAAACAATTTTGATTTAAAAAAACAAATCATATCTTCAAAAGAAATTATAGAATATTTTAAAGAAGTTGACAAATTTGAGCTGGATGTAGAAGACGTCCCTGAAAATTACAATAGTGATTATTAAATAATTAGCATTATATCTCTATTCTGATATAATAATTCTATTTAACTAACAATAAAAAATAACATAGAGTAAAATTCACAAATATCATTTAGATTCAATTATATCATAATCATTTTATTTTCAATCATTTAAACATCAAAAACAAACTATATATTCTCAAACATTCCTTTATATGATAATTATATAAAACTGCATCTATAATATATATTGTATTTAGTAACGTTTATAAATAACAAAATTAACAAACCCTATTAAACAAATAAATTCATTTATGAAGAAAGAGAGCTATTGCTATCTAAGTTATCCATTTGAACATCACTTTCAATACTCTCATCATTTTTATTATCCTCATCTTCCATCATTTCATCATCATCATCATCACCATTCTCAACATAATTCACAGCCTGCAAAATCCTTCTACTTCGTCTTAATGGTACAGTTGTATCACCTGTCTTGATCTTTTTTTGATTTTTGATTTTAGTTTTTGAAAAACGCTGTTTAATATGCTTTACATCCTTTTCAATCACAGATTTTCGCTAAATAATTTAGGAAATGTCATCTTCTATTTATTACTCACTTTTCGAATTATTTTAGAAAATTTTGTAAACAGCATCAATTTCTCTTCAACATCCTTATCAATATAAACTCGTTTTGCAATCTTTATCTTAACCAAAAGAAAAAAATTACCAATAACATTACCTCTGCAGCAACCTTTGCATTAGTTAACGGTGCATACAATTCTGAAGGCAGCTTGAGCTTTTTAGGATAAATCTGCATTGTCCATGAATTAGACATTGCTATAACTTTAATTAAAATTTGAGATAAATCGGACAGAACATAGAGTCTCTAAATATGTATTAATTATAACGACCAAACACAAAATGAATATACATCGCTATTCTCGGGGGATATTATATCGTAAACCTGTTTTATTCTTTGTACCAAATGAAATAATAATGATAAGGAATCAGAAGTAGCCACAAGTTCCAAATAAAAATTTATATATCTTAAAAATATTAAGATTAAAAACAAACATTAATCAACAAATACTTTGCAAAATCAATCAAGTCATCACTATCTGTTGAAAAATCTGGATGATGAGCAAGAAGATGAATCAATCTCACAAATGAATATTCAATCACAAAAGTCTCACGAATACCTAAAATAAATTAATATTATATAATAAATAATAATACAATATACGATAAACTGAAGCACATGATCTAATCCATTTAATTACTTCCTGCTTAAATTCTTCTTCTGGTTCATGTGCCATTAAAAAAATTGGTGCATAATAACGAGCAGTAAATTTATCCAAATTTAAACCTTTCATTAATTTTTTGACAAAATTATAACGAACTTGAAAACAAGGATCCTTTATGCAATTAAACTGGAGATAATAAGTTTAAATCATATCTAACCTGTACCAATAATGCCATTTTGTAAAAATCTTCAACAGAAATCATATCCTCAAACACACTAAAACTAGACAATTTTAAAAACAATCGACCTGCAGCCAAACGTATATGTGATTGAAATCGGAATCTAGAAAGAAATTAACTTTATATAATCATAAAACAAAACTTTACGGAGTATTTCTATCTTTTGAAATTTCCCCCATATTTATCATAATTGATGTAAGAAGTCGAAACACAGGCTTCGCTAACTGCTGAACACCATCTGCATTTCTATTTGCTCTCAATCTATTCACAAGAATTTTAAGTGCTAATATCTTGACTCATAAATATTTTAATTAAATTTCAATATCATTTACCTTTGCTTTACATTCATCCTCAAGAACATCCTCTTCAACCCAATCCTCCTCGCTTGAATGATCAGGAGTAAGATTAACAAGTAATATTTCTTTAATTAAAAAACTTGTATACTGATCAGCTTTTGATTCCATCTCTTCAGGAGAATAAAGCACAAGCTGTGATAAAGCAGATAATCTTGCCAAAAAATGTTTTGAATTGACACTAAGATCATCGGATATTCTCTAAAACCAATATAAATGACAATAAACTAAACACTTAAGTAAAAAATACCTCAACTAAATCATGAATATATTTTTCCTTATTTAATGAATGCAATAAAATGAAAACAGCTTGTTTTGACTCTAATGGACTTCCCTTTAGAGCAAAAGATATAACTGCTTTTAACAATTTTGGATCTGCGGATATATCTTGAGGAAACGAAGTAATAAACTGAGAATAAACTTTCAAAGTATCAATACAAGATATGTTTGATTCAATATCATGTTCCTTGATCAAAGATGAAATTTCTGCTATATGCGCTTTATATATAGAAGGTTGAACCGAGGATATTTCCTAAAAAAAATTAATTTATTACTATTTTTAAATTATTTACCTTTAAAAGTTCACGTGCAGTATCTGCCAACATATCTTTATTAGATCTAGTATATTCTATAATCGGAGATACGACACTTTTATTATATAACATTGGACTTATTTTAAAAACAAAAGGCTTAAACGTTCCTATTAAACCCGAAGAAACTTGTTCTATCCGTTTAAAAAATTCTTTCTATTCAAAAATTACAATACTATTACTGTGACTCATTTTCTTAAACGAATGTACCTGAGATTTTTGAATTTGTTTGTAATCATTTGATAAATTCATACAATCTCTAAGTAACTTATATAAACGCCTATCATTTAAGCGAGAAAACTTCTCAAAATCCAGCTCCGCTTTAGAAGAATCACCATATAAAGATCTAAGACGAATAATAACATCCTTAAGAGCGGTAAGGATTTTTTTTTCATTATCTGATGTTACACCACCCTTAATCTCTTTAATAATAATAATAATAATAATAATAATAATAAATTTCTTACATTATACTTCTCACAAACACCAAGATAATATTCTGTTATTTTAGCATATCTTTAATAATATTATTTATAAATATAAATAAATAAATATTATATCTTACTTGAGTTGATTTCTTCCTAAAGATAAAAATGCATGCTTAGCTCGACTATCCAAATTCTTATACATAACTAACATTCGTTCGGTTCGCTTAGTATCATCAATTTCCGTATAATTAAGAACATACTGGTATAAAACAGATTCTAATAATATATTAATTTCTTTATCATTTATATATATAGTATGTAATATTCGAGAAGGAATTAAAGAAAACCATCCTGTCATGGCATTTAAATCTTTTAAACTAGAAAAATCAGTAACGAATCTTATTTTTAAATCATAAACAATATACATATCATTATAAGCCATATCATATAGCTTTCCAAGACAATGCATCGCTTCAATTCGAACTATATGTTTTCGATCTTTACATCGATCTGATAATGCTTCTAAAATACTACTTGGAATCCTTTCACAGATCATATGATAGTCCAAAGAACCTATCATTTTACAAACAATCATTCGTATTTTTTCATCAATGTCTACATGTTTTGTCAAAATACCATCTATACATATTCAATAAAAAAATTAAAATAAAAAGGACAACTAATATACCCACTACAATCGTCATTACTTCAGTCGAATAACTAAAATTTTTTAAAACATTAAATAAACCCTCTAACCATTTTATTCGTATAGCAGAATTCTTATCATTCCCACGAGATATCCAGCTTTTCCAAAGGAGAGGATATTCTTTAATAAAATCAACCTTCTGTTCCTTAACAGATAACATTTGGGAAACTGTTGATGTGCTTAAAAGTCGAAGTGTTACATTTTCAGCCATAAGTTCTTGTTCTAATTGGGGAATAATATTCTCCAAAATAGGAGGAGATGCTACATAAAGTTCATAAACCAAACAATGCGCTTTTTCCACTTGCTCTAACATAGCTTCATCCAATTCAATCTGTGGATTTTCATCAATAAACCGATTGGCCTCAAAAATAATATCTGTGAAATATTGAGACACATATCTTTGAAGACGCTCTGCACAAATATTACAAAGTTGTTTAACCATTGTATAAGCTGGCGACCGATCTGTTTTCGATATAAATGAATGGCTTATTTTTGATTCCGTAACAATAAACTGATTAAGTATCATATCTATTACTTTTGAAGGAAGTGTTGCTGATTCATCAATCAATTGTGCTAAAATATCTACCATAGAAATCATGACATTACGTGGTTGTTCTGAACTAATATATATTAAATTAACGTGAGATCCTTAAAAAAGGAATACATACGATGCCATTTCAAAACATATACGAAACAATTCAATCGTTAATAAAGGTCCATTAGAGAGATCTACCATCAATACTACCGATTTCACCTGAGACAAACTTTCAAGAAGATAAAACGCTTGTGCATAATATGGCATTTCTTGATTAGCAAGTCCTTTTAACTGACTCACGAATAACTCAAAAATATGCTATATAATTATTCATAAACATTAATTTATTTTCTATATTCATACATTTAATTGTGACGGTGTATACGGTGCGTCTGGTGCACATAGTCGAAGAATATCAGCTAAACAACATGCTGTATATGCGCGAACACCTTTATCTTTATGATTTAAAAGAGTATCATTTGCCAATTCATTAATCACTGTATTCAAAGATGTTCGTTCAACTTGTTCTTGATCATGTTCAGCAAGTTCTGCTTGAAGTATCTTATATTACGTTATAAACTGCATTCAATACACATATACTCACTCGAAGTCGTTTAAGAATTTCTCCAACACTTAAACGAGCTGTCCCTTTTTGAAGAAGGGTTTCTTTAAATCGAAGACACACCATCTCGTCGGGCGGTGCGTAGCGAGACAAAGCGTTAAAAGCATCCAACGATCACGATAAGCGAAGTTCACGAAAATGCACTTCTCAAAAAAAGAAGCATACAACACGCATTCATAACGCATATATTTCAATGAATAGATAAAAATATAAAATCGAACTAAAAGAAAACAAATAAAAACAAATTAATTTGAAGGATTAGATGCATACAATTCAAATAAATGAACACGTCTATGTTAAAAAATGAAAAAATAAATATACTTCAAATCAAAAGAAAAAGGGACGAAGAACCCATTCCTTTACTATGTAAATGAAAGATTTTTCTATTTAATATCAATTAACATGATTTAGTTATGAAAAAATCAGCATCTCCCGACTTTATATGCCCTTTTAAACGTAAAAAACAAGATCATGATTATCGTAAAATTATACAATAATATTATACTATTATTCACAAAACATAAAGTTTTTATGCTTTCTGAAACATTATATACACCTTCTACGACAACATATGCGGAAAAACAAACAGAATCACCTCTTGTATATACATTGAAACAGTACGAACTATTTTATCTTTTCTTTTTTTGTCTTATTTATAAATAGAACATCTACTAATGAACAAGATAAATCAACCAATAGTCAGGAAATAACATCATTTAATGAGAATGGATTACCATTTAATTGTATTCAATATTTATTTTCTTACATTATAAACAATTACTTATATATTTTAGCAAATATTCACTCATTTTCATCAAAAGATTATGTTTACGATGTATATATTCCTTTAGTTTACACAAATGAAACCATTCCAGCGACTTCACAATATGGTATTTTGTGAGTCAATATCATAAAATTCATTTAAGAACATTATTAACACATTTTTTTCAGAACTATGGAGGAAGATGAAGAAACTCTTTTTCCAGAAGTAACTTTAAGTTCTTCCGAAGATAATGACGATTACGAAGACTCTAATGCAGAAGATTTCTATCAAAACACATATCCAGATGAGGATGTATGGCTAAACAGTGATTCAGAAGAACAAGACGAACCAAGAAACCCACTATACGATTCTGATTCATCTTATTACAACTACACTGAATCCTTTTAATCATTTTAAAACAATCAATACAATATAAAAGGAACAGATAGACGATAACAAAACAACAATGATTTAGTACATATGTTATAAAATTACAGATGCGTGCCTTTATTAAACATCTATTAACTCTCTTCTAAAAATATTCTACAGTTAATGCGACAAAACAACACCTTTTTGCTATAATCAGATGTATTTTTTTCACATAAACCAATCAACACTAACAAACCGATCATTAACATCAACCTCAAAAGGAATCATGAATCAATAAAATTAATAATCTTCCCAACAAGAAGAATTGAATAAAATGATAAACTGTGTTAAATTTCAAATAAATCCTTAAGAAATAAATATGAAGACTTTAGGTAACTTCATTGACGATCTCTAATTTTGATAAAATATATTTTGGATCATTTTATAAAGAAATAGAGAAAATTGAAAAAATACTTATATGAATATAAACAGTTATTATGATTTTTTATATGTCTCTATACAAACTTCAGGGAAAATAACAAAAACGGTTAAAAACAGAAAAATCACGAAACATATAGGATTTATCAATACATGTTAACAATTAATGAACAACAAACATTGAGTTTCTTGCATTGTCCTAAACAAAATTAAAATGCATTTCTATATATTTTCATTCCAAAGTATCTAGAGTTTCTCAACAAAATAATCTCATACTTCATAAATTATATAAATGAATGATTTACTAGGCTTTTTTGAAGTAAATTTTTTATTTTCTACAAAGAAACATAAAAGAGTAAAAATGAGATCTATCAATAATGATACATCTAGCTTCAGATAGCTATACACATGATTAAATCAAAATATACAGATTAAATGATGGCGGATATTATAAACATTATTACAAGCAATTTTGGATATTGGTTTTTTGAAAATATGCTAATCAGTATTCACATATATAAGAGTAACTTATAGATCGAAAATATTAACATATTGAGAAAAAATATAATTAATCAAAGAAACAAATCATTTTAAATTCCAATGAAAATGAGAAAAAAAGCTTTTTCAAATAAATATATTCCTTAAATATAGTGTATAATATAAAAATTTCGGTACAAAAAATGATGCAAAAATATCTTTATAATATATTTGGATCTTTTTTTTTAAAAATATAAATCAATGAAAAATAAATACTAACATATTTAAAAAATCAGTCACAACCTGTCCATTAAAATATAAACTTAAACATGTATTTTTTCAGAAATTTAAAGGAAATTTGGCTTATTTCTATTTACAATCCAAATCATGAAAAAGAAAAAAAAACGAAAATACATGAACATTAAGGATGGGGATTATTCCTCATTTCTTTCATAAAAATGACAATGTAGAAAAGAAAATGGATATCAAAAAGGCTTTTTATGATAATTCATTAACAATAGATGTTTATTTTAACAGACTATCGAAAAATTACATTAACAAAACATAACTTTAGTAATATTAAACAAGAAAAAAATCGAAACAAAACAGATATTTAATAATGCAATTCTTATCCATTGTTTAAAGCTTTTGAAACAATATTTTTCCACATTGACAGCGAAATTTACATCAACCAAATCAATACTTGTTTTAAACAATAATATCATATCTATACAAACAAAAATAACCATTATATAATATACAGCTTCCAACATCATCTTCAGATGAAAAGACTTAATACAATTAGTTATTGATTAATAACCAACACTGGATTTCCCATGCAATATATTTGGAGAGCATTAATGAGTCATGTTATAAACAGTCATTTTATACAGAAAAACAGTTCTAACATCACCGTTTATGCATGAATACTTGTTTTGCCTATTTCTTCAGTCTAATTTACAGTTTTTCTCCCTCTTTTCATCTAGCAATCGATATCAACGCCCTAAACACTGCACTTCAGCAGAAAAACCAAAAATACACAAAAAAGCATTCTAAGCCGAAGTACAGCAGGGGGGCGTATAAATATGCCCGAATTATTAGATAAGATAGTGGTAAAGTCAAGAAGAATAGAAGAAAATCGTAAAAAAGAGCAAGAACAAAATCCACGAGGAAGACGGATAAAAAGTACTTTGGAAGAAGGGCACTATGAACCAGGATCATTAGAAGATTATATTTATCATGATTCCCAGAAAGGAGAGTTAACATCGGATGAATATGAAATGTTAAACTGGAGAAAAAGACGGCAAGTAGAACGAACAAGGTCTATTTTGCAAACTAGTCTTTTTTTTAAAATAATGGAATTAGACAAGAGAAAAACGGGAATGAAAAAAAGAAACGAGTAAAACTAAAGATTGGAATGGAGCATGGGCCAACATCTGGATATTCTACATTTTTATCAGTCAAATCATCATCTAGAACGCCCCATACAGAGAAACCTATTTTTAAACCTCTACACCTTTTCTCCAGTGCTGCAAGAATTTCACAATCATCCATCCGTTCAACCAATGATTTAGAACAAAAACTATCACAACAGAGAAGCATATATAAACGAAAAAATAAAGAAACATTGCATCTTTCTTCACAACAAAAACCCACATTATTAACTCTTTCATCATCAACAATACCCATTCAAAAACGAAAAGTCGGACGCCCAAGAAAAGTCAAATTCAGGTAGTTGCTTTTGAGCTATTTAGAAAACCTTTGAATAAAATTAATTTTAATTTAGCCCTATTAAAAATTACATGAAAAAAACAAGACTCGATATGGGTATACCCAGTATCTATGCAGAAACCACAACACATACACCCTTTCAACAGCAACTATCTTCACAAGATGACCCTACCAAAGTAAAAACTTAAAATAATTTAACTTTTATTAATTTATAGTATAACGAGGATTTTTGTTCCGCTTGTAAAAGACATGGACGATTTCTTTGCTGCGAATCATGCCCGAGATCATTTCATTTTTCATGTATAGAACCACCTATTGATGAAGACAATCTTCCCGAGGATGCATGGCATTGTACTCTATGTAGAACGAAACGTGTACATCGAAATTTTTAACCTTTTTATCTATTAATTGTCTTTAGTATCCACCACCTAAACAACCCCGAGGAATTTTTTCCTTTTTAATGGAATATATTATCAGGAATAATCCTAAAGAATTCTGTCTTCCTCTCAGTATTCGAGAATACTTTGAAGGAGGTTTATTACTTTCTCAATAAATATCTTTTGAGCTAATTTATTAATAGTATCAACTGGCCCTGATGGAGAATATCAAGACTCAGTAGAACATAGGAATCAGAAATGCGGGTAAGTATATAATAGTTTATTTCAAATTTACTCAAAATATTACAAGTCGTCAAAAACTCATGGAGGAAAGAGATCCATTTCAACTGGAGGATAAAAATGGAAACCCTATCCTTTGTTATAAATGTTCTGAAAATGCTATGGATGGAAAAGCTATTGTTTCTTGTGATTATTGTTCTCTTCATTGGCACATTGATTGTATTGACCCACCTATGAGTGGAGTGCCAGCAGCATCACGAAAATGGATGTGTCCAAATCATGCATATCATGTAACTGTAGGTCTTACATTTCATCATTAGCATCACTCATTCTTTTTACATAGCCTAAAATACGACAACCTAAAAAATCAAAAATTTTAGATGTATGTTTAAAGAGAGGATTTAAAAATAACGGAAACATAGAAATTGATAATACAGAGGAAGAACAGGAAGAATTACTAAAAAAACACAAAAATCTTTCTTTTGATGATTCGTATATTATAAATAATATACGATATCGGTTACCCGAGAATGGTGTTAAATTAGATTTCTTAGATAAAGTTAGAACGTATTTATCAATAAGCTCTACTTTCATAAAGCTAATTTTAAAGCAGATTACGCAAGTCTCAATCAATTCAAAAATCTCAAATAAATAGTAATAAAATTCAGACAGACTCATTAGAAGTATTTTTTCATAAAATATTAAAAAATAGCTAATAAGAACAAGAGCATATTGCCAGATACACTAGGACCATTAGAACGCGAAATTATCAAAGATTTTGTACAGCTTGGACTAGTTGAAGTAACTCCTCAAGATCATAAAAATCTTACATCATTAATTACAATTGCTCAAGTAAGTAAACTTATTCTATTTTAACATTAACAGAAATAGGCTGAGCTTGATGCTTATGAAAATTTTGGAAAAAACGAAAATTCCGAAAAGAACAATATAAAAACAGAACAAAAAATTTCTGATGAAGAACATGCACAAGTCCTTACAATAAAAAAATTAATCAAAATCAAAGGGTATTCTGCACTCGTGGAATTCCTAACTACATATTAAATACCTAAACAACTTTATTCATATCCAAAAAACCATATATTTTTTTATCTAAATTACATATCAATATAATAATAATAAATAATTAATAAAAAATATAAACCATAGCCGATTTTTTATGGTTTACACCTTCCAGTAAATCTTGGATACAAACTGCATTCTTTAACTGTATTTCTATTTGTTATCCACATCAAAATCCTTTCCAAACCCATCCCATAGCCGCCATGAAGGCATGTACCATACTTTCTTAAATCAAGATACCTATAATATTAAATAAGAATCAAACAATATAATAAAACTAACCAGTAATATGGAGAAGGATCAATTTTTTCTCTTTTAAACGCCTGATTTAATTCATCAAAATCGGAAATTCTCATACTACCACCAATCACTTCTCCAACACCGGGCTAAATCATCAATATAAAATATAAATGCAAAACAACATACAAGCAATAAATCAAGACTTTCAGTATATTCAATATTCTCGGGCATACGTCTCATGTAAAATGGTTTCAAACTAGCAGGAAATTCTGTTAAAAAAATAGGCTTTTGAATCTCATCAACAATTTTTCTCTCTGCAAATTCAGCAATATCATCACCCAAACTATAAGGCTCCCCGCTTGAATTCAAAATACCATGCTCATTACAATACTTAATAGCATCTATATATTTCATTCGCAAGAAGGGTCTTTCTGGTTTCTTAAAATCTGGATTCAAATACTCTATTAGAGGAAGCGCAATTGGATCACTTAAAAGAATATCCAACGAAAGACATATCTATCGAACATTATCTAAATCAACAATTCTAAAAGTAACCCACAAATTCTTCTATGTGATTCATAAATTCACTAAACGACAAAAACGCCAGCTCAGCTTCTACATGGGAATACTCTGAAAGATGCCGCTTTGTATGAGATACCTCCGCTCTGAAGCTTTCCTGAACACAATAGACATCACCTAAAGACGGCAAACAAGTTTCTAAATATAACTGACTCGATTGTGTTAAATAAGCCTTTCATGTTTCAATTAAACCTAAAAAGATACAAAGATAAACCTTTTCACCATAATAATTTAAAGCAAAAAGCGTAGAGCCGCCTTCCACCTGTGTCTGTACTAAACATGGTGGGGTCACCTCCATCATTCCCATTTTTTCATAAACTGCTCTAAATGCACTTAAGAGGCGAGCTCTCACTTTCAAGACAGAACTGGATACATCTCCACGAATGACTAAATGTCGTTGATCATATAAAACTTGGGATTCTGCCTCAACATTAAGTTTATTAGTAAAAGCAAGATCGCCACTAGGAGCTTTTTGAATAATTTCAAAATAGACAACATTCAATTCATGATTATCAGGAGCAGTTTTTCCCTCAGGAAGAGCTGTAATTGTTCCATACAAGGTAAGAGTCGTTTCAACCGTTAAAGTCAAGGCATCATAAGTTTGTGCCTAACATAATATTAAAACCATTTATAAAATAAATATACCTCATCAATACCACTCGACCACTCAATAAGCATTGGAGATATCCTGTACCATCTCGAAGAATCAGAAAAATCAAGTTTTTTTGATTTCTTAAACGATGAATCCATCCTGAAACCTTAACAAGTATTCCTCGTGAAAATTTGGCTTGACGAATCTTAATATTCACAGCTTTATCAATATTTTCATCTTTTTCAAGAACAATTTTTTCAATATGTTTCAATTGCTCAATTTCTTTTTCTTGATTACATTCCTGAATTTTTATATGTTGTAATGCATCTTCCAATTTCTGTTGTTTTCTTAGCATATTTTCTTTAACTTTTTTTGCCTTTTTAAGACCGGTAGATGTAATTTCTTTATATTCTTCTTGAGATGTTTCTCGAATATATATTCGTATTTCATTATTACTTATTTCTAAAGCTTTTGCAACCGTTAAAAAAGGATTTTCAGGAGATCCATTCCCTTCATCTGATCCGGAAGTTTTATCAACATAAACGCCTTTTAAAACACCTAAATATTTTAAATAAACATTTTTTTACTAAAAATATCATTCAACTAACAATAAAAATCCCGTTTTTCATCCATTTTAACCGCTTTTTTTCAAGAAATTAAATAAATGCCAGTAAAATTAACAAAACTATTAATTTTCTTTTAATTTTTACTTAAAACTTATTAAATATTTACCTTTTTATAATTTTTTAAGTTCACTTTTTAAACGTTCACGTCCTCGGGAGATTCGATCTCAACCTCATCAAAATATAAAATCTAAAATTATAATTAAAAATAAAAAAAAGGTATAAATAAAGAATAAAGATTTATGAAAAATTCTATAACGTATTTTCATTAAACATAAGAAAGGAATTGCTTTTTTTTTCGGTGTAAAACGGTCGAATAATAAAGAATTTCTTAAAAATAGATAAAAGAAATATTTTAATATTAAATTAAAGGAATTAAGAGTCAAGATAAGATTGTCTAGAAAAAAAAGCCAGTTTATCATATGTATGTCAAGAAAATCTATTTTTTTTTTAAAATTTTCTTTTTTAAAAATTAAAAAAAAACAAATCAAAAAAAAAATATTATTTTTAAAATTTCTAATTTTTGATTTTTAGGTAAAAATTGATTATATTATTAATAAAGAAATCACTCATAATTCAATATATTTTTTCATTTTTATCAAGAATAATAATTTAACATGCACAATGGGCATAAAAACAATGAATCAGAACATCACAATATAATTCAATACAAAAAAGATACATCTATTAATATGAATGAAAAAAACGAAAATATTAACATAACACAAATGTCACCAGGAACCTCTCAACCTATTAACTACAACACATTTAATCAACACAGTTTTCCCGTAATTCTTCCTTCCCAACATCCTACAAATTCACCTTTTACACATCCAAATGCTCATCTTCCCTCACATAGTCTAGGAATTAATGCATATTCGACGAATTCTTCCACAAATACAGGTTATGCTGAAGTTGCAACTCCTGGACTTATGGATTCACAATTTTCTATCTTTCCTCAATTTTACAGCAACATTTCCCTCCCATCTGATGTTACTAGATTGGGAAGAACTGTATGTTTTGTTTTTATATATCATATAAACAATTTATTAAGCATTCGGCAGGTGTATATCGGGAATATTCCCATTGAAACAACAGTTAATGAAATTTTATCCCAGGTTAAAACAGGACCAATTGAATCAGTTCGACTTCTCCCGGACAAAAATTGCGCGTTTATCTCATTCCTAGATCCATCATCAGCTTTTTTATTTTATGAGGACTCAATTATAAAAAAATTAAGTTTTCATGGCAAAGAAACAAAAATCGGATGGGGGAAACCAAGCTCTATATCATCTACAGTAATGTTAGCTGTTCAACAGTCAGGTGCAACAAGAAATGTCTACCTAGGGAATCTACCAGAAAATATTACTGAAGAAGAAATAAGAGAAGATCTAAGTAAATTCGGAACAATTGATCAAATTAAAATCATTAGAAACAAGGGCATCGGGTTTGTGCATTTCCTTAGTATATCTAATGCAATGAAAGCTGTCCAGCAGCTTCCTATGGAGCATAAATGGGCAAATCGTAAAATATCTTATGGAAAAGATCGATGGTATGTATATGTACATTATTTTGCCTTTTCTCTCATTATTTGTAGTGCGCAACCACTTAAACAGTCCACAATTCATCATGATCCTGTTTTATTGAATAATCTTGGCGTAAATCATTTAACATCTCAACTAGCAACTATGAACTTGATTATTCCTAATTATGCTAATTACCAGGACTTAGGCCATTCTAGTGCTAATTCACATTCCATGATTGGCAACAGGACTGTATATCTGGGAAATATTCATCCGGAAACAACAACTGAAGAAATTTGTAATATTGTTAGAGGCGGAATCCTACATCATATTAAATATTTTCCAGAAAAGCATATTTGCTTTGTAACATTCGTTAATCCCGCATCAGCAATGCTATTTTACAATATATCTATCATTCAAAATTTAATTATTCATAATCGAAAAATAAAAATTGGGTTTGGAAAACATCCTGGCCTTTTACCATCATCTGTTGCGATTGCTGTTGCTTCAGGCGCTACTAGAAATATTTATATTGGGAATATTAATGAGGGTATAACCATAGTTAAACTTAGAAAAGACTTCTCTGAATGGGGAGAAATTGAACTAGTTAATATGCTCAAAGAAAAGAACTGTGCTTTTGTAAATTTCACAAACATAGAAGATGCATTAAAAGCGATTGAAGGTATAAAATCTAAAGAAGATTATAAGAAATTTAAAATCAATTTTGGTAAAGACAGGTATCTATATAATTTAACAAGAATATCATTTTTGATGATTTCTTTAGATGCGGAAACCCCCCTAAACAAATCATTAATCCAAATAATCATATACCCTTGTCTCAGCCTAAAATTACGCCTTCAGGATTTAATATGTTCCCTTTATCTCCGGAGACTCCGTATACCGCAAATATGATAAACACAACACATTGTGAAGAAAAAATTTCAAATGAAATTCCATATTATACCAATTTTCCTGCAATCGAAAATAACAGTAATGTTAATGCATATACAGAACCTCTTTCATCTTTGTTATACAATTCGCCAACTTATAACAATGCTTCAACTAATAATGACAACGTAATCAGCTAACGTATGAAATAACATCCGGCAGCAAAGTAAATAAGGCTAATCAGAATCAACCTCACATTATATCTGAATGATAAACCATATTTTAGGGATATAAACGTACGTTAAATTTCTTCTAAAATTTCAATTATATAGATATATTTAATCATACTGGGCATTCTATTCTAACTTATTTATATGTCTGACTCATATAATAAAAAATAGCTGAATTTAAAATAATTCTTTATTCTTAAGAACATCATCTCCATGGATTATCAATTACTTTTGAAACTTCAAACATAAGTTTTTAATTCTTGCTTTCCGGAAAACAGTGCAGTCATATATTCCTTCAGCATCATTCCAAAGCGTATTAATATTTATAGCATAATGATCTAAATTTCTTCTAATGAAGCATTTTGACAATTTTTATTCAAATCTTTATAAAGCGGCAAAAAATCATACAAATAATAATAGTTGACCAATTGGCCCTTAATATAGCCGAAGCCATCCGTATAGGATTGCTTTGTCCTATTCATAATACCTAATCTAAAAATATCTGTTGTTCCAACGCACCAGAAATCCTTACAGTTTGACAATACACCATTATCAAAAGGATTTCTAGCCTTATTCAATTGCAAAATCGATTTTGATGGAAACATATTTACTATTTTTAGAAAATGATGAATACCTAATAACTTTGGCAATACCCAAAATACATGATGCTTTTTTTTACGAGAATGATTATAATGGGGATCTTGATTATTTAAAAAGGCAGATTGTGGCCGACTCATTGTATCTTCCTTATAAAAAACATGTTCTATTCCGCCCATAAAGCCATATTTATGTAAATTTATCGCTTCATTAGTAGTTATAGAAAATGAAATCTGAATAATTTGAGAAATCAACAAGAACATAACCCAAATAAACTGAAAACTAATCCATAATGCTAATATAGTTGTAAAAGGATCCAATAAAAAAGGTTTGCATAATTTTGAAGAAATAAAACAGTCATTAGATAATTCAGGGATATTTATAGTTTGATAATCTATAAAATAATCAAATACAGAATATAAGACACATGAAACTTACGAATAAATAGTAATCGAATAAAAAGAACAATCCCTATTTGTAACATTATAATATAAATAATAAATGACCTATGATTTTTTAAACCTATGCAATTTCCTGTCCAAGGACAATGGCTAAAAAAGTTAGTCTTCATAATAACTCTTTATTACATACTGATCAAAACGTGCAACACATCTTGAGCATAATTTACAATGCTTACTTCTCAATGGTCTTCTTATACAGCAAGAAACACAAAAATATTGCTCCTCAAACACTCTTTCTTTAATCAAATCTTCTATAATTTCCCTTTGTTCATCAATTCTCTGTGATCTAGGTATATATCCTGGATTTGAGAACATGGTATAGAAAAAACAAACAATTGAAAGAAAAGAAACAATAAAAAATAAAATATTTAGAAAAAAGCTGGATTCCCATGTAGCTATAAAAGTTAGAATCATCCAATCCAACATAAAAATGTACATACATAGAAATAAAACAAATAACCATCGAAGAATAACCCATATATATGATCCAAAAAATATACCAGCAAGATATTTCTATATAATCAATCAAAAAACAAGATCTAAAATAATACCCAGCTTACTGTTTTATATATAATAAAAAAAGGATCTGATTCAGTTGAAACAATTCTAACAAAAAACTGATGAAAAATGACAGAAAACAATAATACCAAAGGTATAGAAAAAAATATAGACATTACAGTAAAAATCCATATTAAGAACCCAATAACAAGCAATGGTCCCCAAAACAAAATTATGTTAGAGCTTTTCTAAAATATTAAATAACTAATTAATAAATAATCAACTTACAGAACTTAAAAATCGCCTTTTTAATTTCCCAGAGGCATCTTTTCCTGTCTCATACAAAACCCTTTCAAAAAGTACATTACGATCCATTTCTTTTGCTATTTTTTGAGGCGTTTTACCATTATATCCTTTTAACAACAGATCAGATCCAGCTTCAATCAACCTTTTAATACACATTTTATCACCTAAATCATATTAATCATTCGTAAACAATATAAAATACATTTTACCTTTCACAATTGCCCAATGAAGAGCAGTCATTCCTTGTTTATCTTGTAATTTAACATTAGCACCCCAACGAAGAAGCAAATCTACAATTAATTCATCTCCATTATACGCTGCCCATATAAGTGGCGTTCGATTATCATTATCTAAACAATCAATTTGTACATTTTGATAAAGAAGATAAAGAACAAGCATAACATTTGATCGATGTATCGCCAAATGAAGTGGTGTAAATCCCTGTACATCTACAAGATGCAAATATGCTCCATATTGATGTAACATATGAACCATATATAAATTCCCATTTCTAATTTCATTTAATCATATTCATGTTTAAAATATATAAAAATTCACTTTGCTGCCCAGTGTAAAGGAGTTGCGTGAAAATAATCATCTTGTACATTCACATCCATTCCATTTAATATAAGATATCGTCCAACATTCATACGATCATAAATTGAAGCCCAGTGTAGTGCAGTTACACCTTGATCATCTGATACATCTAATGTAATCTCCTGAAATTTGTACATTTTTTCAATTAGATTTAAATCCCCCTCTTTAACAGCGTTAAAAAATAGTTCCATAGGTGTTTTTTCTTGAATTCCATTAATATTTAACTCTTTTAAAGAATTAATTAACCTTGTTGATTTTCATATTTTTCCCGTATAATTAACGCTTTTTCATCATTCAACTTCACTAACCCAATATCTGATTTAGACAAAGTAATTCCATGTGAAAGAATCTTTTTATCATATGAAATATTCATTGTTTTTAATACAAAAACAACATATAATTTCGTAAATTTCTAATCATCAATAACATTCGATAACCCATTAAAAATACCAATTATTCAATCCTATTTTTAAGTAGTAAGATCTTTTAAAAGAAGATTATTAAGAAATATTAATTAATTATTTGAATATTTTCTTTTATTATTAAAATATAAATATTTTAATAATAAAAGAAAATAAATTAGAAAAAAAAAGTCCATTAAGAAATAAAAATCATTCTAAACATTAGTAATAATACCATCTTATTAAAAAATGAATAATATTTATCCATTTAAATCATTTAATATAAATCATGATTCATGATATAGAATTCAACATCCATTCTATCCAGGAAAAAAAACGACCCTTTTCAACACTACCACTTAATATAACAATATTTATATTTTCAATTTCATTCAATTGAACTTTACCCTCCATATTTATTAACCATTCATAATCTTCATTTTTTTCATCCATTTCAAATATACTTTTTGAATAAGATAATATAACTTCACTAAGTTTCTCTTCAAGAATTAATGATACTTTTGATATTGGTAAAGTTGTAAATAAATCATCTTTATTTATAGCAATTAAAAGATTCTTAATTTTCTTAATACGCATCTCTTTTAAAAGTGAATAAAGTTGTTGTGCAACATAAAATGCATTTTTCGTAATTACTAAAGTATCTACCATGAATATAACTGATTGAATATATTTAGTTTCATTAAATAAATAATAAAATTTTGAATGACCAGGAAAATCAATTAAAATCACTTTTTTACCAGAAGAAGAACAAAATATAGATTCATTAAGTTGAATTGATGTATAGGATTTCTGTTTATCATTATAACATAACTAAAATATCCAATTTTAATTAAAATATTTTAAAAAAAAACTCAATTACTTTTGTAAAAAAACTAGTTTTACCAACACCTTGAACCCCTAAAATTGCAATTCTTTTCAAAGATTTACATTTATAATGAAATAATATTAAAAAAACAGATAAAATTAAACAAAATCCTGTTGAACATATCATTAATCCCAATATTTGAATCATTATCTTAATAATGATATATAATATAATCGGTAAATTATAAAAGATAGAAAATAAAATATAAAATCATATTTTCTAGAGTAAATATTAAATCTATAATCAAATAAGATGAAAAGGGTATCATAATGAAGTTATTCGTAATCTTTCTTCTACTCGAGTACGATGATTACGATTTTTTAAATGAATTTCGAAATTTTCAACAGTTAAACCAGGTCCAGGAATGTATAATTTCCCAGGACAATCATAACAACGAATGCGTACAATCATCTCAGAGTTAGTATTTCCTTGACGAACAAAACCTTCGAAATGATCATGAGGATAAGAATGACGAAGCAAATCTAATGCAGTTGCAAGCCAAGAAGGAAGCTAAAATAAATTAAAAAAGATAAACTAATAATAAAAAAAGAAATATAATCTACCGGAAGAAAAGAAGATATAGAACCGGAATAAGATGACGAATGTGATTTAATACTTGACATAGACGCCAAAAATTCCTTTAAACGGGGTACTTTAAACTTTAAAACATAATGAGAAGATAAAGATGGACTTCTTGAGGGTGAAAACATTTGTTGCTGAATAGGTGTTTTCATTCGTATATCACGGGATAAAGGCGGAGTTCGTTGTTTTTCATTTAATAATTTTTCTAAATCATCATCATCATTTAAACCAGGAATCGGCATTTTATTAATCCCATATTGATCAACATAAAAATTTTCCGGCACCAATACACTATGTAAAATCGGTGTTCGTTGAGTTTTAGGTCGTTCATTAAACTCAGGTAATTGCACGCCCCGACGGGCACGAATTTGACGTCGTTTACGACGTGCATCTCGCTCATTTTCCTTATTCTGCTTCTCTACTTCAGACTCAGAAAGCTCATATAAGACTGGTGAATATTCATTCAACGTTTCAACAGGTCGAAATATACATGAAATCGTAGGAAGTATCGTCGTTTTAATATCTTCATCTTCAACAGGTCTGCCATCAAAAGGATATCCAACAAGAAATAATGATTTAGTATACATTTGTGCTTGCTCCCGAATTGAATGAGCAATTGCCGTCCTAAAAACCAATCAATCTGCAATACAACTTACAACCTTGAAATTATTACTTAAATTCCCCTATTAAAGCAAGATCAAGACACATTCTCTCCGCAAAAACTTCCGGATCATTATATGGATTATTAATATCCCACTCAAATGTATCAACCAAATTATATTGAGCAATAATAATATCCAACTTAAAAATAATTCATCTTTGTCATAGTAAAACAAAAAAAAAACAAACCTTGACTTGAATTCTCATATCATCATCTTTATACGCGGTATAAGGCAATTCCGATGTTAAAAACGTATCTGAAAGCTCCGTTTCATCCACAGAATCATTCAAAACATGATGATGATACTCGCTCACTTGATCTGTAATACATTTTGCAATTGATGTAACAAAATATGGTTGAGGTGGTAAACTAAAATCTTCACATAACACTTCAGCAAATTGTTCAGGAGAAATTGAAACCTCATGGAGATTCCATGTAAATGTATCTCTCAAACGATATCTATCTGAATCCACCTCAATACGTACCGGAACTAATAATTCCGGACATTGAGATTGAAGTAACATAGTTTCCCTAGGACTGGACATTTTAACATCAGAAAAAAAAATATTTTCAATAAAATAAAAAAAAAATATTTTCCACTCACATCTTAAATCTCTTAACCCTACTTTTCATATTTCTTTGTTCATTCGGATATAACATACGAGGTTTTATTCCAGTACATCCATTACCATATCCGCTATAACCAGCGCCAAAAACTTGAATAGAACCCTCCATACCCAATGATCGGAGCTTCTGAATCTTACTTAAACGAACTAATTCGCCTTTTTTCTGGTGAATAAGTTCTAATTGATTTTCTTGTTGCTCTATCAATATTCGCTGATAAATTTCATCTCTTCGCTCAATCTCATTCAAAACTTCACCATCATCTTGAATACGATTCATCTCCATTTTAAAAGTATTTTAGAACTTAAAATCATTTCTTTAAACCCTTTTATCCTCTCCAAATAATCTCTAATATTTTCATCTCGTCATATAAATTATTTGAAAATTTCGATCGGATCTCCACACTCAATTATAAATCATAATATATTAAAAATTGAAGATATTTAAAGAAAATAAGTGAAAATCGAGTGCAAGAAAGAAATATCAATATCTGAAGAGTAAAGAATTGCCTACATTGCTTTTTTTCCGATTAAAAATGAACAGTTTAAGAGATTTCCAATGTATTTAATGTATCATTTAAATAAAAATGGTCAACGTATTTATACACTACAAAAAACCACGGAATCAGGAAAAAAGACATTTTCAGCACATCCTGCTAGGTAAATATCTAACTAAACTTTTTTAAAACTAAAAAAAACAATAGATTCTCACCTGATGACAAATATTCACGACATCGAATTACCTTAAAAAAAAGATTCGGCTTATGCTTAACACAACTCTGTAAACATCCATTTAATAATTTTCAGACCATTATTTACATTCTAAAGCACAGCAACCCTTTTAAAAGAAAAAAAAAACAAAAATCAACTCTAACAAAAAACCAATATAGATTATCAAAATTGCTCTGAAATTCATACTAGAATTAACGCAAATCCAAAACCCATATAAACTCGAAATATATTACCTAAAACATTAAAGCTGCGATACTTCTATCAACCACTGTCTAAGTGCATTTGCCAATACATGAGTTAACTCTTTCACATTTCTCACAATCACATAGTGATCAAATGCAAATTCATCCATGTAATTAATAATCTCTAAAGAAACAGATCCATCCAACATTGTCTTATAACGGACTTGTTTCATATCAAACAATGATGTCATTTTTTTCTCATGAATTACATCAACAATAACAAAAACAACCATAATTTTCAACTCACGAGCCCTTCTTAAAAGACGTCTTAAAGAATCATGATCTTCACATATACCATCGGATACAATAATTTCTAGCTGCCATAATTCTGTATTAGATTTAATATGAAGCATATTTTTTTCAATCTCTAACATTTTTATTGACATTTCCATTAATGCCTTGACATCTGTTGTAGATTGATTAAATTTAAACTGCCTTATTAGCCTAGCACCTGACTCAGACGTAAAAGGTTCCTTAAAAGGATGTATTAATAAAGGTTTCTCTCCAAAACTAACAATACAAATCTCCCCTACTTCTAAAAGAGAGAGGGCTTTAGATATAAGAGCAAGGGTTTCAAATGCTAGACTCATTGATCCAGATTCAATCATTGACTTTGAATCATCCATACAAATCATAACCTGATACTGTCTTTTACTGGGTTTTGTGCGTCTCATCCAAATTTTATCTTTCCTATATTGGCTTGCAATATAAGGGATAATGCGCCTCATATTCAACCTTTTACCAGTGCGATAATCACCTTGCATCTTTGTAGCCAAAGTAGGCTCAAGAATTAACCTTAACTGTTCACAGAGATGAATAGATAAATCGTGAACAGATTCTTCATGACTTCTCCACAAACGCATTGCATCATCGATGGATATAAGACCCAAAGATTCAGATTCTGAATCAAGTAAATCAGAAAAATTATTATCATGTAATACTTTTTTATCCAAATCAAGCATATTTTCCAAAAATACACCATTCATATCATGTCTTATATCAGTCTTTAAACAACCTATTTCAGCACTAGAAACATCTGTATCAAGATTTTCAGTATTTATCATTTTTGTATCACCAGAAGAATCATTTAATTTTTCTATATCTAAATCATTATAATATTTACTTATATCATGCAAATTATCCTTCTCTGTATCAAAATGAATATCTTTTTCTTGTTTTTCAAATAGAGGTACCGAAACTTCAATATTTTCTTTCAAATGGTTATCCATCATATATTCATTGGCATCTTTGGAGAAATCATTATTATCCGATACATCATAATGTTCTACTGGATCAAAAACCTTATTAATAATCTTATTCCATTTTTCAAGAGCATCTCCAAGACTCCTATATGAATCATTTAATGATTCTATAGAATCATATTCCTGTTTCATTTTTAAATCATTATCATTTCCTAAAAATTCATTATTAATGTTTCCAGGCAATTGACCAGATCCTTTATCAGTAAGTCTATTATCACTGACTCCTGGTGCTACATTCTTTTCGTCACTATTTTGCTCTTTCATATGAAATGTTTCATTTAAATCCAAAACAGGAAAATTATCTTGAAAAGCCGAAGGTTCATCTAAATCACCAAGATCTTGACAATTTTCATCTGTCTTAGAATCATTTTGGATACCAACACCAGCAGAACCATTTTCATTATTATCATCTATATCTTTTTCATATTTGTCATTTATTACTTGCTTATCATTGTCTAGTTCAGAGTCTGAATTTATCTCAGATCCATTTATATCATTATTTTCATATTCATCGATTGAGTTTAATTCATCATGGTCTAATTCTCCACAATCCAAATCCAAATAAGTATTATTATCAGATATATGATCATCTTTATTATCTAAATTAGCATTATCAGGCAAATTCAAAGGTTCTATATGCTCAATATTATCATAGAATTCATTTTCCTGAACATTTTCCATAGTCTCCTCATTATCAGATATTTCCCCATCTTTTTTATCATCATTAACATTGAAATTTTCCCTAACTTCTGAGAATTCATTTTCTTTATCTTGCAAGGACTCCAAATCATTATTATCATCATCAAGCTTATGGTTACTATTCCTGTTTAAATCCCTTAATTCTGCATTTTCTTGATTCCAAAATTTTTGATCAACAATAGAAGAATTCTGATCATCAACTTCACCAAATTCATCATCCAAAGTTTCATCACCAGAACCAAAATTCGCTTGATTATCATGAATACTTTCTGATGTTCCATCCAAATCAGAATACATATCAACTTCTTTTATATCATTAGTATTTAAATTATTTTTTTCAGAATCCATATTATTAAAATCTATATTATTAGAATCTTGAAAAGCTCCATTACTATCAAAATTATTTATCACATCTCCAATAGCACCATCAGTTGATTCCATTCCCCCAACAGCTACATTATTTTGATCAACATTATTTTCAGCTGGATTACAAAATCCTTTCTCAATCAATGTATTTAAAACAATTGCAAACAAAAGAGCAAATTTTGTTACAGACATATGATGATTTATAAAATTTTCCAATATATACTTAACTATTATCAAATACTGATCCAATATAGGAATTGTTAAACAACATATTGCTTTTATGTTAAATAAAACCTGTATATTTGAGAAACCTGTTATATTTAATTTATTAACTTCGGCTATAGATTTTTCTAATAGACAATTAATATTCTCCATTTCAAGAGAACTTAAAGAATTAAGAAAAAATTTATTCCTTTTTAACAACCAAGCATCCTCTAAAACATCATTAGAATTTTGTTTTACATCAAATGATTTGATATTAATAAGTTTCTGTATAACCAATAATATTTCATCAGACATATTTCTCATAAAAATATCAAATTCCATAGAAAATTTTTCATTATCATTTTCAAAAATCTGCAATTGAAGAGACTTTAAAGAATCCATAGTATCCTTAATCAAATTAACAACAGGTGTAACTAAATATGCACATGATGTAGACTCAATAGAATATGAAAGCATTCTTTCTAATATTTTTTCCATCCATCCCATAAAGTTAGAAACAAAAGTATCAGCTGCTTTATCCATAACGATTCTATCTAAACCACCTAAAAGTTCAAACTCAATTTCAAACTCCTTACTCTCCTCACTAATCAGGTTAAAATCTTCTTCTAATTTCCCTAATAACGGTAAAGAAGTAGTATTTGAATGACTAACTCGAATATCCTCTAAAACACTAACAATATTCCGTATATGTTTTAAAAAAGACTGGAAATTATCATATATATATTTATTTTTTCTATAATTTTTTATAAATGAAGTATTTTTCTCAAATATCATAGTTTGTAACAAAGATAATATAGAAAAATTTTTCTCAAAACGTTGTACCTCAAATAAGATTCGCATAAGAGAGGACCTTTCAAGCAAAACCATATAAAACAAAGAATTCATGAGCCCTAATGAACGTGAAATTTCATTCATACTTATATCACTAGAACAGTCATTTTGACATTGACGAATTTTAGTAATAAAAGTAATAAGTCGATAAAAATCCTCATTAATAATTCTTATAGAGGAAAAACTACCACCATCCTTTAACGTATTAATATTATAATACGGAATAGTTGCCAATAAATTATTAATACTGGACACTTTTTTAATAACAACTATACTAGGATTTGTTTTAAGACCTATTCTCCTCAATTCAGAAAGTATATCAGAAAAAAGTCTTTTTTTTCTTGTTTTTAAATAATTTATTTCGGATTTCATATCATCACTCATAGAAGTTAGTGTAAGGTTTTGTAATTCTTTCATATTCTCAACAATATTTATTGTGAATAATTCAAATGGATTTTCACTAAAGGTTAAATCTTGGACATATTTCTGAGTAACAATAGACCACATATTTAGAACTGTATTTAAAACATTTTTGTGCCTACAAGGAGCATCTATACGATATGTAAAATCAACCAACTTAAAATAATCTAAAGACCATTTTAATAATTCCTGATTAACAACAGCTAATTTTAATTCTAAATTATAACTTGCAGTAATATTACACTGAGAAGTCAATAGCAACGATTCTGTAGAAGAATTAATTAAAATAGGCAGTGAAGGTGTAGAAAGAAGTTCTCTGTATTTTTTGATAATTTTATATAAAGACCAATGCGATTTTCTTGCACTTTCTTTTAAAACATAAAAATTAGTATCCTTCCAACGTGCTAATTGTATAATATCCTTTATCTTTTTTTCCAAAACATCTTTTCCTTGACAAATTGCATCTCGAATTTTTGGTATATATAGTGAATATAATGCAACAAAGTTTTTAAAAGCCAACAATACCTTTTTCCTTATAAATTCTGTGTTATTAATGGCAACTAAATGATATGAAAAACTATCAATAAGCCTCAAACGTTTTTCAAATTGTCCAAGAGGAGAAGTAGTTATAAATTGATCCAATAAAGAAATCAATTCGTTTATATAATTTTCTATATCATCAGCTGAAAATAAAGGATTTAATTCCTTATAAATTAAATTCTCATAAAGATAAAACCACCAAACTGTTATCTCATTTTGTTTCTCTTTATCTTCCAATCTAAACAAATCATCCCAACAATTTAACTCGAATTTTCTCCATGCTATAATCAAATTTTTCATATCCTCCATGCTAGCATCAAGTGAATATTCAGCATCTGCAGTTACTTTCCATTGATCAACAACACTATATAATTGTTCTAATGCTATAAGACTTTGAGAAAGAGGTGCTTCTATTCCCAATTTTAAAATAATATCTAATCGAGTTATTATTTCATGAAGAATAAAATTTTCTGGAAACTCTTTAAGAAACTGTTGTGCTTTAGACTTCAAATTTTTAAGTATTAAACTAAGCTTAATAGATTCATTGATATTTGGATCTTTATAAAAATTATACACCCAATTATTAAAATTATGTGATATTGGTAATATAAAATTCGAATCTTTAACAATATCCTTCATATAATATATTAAAGATGGGAGCGCAATATCATCTACTTTGGAATTAATGTTTAAATTTTCCATAGTTAATAACTGTATCCCAAGATCCAAAGCTGAATTAAGCAACTCAAAGCAAGAAATAGAAGATTCTGATTCATCAAAAAGTTTCTTATGAATCTCCACTAATTCTATATAACATTGATCCAAATGATCTATTTTTAAAGATTTAGATTCATTAAATTCCTTTGCAATACCTTCAAATTCGGGAAATAACGCCTGATAATCAACTTGATCCTCAAGTTGAGATGTTTTATACACAGATTCTTTTTCCAATGCTAGTTTAATTTTTTCATCTCTTCCAACAACCCATTTTAAATAAAAATATCGAAAGATATAATCAGCAATTTCCACATAATCAGAAGAATCCCCTAAAAATAAACATCTTTTAAAAAAAGAAAGCTTTATAAGACAAAAAATCATAAAACGATCCAAAAATATATCAGTAAATTTATAAGAAGGAGCTTCCTTTAAAAATAATGTTATAAAAGTAATATTTAAAGGCTTTGTTAATATTGTATTAATATCAAAAAGATTTAGAAATATTATCATAGTTAGATCCTCACTTGGAAATTTAGAAAACCGTTCACCTTGTTTTATAAGAATCAATGCAAAATTCATAACTTTTAACGATTCACATATAGGTTTTAAAATATCCGTATAATATAAATACGAGTCAAATCGATTTATTAACTCGTGTATAGTTCTTTGTACCATATTTAAATGAAGAATCACATCAACATCTTTATTCTCAAATCTCTCAATAATATTCTCCAAGGAACGATTAACAATAAACATCTGCAACAATTTCTCAAACTCCCTATAAATACCAGTAACCTCAGAAACAGAAGGACGATAAACTTCTGGTAAAACTGTTTTTTTCAAAACTAAATTTTTATAGCGCTCCTCTAAATTTTTTATAGAAAAATTATCATTGCAGCCAGTAAACTCATTTTCATATAGCTTTCTCAAATCAATTTCATTAGAAATACGATCTAAATTCTTTTTATGAAGTTCCGTTTGAACTATAGGAAAGATTGCTGGATCATATGGTAGATTTGGGACATATAAATAAAGAAATCCTAATTCAAAATAAAGAAAAGCCTTCCCAAGTATTAATACAAATTCTGATTCAGTAACATCTAATTTTTGTAAATAGGAAAAAAAAATTAACAAAGAAGGTGTAAAATATAATTTAATTGCCGTTTTTAACTTCTCGTGTTCAGTTCTTTGTAATCTTTCTTTTAAATCCTCTAAATTCCTAGTGATTTTTTGATTACTAGAGGATTTGAATTCTAATAAATCCCTTAAACTAGTCAAAATAACCTCATAATCTGAAAAACAATATAAAAATTTATGAATACCGAAAATCTTTATCAAGTTAACATAAATTCATGAAAACTTTAAGAAAATACATGGATAAACTTCTCAATAAATATTTCAATAAAAAATGATTTTTTATCATTTTTTATATACCATGTATGTCGGAATATTTGTACAACTAAATTTGATAAATCAGACTTCAATTGCTGAAAATCTTCAAATAAAGCATTTCTCATATTATAACTATAACACTTATTAAATATATTTATAATAAAAGTTAACTAACATGGCCATTGCAATCGTTTTTATTGTTTTTCCAAAAAAAGGGAATGAAGGAGGTGATTCAATTAATGATTCCTAAAGAAATTAATATTTTTAACCCTCAAATAATCTACTCACAAAATATTGAGATGATGTAAAATATTCATTCTTGATAGTGAAATAGGAATCAAGAACTTGAGATACTAATGATTCATTTGTAGCTTCTTCAATTAAAAAGATTCTATAATAATTCTTAAAAATTACCAGCTCCCTTATATGCAATAATATATGGGATTAAAGAACTTGAGGGTCTATATGTCCACAGATCTACAGAAACTATCATATCATACATATCCTAAATTATTAGAATATCTAACAAAGATATTCATTTTACCTTAGAAATAAAACCGAATTTCAAAATATAATCTATTAGATACACCTCTAAACATGAAAATATAGTATTAAAGGATTCAATTACTACAGAAGAAGGCCTAATGTTAATACTAATATCATTATGTATATCAATTTTATTCATATTGTTTTGTAAATCCTTTACAAAATCTTGAATTTTAAAATTGGCATGAAAAGAATCAATTTTTAATGAAGTTTCTGCAATATCACTAGAAACAGTAAAAATAGAATAACAATTCTCCAAAAATAGAGTTCTGATATTTAATAATGTATTTGACGCACATACTATACACAATTTATTAATCAATAAAAGATATTTTTATAATAAAGACGTTACCATTATATTGAAAACTATTATCAAACCTATCCATATGCAATATTAGTTCTTTATATATTGACCACGCATATTCAAATTTCGGTATACTCGGTCTTATTTTTTCCCAAATAATTTCCATAGAAAATCCTGTTTTAAGCTCAAAATTCAAATCAAACATTTTAATCAATTCATTAAAACGTTTCCTAGAGTTTTCTGGAAAAAATTTCACATATTTTTGATTCCATATTTGCAAACTATTATTATAAACGTGATATTTACTATAGTCAATAAAGTGCACATTTGTGAACTCATAAATATGGTGCCAAATATCAACCAAATCCAAAATACCCTCAACAAACTCCTATAATACAGACATAAACTTTCATAATAATATTAAAAAAACCTACCTGATTTATATAATCAAAATTTTCCAAAATTAAAAGCAATTTTATTTCATTTAAGAGAGATGATAAAAAACGAAAAATATTGGTATGTAATAATACGTTCATTTCATCACGATGCAAATCCAAAGAAGATTTCTCTAATATTGTCATATTTGTATTCAAAGCATTTAAAGTTTTTTTCTGTATAACTTCAAGAGTAATCTTTAGGTCTAAATATTTTGAAAACAGATCATACATATAACACAGTTTTATATGCATAGAACAAGTGTAAGTAGGATTTAAGTGAAATAAAGGATCAAAAAGTATATTCCTAATATATGGATTACCTGAAGGATATGTTGGCTATATACCTGTTAATATCAATTATGAATATTTTTTTTAGAAAAACCTGAATATTCACAAATTCCTTAAAAGAATCCAAACTACCTAAAATACTTTTGTAAAAATCAAAAATTTCTTGATAAAGAAAAGATTTTTGAAATTCAGTACATTTATATATCAGATTTAAAATAATATCTTCTTTAATATGTGAAAACATATCACTTTTAATTATATAAGTAGAATACCACCTTTTTAGGAGATCTATTTGTTTTATAGGCATCTGTTCCAAAAACAAGTCGCCCAATATAGGCATATTTTTCTCAGAATAATATTTCTTTAAAACACTTGTATATAACCCAAAATGATTAAATATAAATGAAGATAATGAATTAAAAAAAATAGAATCATTGTAAAAAGGATATGAAAACATAGTAGATTCTGTTTGATTATCAAACTGCAATCTATCAAAAAAAATCTCAACACATCTATTTCTCATTGCTCTAGAAAGTTCGCCATTAACAGGATCCATTGTTAAAATAATTCTAAAATTTGGATGAGAATTTATTAATAAAGGTTTTCCATCAAGTGAATTTCTTTCATTTAAAATAAGAGTTCCTTTAGGCTCCATAAGTGAATTGAGTCGATCCAATACAGATGGATTACATAAATTAGCATTATCCAAAAGAAGCCAATCACCATTTTTTACAGCTTGAACTAAAATACTATCAAACCACTCAAACTGAGTTGGCTTATATGTATCATCAACTAACACATATTTTTTTAATTTCTGAAAAATCTGATGAAATAAAAAATCATGTGTCATAGATAAATTGGATAATTCTGTGAATAACAATACTAAATCCGATAAAAGCTTACGATAATCAGGCACAGTATGTCGTCCTTTGACTTTAATTAATTCCAATATGTGAACATATATGTTCACATATTTCATATTCTCTTTCTGAGACAAAACTACTAACAAACGTAATCTATCTTTACAAAATTTCTCGATATCAATAATAAACCTATTTAATTTTAAAACCAAATCAATCTGCTGAAATCCCCCTACAATATCCATTGTATCTATATCATTATTAATAGAAAATTCCACAAGTTTTGTTCCAGAAATGGAAGAAATAAATCTCACTAATGATGTTTTGCCTGAAGCCGATGATCCTACCAAGATGCATGGCCAATTAAATTGAATACAAAAAATTAAACTTTCAAGATTTTTTAACTGACTCTTAAAAATACTAAAGAAAAAATTCTTATTATAACTTAAAGTAGAATTCCGAAGTAACAATGCATGACCAACTTGAAAAAAGCTGGTACTAAGTCTATAATATAAACTCTGAACATAAGGTGCATTTTCAAAAACTTCCTGGTAAATTTCATCAACAATTTCCCGATCTTTTATTGTTCTAAATCTTTGTTTTATAATAATATCAAGAAAATCAGGTGATTTTCCACATAAGTCTGACTTTGCATATTGAAGAATCTCAAACCATCTTAATATATCGCGTAAATTAAATTCCCAAGGACGACCATATAATCCAAAATTACTATTCCGAGACAATTCATCGTTTAATCTTTCAATAAATAGTATAACTTTTTTTTTTATCTCTGAATTTTCATTTTCATTAGGAAAAATATAATCACATATAAATAATAAATCCTGAAAAGACATTTTTTCAATATAAACAACCGTAAATCTATTTATAAATGATTTTGGTAACCCTTTACGACCTCCTCCCTGAAAATGTGGATTTTGCGCTGCAAAAACTCTAAATGAAGGATGACATGTGAACGTTTGATTTAACTCCGGTATAAATGCCTGTGCTCTATGATCAAAACATGCATTAAGACCCTCTAAAATAGACTGCGAAGCCAAATTCATTTCATCAAGAAGTACCCAATGACCATTTTTCATAGCATGTAAAAAAGGTCCATCATGCCATACAAATTCTGCCGTCTCACCATCTGCAGGAAGATCCGAACCAAATAAATCCATCAAATCAGTTTGTTCAGACAAATTTATCCTCACCAATTGAAAACCGGCAACAGATGCAATAGTCGATACAAGAGAAGTTTTCCCTACACCAGGACTTCCTTCAAGCAAAATGGGTTTAGATGTTTGCATTGCTCGCAGAATCCGCATAGCATTAAAAGATACAGTAGGTGCATGAAGACTATAAGATGAACAATCCATAATATTTGGTCCACGGCAAAAAGAAAAAGGGCCAATTCTTAATGTTTTTTTCTCAAAAGTAATTTGAGGTACTTTTAAAAATTCTTCTCGCAAATTTTCACCTATCAACCCGGAAAGATAATCAACAGATTCAAGTCTCTTATTTAAAATCTGTTCTGCAGTTAACCTAGAAAACATTCCAGTATTTACACCTATTTTATCAATATAAACCAATACAGCACCATGCAAAATATAATGAGTAAATGATGTATGAATATTCGGTAAATTCATGTAATCTACCCAAACTAATATATCCCTTAACGATAATGTTCCTGATAAATCTAATGAAAATTTCCGCTGAAACCAAAAAGAAAATAAAACCAATACTTTTGAATATTGATGAAATTCATTTCTAAGTTTTGAACAAACTATTTTTAAAACATCCTCCTCATCAAACGTTGATGGAACCCAAATCTCAGTAAATCTATTTCTCAAAGCTGGAGAAAGTTCTTTTTTCCCATAATCCCCCCCAGGATTCATTGTAGCCATAAACTTAAAACCATCTTTTGCCTTTATTAAATTTTCATCAATTGATTTCTCACTTAAAGTGATTGTACGTGAAGGTTCTAAAACACTATTAAATCTTTCCAAAACAGAATCATCAGCAAGAGATATCTCATCAAGTAGAAAATATTCTCCAGATTTCATTGCTTTTACTAAAGCACCATCACACCATTCAAACATCTTCTTATATTGACCAAAATCTTTTTCAATGGAATCAATAATATCATCATAACCTGTACCTTTCAAGTTTTCCTTAGTATCATTAATTTTTAAACCTAAAAATGCAGTTACTAGGCTCGAAAAGGTAGCAGATTGACTATCATTAAAATTCGCAGGATCAATATACCTCAATAATTTAGAAATATTATCATGCAGCCTTTTGCAAATCATATCCTTGTTCCTTATAGGTCTCTGAGCCCCAATAATATCACCTGATTCAGTATTTTGATGCACATTAACAATATGTAAAAATGAAGAATGTTTTTTAGAAATAGCCTGACAAATACTTGTTTTTCCTGTACCAGTCTCACCTACAAGAAGCACTGGCTCATCATTTTCCAATGCAATAGAAATTAATCGAAACAATCTTTTCATAGCTTTAGTCCAAACAATTCCATCTAAATTGGGAAAATAATCAGAAGGTAATTCTCCTAAATCAGTGAAATTATATAATCCATCTTCATCTATTTTAGCTTTCATAACAGTTTCAATAATCTCTTTAACAATGATTTTTTCATCATTTTTTCGCACCCGCTCAGCTAATAACATATACCCATTATTTACAAATTCCTGATAACAAGAAAATTCCCTAGTAGCCCACCTGAACAAATCACGCAAAGTCACAAAACTGCTTTTTTGTTGAAATATCCTAGATGATTGACGCTGTAAAGACAATTTCTTAAAAGAGTTAGTACAATAAATATTTAATTAAAAAATAAATCATTAGAACCTTGTAAATCTCAACCATTTTCATACCATAAGAGGGTGGTATACGACATCGATTACATAAAATAGTTCTAAGCTCATTTTCAGGTATATCATCATAATGTAATTCTAAAAATCTATTGCGAAATGCACGAGACAAATATTTCCGCCCACCGTAAATCCCAGGAGGATTCTGAGTAGCAAAAAGCATAAAATGAGGATGAGGCTTCAGAACCTCTTGAGTTTCAAATATAAATAACTCTCTATTATCATCTAACAGTCTATTAAGCGCCTCAAGAACATCCGACGGTGCTAAATTTAACTCATCCAATACAATCCAATATCCATTACGTAATGCTTCTACCATAATCCCTTCTTTAAATTTTAAATTCCCATAATTATCAGAAACATAGGCACCAAGATATTCCTGAAGATCAGTATGCTTATGATTGTTGATTCTGACAAATTTGTGACCTGACAGCTTAGCAATATATTCAATCATACTTGTTTTCCCACTGGAAGTAGGTCCCTGAACTAAAATAGGAAATTTCCCTGTAGTAATAGCCCTTACAAGATTCAACATATTTTTTTCAACTGTTTGTGTTATAATATAATCGTCATCCTTTTGTATCTCATAATTTCCTTTAAGCATCCAATAATGCTTAAATTGAATATAGTCACCATCTGAAGGTTTCTTAGGAATTTGTCCAACCAAAGATTTCAAATTTTTTGCACGGTTAAGGGTATATTGTTTAATAATAGGATGAAGAATTTCCTCGCTTTTACTCTCCAATAAAGTTAAATATAACATACAAAATCCCTCATAAAGAGATCTTCGTAATTCATACAATTGACAAACCTCATTCACATACATCAATGTTCGAGTTAATGTTCTAATACTATAATAAGGTTTCTGACCAGCAGAGTCAATTAAACGGTTTTCATTCTCTAATTTTTTTGCTTCTAAATGAAGTTGAGCAACATCATATAAAACCTTTTCATCAGAGAAAACAAGATGTCCTATATATTTATGAATTATAAGCAATAAATCATTGAAATTTTCATCAGGAGAATAAACAAAAAATTCGGTAAATCTTGATCTTAAAGATAATGATAAATCACGCTTTCCAACATCTGTGGCGGGATTCATACATGCAAATAAGCGAAAATTAGGATGAGGAAGAATGGGATTAATGTCTCCTCTTTCTGATAAAAGAATAGAACCATTTTCCTGTAAAATACCACCAATATTTTCAAGAATGCCATATTCAGCTAAATTAATTTCATCTAACAAAATCCAAGTACCATTTCGAATAGCTTTTGTTAAAGGTCCTTCTAAAAAGTCAAAAATGAAAAATTTGGATTTCTTTAAAATATAATTTTCAAAATTCAATACTGCATCAGAAAATAATTCAAACTTCTGTTTTAATTCTGGTCCAAATCGTCGTCTTTTTTTATAAAAATGATCAGGTGTTTCAGTTTTTTCATTATCATAAAACAATGAAATTCGTTTTTTAGCAGCAATAATTGCTACTTTAAATAACCGAACCATATATTTCCATTTTCCAGAAGAATACGCTCTTTGGATTGCTTCAAGAAAATTCAAATTTTTTTGTGTTGAAAATATAATACCAAAAAGACTATCAAATTGATCTTTTAATGAAACAGAAACTCTCTTTAAATCAATTGGCTTAAATCCACCTACTAGATCAGTACTTTCTGTTTGCTGAGACATATTAACAATTATTAACTCGCGACCAAGAATATTTGCAAGATATTGAACTGTCGCAGTTTTTCCTGTCCCTGTTTCTCCAACTAATAACACATGCTCTCCAGACTCAATGGAAACCCCTAATTGCTCCAGCAATTTTAATGCAGAAGACGTAAAAGCAAAGGAATGCTTAAAACGAGAAATTATAAACTCAGAAGACTTTTGAAGAGCAACTCTTCCAATTTTTATGCAATTATCTAAATCCTCATACTTAGGAATATATGATTTAATATACAAATCAACCCAATCAGGCATGCATCCAATAGTTTGGCCTATTTTTTGAATAATTAAAGATTTCCCGGCATTTGTCTGAATCATTGCAGAAAAACAATCAACCGCATTATAGAACATATTATCAAGAATATAACGTGATATATAACTACTCTCCAAAACAATTCCATTGTTATTAAAAAAAACAACTATACGTTTACACCATTTCATTAAATCCCTTATGGAGACAACCCTTCCAAAAGCTATTTTACTTACATTATGAAACATAGAATTACTATACATAGAAATAACAGC
Organism: Pneumocystis canis; assembly: GCA_017311265.1. NCBI lineage: Eukaryota > Fungi > Ascomycota > Pneumocystomycetes > Pneumocystales > Pneumocystaceae > Pneumocystis > Pneumocystis canis. The sequence goes on along the minus strand of JABTEF010000022.1, from coordinate 290,559 downwards.
TTTATAGACCTCAATGATTTTTTGAGTTAATTTTTGCAATAATGGAAATTTCGAATAAATTATTATAGATAACTCTTCTAATGGAATCTCATCAACATTAACAGTTTCCCATAACCTTCTCCCCAAAAATTTTACATTATCTTTTTTATACATATTTATTGACATAGTAGCTATTATCTGAAAGCCAGAAGCAGCAGCTACTTTTTCTCCTCTACTAGAAATTTCGAGTTCATTTTTTTCTAATAGTGGCAAAAGAACACCCATAATTTCACTAGAAGCCTTATCAATATTCTCAATTAATACATATCTTCCATTCTGAACAGCTTTAGTAAGAATTCCCGGTTTCCACTCAAAAACTCCCGGTTTTAAACCTATTACGTAAGTTCCAATTAAACTTTTTATATCTACTTGATCTCCCATATATATACGAACTAAATTATCATAGTTTCCCAGCATTTTTGCAACACTTTCAACCATAAACGTTTTACCGGATCCATATGGTCCCAGAAGTAAAATAGGTTTTTGAATTAATAGCATTTTTACAAAACTCTGTAAATTTTTCTGAGAAACAGGAGTTATAACAAAATTAGTATCATCTGAAGATAATAAACCTAATCTTGGAAGATTGATACCGCAAATAGGAACCACTAGATTAGAATGATCTGAGTCATGAATAATACGTGTTACATTCATTGAAAAATAATTTCGAGAAGCAACCCTATTTAGAAAATTCATTTTTAATTCGTTCTCAAATAGACTATAAATATTCAGAAATATTAATAGAAAGAAAAATTCTACAAAAAAAAAGAAAAATCTATAATTTTTCCAAAATACATATAATCAATTGAACCTGAACCAATATAGAGAGATATCAGCTCTTCCCTTTTAGAACCCGATATACAAAGCAATATGCATAAAATCTCCAGTGCAAGAAATCGTACAATACGAGCTTGATGATATAAGCAAGGCCAAACGTATGAAATAGAAATAAAGGGAGAAAAGAAAACCGGATCAAAAACAATCAATCGATAGGCTGCTAACAAAAGTTCAGAAAAAAAAGAAGTTGTATCCTAAACAAACAATTTTCATAAATACTAATCGTAATATAAAGTGATAAACGTATACTTCTGTTTTATATTGATTTTCACTGTTATAAACGGTATTAAGAGTAGAAAGAAAAGAGGAACAACGATCCAAAATTTTTGATATATATCTAGAGTAAAAATAATTAGAAAAATAAACATTTTTTTTAGGAAAAATATACGGTTTTAAAGTCGGTACAAGAAATAATAATTTCGCTAAAGCACACATTATTTCACCATTTTTTTCCCCTTCTAAAGTATTCCATCTTATAACCAATGACGATAATATAGGATAATACAATTCTGCAACAATTAATGTGAATTTTGGATCTAATAATAACAGTGCAATTGTATCAAGATATTTTTCATTTGGTGAACCCTCAAAACTCAGAATTTTTTCGAACTTTTTGGAAATTTCACATTTAAGAAGCAATTCTGATGATGCCAATTCATAATTCATCATTTCTCCCTTATTTAAATCCATATTTTCTTTTTCCATAATTATTTGCTTCAATGAAGTGGTTAGGGTTACTGCGGTAACCGTCACCACCGTTACGACAACTTGATATATATATGTTAAGACATGATTCTTTCTTTGAATGAAAAGAAAAATACAACAACTAATTATTTAAAACATTCATTATTAATTAAAAATATAAATGAAATCACAGTTTTGATTTTGTCTATGTTTTTTTATAGAAAAAAATATACCAGTATTCAACTATTACATTTTACTGATTAAACGGTGTGAAAAAAAGCAGACCTCATTTACTTAATAAATAAATTTATAGTAAGTTAAAAAGGTTTTAACAGAGAGAATTCAAGATATTAAACATTTCAGAGGAGTTTTTTTAGATCAAAAAAAAGATTTAAAAGGTTTTGTGCAAAAAAAAGCAAAAATATAACGTAATATACGGACATTTTAGAATGGTAATGTGATATTAACATTTATAATGTATAATATATATATAAAGCAATTTCTAAATGAAAATGGGTAGGTCCTTCAAAAGAGAAAGATTATTAAATACGTTTCAATCCCTGAAGGTATTCAAGAGGACCAGCAGGTTAATATTATTATATTTTAAACTTTAAGATTTTAACCATAATAAGGTATGGTATATTCCGATTACCCATGAAGTTTTTACAGAATACGACGATTATCTTACAAGGTATATTTCAATTAATCCTAATAATTCTTATTTAACATTATATAGAATGGACTTTTATAACGAAGTAATATTTATATATATTTATACAAAAAGATTTAATCTTGCATTAGAAAATCTTTATGTGTGAAATAACAGGCCATACAAACATGACATATTTTCAAGCACATCAATCTGAAGTTTCAAATACAAATTTATTATTTTTTATTAATCTATATTCTTAGCTCATACATGCACGAGATGTTGAAGAAACCTTTCCAGAATCCCTTAAAGAACCAGTCTTAAGAAAAATACAACTCTCATTAACTACAAGAATTGATTATTTGGGTAAAGTTTATCTATTAAACAGCATTGCTAACAATTAACAGTGGATGAAATATACGATGTTTGTAATTATTAGGTTTTTAACTCATATCTAACATAAAAAGCAATTTAAAAAAGATTATTACCCAGGAGAGTCCCTCATATGTACTATTGCAGGTGAAAAGTGCGTTAGAAAAATATTTCAGATATATATCTAATATTTAAGGTGGGAAGTACAAGTTAGAGAAAAAACAAAATTTAATGAAATCATATCACCTAATGGAATATTCCGTAAAAAAATAAAAACATTATTATCTTAAAAAATTAATCCTTATTTTAGGCCCAGCACACACAAAATACCTCGTAGAAATACCAGAAAAATACAAAAAAGATGACTCGAGAGAAGAAATTGTTGATGAAAAAGTATTGAGTCGGGAAAGGGGATCTTTTACTAAAGCAATTTTACGTGCTTTTATAAAGAACGTTGTCAAAAAAGAACCATGGACTGGTGCACCATGGATTATTAAGGTTATCTTGGTTTTTCACAACATTCCTATTTAGATTAAACGTGTATTAGGAAAAATATGCAAAAAAGTTTAAAATTGACATAATATCCCCGAAACTTAGAAAAGAAGAAATTGAAAGACAACTGCATAAGAAAAAAATGGAGATAGAAGGAATATCCGGAAAAAATACTAAAAATTATCCATTGAAGTATCCTATTGAAGATCTTGACCTTGCGCCTGCATTAAACGTTCCTCACAGACCAGAACTTATATTTGAAACATTAATCAGCAAAAATTTAATATCCACCTTATTAGAAACATGGACATTTTTAAATGTTTTTTGGTAATATTTTATTCTTTATCCTTTAATTTTTTATAATAATAATTAGCGAACCCTTGATTTTAGACTCATTTACTCTAGATGATTATATAGATTCTCTCCATTATACCTCACTCAATCCTACTTGTGAACTGATTAATGAAACACACTGTTCTTTATTAAAATCTCTTGTAAGTGAGCGCTCTTCTATGTGTCTTTCATCTTGCATGTCTCCCTCAAAAAAAGATATCTTTAATAGAATAAATATTATCAACAATACATATATAGGCAGTTTTGGGGAAAATTGGAGAGAGTTACTTCAGAAAAGAAACATGGAAAACGGAAAATGGGTTATAATAGTAATAGGAATTATAAATGAGGTTTTCTTTTTTTATAAAAAATATAAATCAAACAATCTAACTTGAGAAGTTATTAAAAAATAGTTTATACCCAGAAAGATACGACACAATTCTTAAAGAGTTCAATGTTTCACATGTAAAAGAATCCTATTATCAAATATATTATAATCTCAATTGCGATAATAAACTTCGAATTTTAGAAATTTTAATTGAATTATGTTATAATACTCCAATGGCACGAAATTATATTGAAGAGTGTGCAGAATCTACAATACAGGCGAAAAAAGATAAGCAGGAATTACTGAAGACAAAAAAACAATAGTAAAACAACATGATTTATTTTATCTATTTGAACTTATTTTTATAGTTTAGAAAAAATACGGGAGATTAGGGAAGAGATGCGTAAGCTTTTCCCAAGTGGTGTTCAACGTTCAGAGCAATCATCACCTATAGAAGAACAAATAGATGAAGAAATTGAAGATGAGGATGAGGAAATAAATGGCAATTTTGAGGCAGATGATCAATCTATTACATATACAGAAGACAATGTTATAACAACAATTAAAACAAGATCAAGATCAGGGGCAAACAAACGCCGGAAAACTTTTGAAGAACCAAAAGTGAAACCTCAGCCACCTGATCCTAAATCTTTAAAACAGCATGAAAAATTAGCACAAGAAATAAAAAAAATTAAACGGCAGATTCAAAAGGTAGAAGAAGACATGCTTATTAGCGATATAAATATCCGTGAAGCGGATGCTCAACGTGTTAGAGTACTTGGATATGACAGATTCTGGAATAAATATTGGTGGCTGGAAAACAATGGAATGCCTTACTATGGAATGCCAGATTCAAGTACAAGTTACGCTGGCTATGCTACTGGTAGAATCTGGATTCAAGGACCCAGTCCAGATATAGTTGAGAAGTTCAGACAAGATAAAATTTTAGAGCGAAAACAAATAGAAGAAGGACAAACACCTTTAGCATCATTTAATGATTGGGCTTATATAGACACACCGGAAAAAGTATACTTTTTTATCATTTATTTTATTCATTTTAATATGTTTTATAGATAGAAGAATTACTCAACTGGCTTAATCCAAAAGGAATTAGGGAATTTAGGCTTAAAAATGTCATCAGAGCACGTATTGATTTTATTTATCAAGCGATGGATGCACGTCAAAAAGTACAAATAAATATTTCTATAAATTTAATACTCACTATATTAGTATCTTTCAGGCGAGCTTATTGAACCTAAACGATCAACCAGGGCTACATTAGGCGTAGATTTTGAACGTAGTAGGTTTTTAAATTGGATTAACTCGAGAGCAATTGAACAATTTGGTTATGGTCATTCACATTTACAACCAAAAAAAGAACGTATTTTAACTAAAAAAAAATAAAAGATCCAAGACTTGTAATAACATACAAAAGCAACCTTTTATGAATTATATTACCATTTAATACCTTTATTTACATTTGCATGGTATTAAAATGCTGTTTTGAAACCTTTTTGGCTATATAATTATATTTAATATTTTTTTTGAAATTTGATGCAGTGAATTAATATTCATCAAAGTTTAGTTCATAATTAAAGTTATGAATTTTTAAAAACTATTTAAATTAAATAATTCAGTTTTACTAGTAACAAAATTATCAAAAACATATATCTTGGATTTTATTTTGAATGGAAAAAGAAAAATAACGCGAACATCAAAAAACCTATATGGCAAAGGAAATACAAAATAACTATTTTATTCTCTATACTTCGACTTTTTGCAATAATCATAACTATTGTAACAAATTCAATAAAAATTTCAAATAAGGAAAAATAAATCTACAATAGAAATAAATGAAAATTTATTTCTATTTGTTTTATAGCATGTTAATGGATTATAATTATTTATTTCCTTAAGTTTGCATAAAGAAACAGCATATAAAAAAGTATTCAAAAGAGCCATACACATGTGTACATTAAGTTAGAGGAATATAATTGTGTTATGATAATATATGATAAATCTTTGGAAACAATTGATAAAGAAAATAAAATATTCTTCAAAAAAGATAAGATAAAAGTTCACAACCATTATATTAGAAATCTTATTGCATTTGTTTAAGCAATAATAGGGTATAGGAATTTTTAATTCATTAGTTATAATATATTTATTTTTTTATTAGATAATTTAAGAAACATTATTTTTCAAGAAAACAACATATTAATGTTATAAACGAATAAAAATATCAATGTCATCAAATTTCATCTTTAAACCTTTTTCAACTAATTTCTAGACCATTTTTTCAATTTTATTTTTTACTTAAATTCTAAAAAATTCCTAGATTTCTTAATATTCTTGAATTTCACCATTCTCTTGTTATAAAACTTATACATTTTTATAAAAATAAAACTATCTATTAATTTTCATATTTATTACATGCTCAAATAACTAATTTCATAAATAGATATATATGTCTATAAAAATAAACAAATTCATAATAAAATAATTACACATATTTTTATGAACTTATTGAAATCATTGATTTATTTATATTTTTTTTTTAAAATAAGTCTCATACAAAAAAGATATTTATAACATCAAACTGAAACAATATTATATTTATAACTTATCAAATTCTTAAAGTTCAAAAATTATTCATCTATCTTTTTATAAAAATACAAATATAAAAATTTCTCATTAATAATATCATCACTATATATCATCAATTATGAGAATTTTGGAATTCACAAAACACTCCTAATTCCTATGAGTATTGACATTAACAGAATATAATGGCAATGAATAAGAATATTCGTTCAACATATATTGTTGATTAAAAAATGGATTAATATAAGGAAAAGAATAAGACATTTTAGATTGCTGATGAATAAAAGGCATATCATAATACCGAAAATCCATTTTCTGCCGGGAAATAGGATAACCCTGCAATGGATAAATATTATTAATTGTATGCAATCCCCTGTAGTAATCTAATAAAGTTTTTCTTAGAAACATGTTTCTTAATAGAATCACTATACCTAAAGAAAAAGACGGCGAAAATAATAATTTAGGCTCTTGAACTTCATTATTCTTAAATTCAGAATGTGTTAGTGTGTGTTTTTGATCATCATCTATTTTTACATGACATGTTTTTCGAAGATCTACTTTCTTCAATACTGACCTTAAATTATAATTTAATCCAATTTCATTCATCAAAGATTTATGTTGCTGTCCAGGAATTACCTTTAGTTGAGAAAAAGCTTGTTTCAAAGCGATTGAAATTCTCTGTCGAAGCTCTTCTTCTAAATATGCTACTGTAAAAATTTTAAAAATAGTATTCACACCATAATATTCCTCAGACAAAACCTCATTCAATATCTGTCCATTCCGTGAGAAAAAGAGAGTATTCAAAAGAATTTCCCGAGCATCAATATCCGATTTTTGATTAATAATTCGTAAAATGATAGACGATGCTAATTTATGTGTACATAAATAGACAATGTGATGAACAAACTGCAGTGCAAGCATCTTATATCTATTTGGAAAAGGAGAATTTAACAACCATGTAAGTAAAATTATACTATTAGGATTTGTTGCTAGACGATAACTTTCTAATGTTATAACAACAGCAAAATAACGCTAATAATCAGAAATTTCATAATTGAATTCATTATATCATACCTGTTGTTCTTTTGTAACATAACTACTTTCTAAACATGCTCTCATTGCTCTTGCTCCAAAATGACCCTGAGAAATTTCCCAACATCGATCAGCCATACTCTCTATAATGAAATTGTTCACAGGTGCTTCAAATCTTAAACACCGTTGTACTACATAATTTCCAAACTGATCCAAAAATAACAAGGGTATATATGGAGAAAGGTGTTCAATAATATCGTTAATCTATTTCTGTTATTTGACATATTTAAAAACCAAAAACGGATACCTGAGCTTCTGTTTTTGCCAAATCTATTATTTTCTGTGCAGCCCATGTCCCATTTTTATCTTTAACAATAAATCAATTGTAAAAAAAAAATTAAATAAAAACTCACGAATTCCTAATCCTGATAAATGTGGAGCAATCTCTTTCAGTAATCTTCCCTTTGTTTCTTCAGAACAATATTCAAATAGTTTCTGGACTATTGTATTGCCAAGATAATCTATAAAAAATTAAAATAAATAAAAATTGAGAATCTTCTAACCACTTGAAAGTTCTGAAATTTCATCAATCATATCATTTGCTATCTCATCAACCCTTTTCTGTGTATATCCTCCACTATCAAACTTCTTTCTAATCTCCTTCAACCTCAAGCCACAAAACTGTCGCTTTAGTGACAATTCAGGAATAGGCGGAATATCATGAGCATAATTTCTAAGCTTCCCTATATCTATTTTTGTATTATTATTAAACAAAAAAAAAATAAACAAATACTTTGAATATCTATCCATATTTTATCAGCTTCTTCTTGTGTAGCTGTGTAATTCAGAGCTATTTCCATTACTACAGATTTTAGATCATCCTGCTTTTCCGAAAAAGCAGATAGAGAAGTAAATTTTGACTTTAATTCATCCGTCTTAGCATTAAAAGGATAAATATTAAATATACACATATTCATTGGATTTTTTAGGGGCTAATATAAATATAAATATATTATAAAACAAAAAAGTCACAAACCTTTATATATTCTACTCTTATAGGTTCATCTCCAGAGAACAATTCTTTACCATTAAGAGATGCTTTTGCTTGAATAGCACTTTCTAAAGCAGTATAGTTCACAAAACCATAATTTTTATTAGCTAATATCCATATACTTTCAGTTACACCAAATTGAAAAAAAAGGTCTGTCAAAGAAGAATTAGAAGCAGCCAAGGGTAAATTAATTATCCAAAGAGATCGCGTTGGCTGTGACATAACAATTCCATATTCCATTTCATTTAAATTAGCATTATCACAAGAAGCAGATACAATAGTATTTAAAGAATTATTTTTCAAGACAGACGATTCATTAATACATGTTTGAGAAGGTAAAACTTGTTTATCCATACGGTTTAAAGAAAAATCTATAACATCCGTTGTTCTTGCTCTTGGGCGTAAAAATGAATTAGAACAATCCTGATACAATATATCAAAAGATTCAGAATAATTTCTATCTTTAAAGTATATATCTTCCTTATTTGTATTTATAGAAGAATTATCACCCTTTTCATACTTTTCTTTAGCAGATACTGAATAAGATCGGATCCTATTTGAGTCTTTTTTTAAAGAATTAATACCAGACATATACATCTTATTTTCTTGTCCTTCAGAAGCAGAATTACAAGAAATAAAAGAGGATTCTGATAATCTTAAAGATTCAGAAATATCCACTAAACCTAAATAATTGTGTTCTCCAGCTTGCCCTTGTCCTTCATCCTTAGAAGAAAGAGAATATGTGGAAGATAATATATTCTGAGAATTCAAACACTGTGTCCAATTCGATGAAAAGATGAAAGGATCGAATGCAGATGCATACATATTTCTATCATGAAGCGTCAACGATCCTGATCTAATACGTAATGTAGTTGGTGATGGTGTATTAGGAATAAAAGAAGATTTGAAACCCATTTTATGATCATGTAACTGTAAAGGGTTTGTATTCATTGTAAGAGAGGAATAACAGAATTCCTTTTTTCCGAAAAGTTCAGATGGCATTGTTTCTGCTCTTTCTCTTTTATATTTAATCGATACATAAGGGGAAAAATGTGAAGTATCAGAAGTAGTATTTTTCCCAGGTATTAATACAGTAGACGATCTTAAAAGGCGCGGCATTTCATCTTTATTCTCAGAAAAACGTGTTTCGTTAGGAAATTTAGTTGAAATGTCATGAAATGATGACCATATCGGTCTTATGTCTTGTTCCTGTGTTTTGAAAATTCTTATAAACAAATATTAATTCATTTGCAAATATCCAATTCAAAGAACAAAAAAATACCTTTTATTAAGAAAAGGCGTATCAAAAGACATTGATTGAATCCTTTCACAATATCCTTTTTGAGACATCAATAGATGTATTTATTATTAAAATTACTATCATTCAAATCCAAATTAAACAATCAAAAAGTTCTCTTTTCAAAAATGACCTTCCAAACTAAGAAAATACTTATATTTTCTTAAGAAAATATATAATTATTTAACTTATTCTAAACAATGTTTAAATATCATTAAAAATTAAGATTTCTTTTCAAAACTTACACTTCAATTTCGTTCAAAAAAGAAAATATTTATTTAAAATGAGATGAAATAATAGAAAAACTTGATTTTAAGGTATTTTCTATTATTTCATCTCATTTATTCAATATTCTGAATAATTCATGATTTTTTGACGTTTAAAAATTATTCAAGTTGACATCAAAAAAAAATAAAAATAAAAAATAAGGATAAATGAGCACATCAAATGAAGAAACAGATGATTCTATAGAATCAATGAAAGGGCTTGCTGAAGGTTTTTAATGGCTTTTTTTTCGCTTAAAAATAAGAGTAATTAATCATATTTTAGGAAGAGAAAAAAGAATAACTGCTGGAAATAGACTTCAAGCGTTATTAGATCAAGAATTAGAAGAAGAAGCTATATTTGATGTTGGAGATGATCAAGATGACGACTTTGATGGAGAACAGCGTGATTTTTTTCCATTTTTTCATAATTTTTGATTAATTTAAACAAATATTAGAACCATTACATGATATTGAAATTTCAGAATCAGATGATCAAGAAAATACTTCAGAAGGAGAAGATTATGATGAAGAGCTCGAAAGATTGGAGAAAAAAGTATATTTTTATTTCTAATATAAATTATTCATATTTATTTAATTTTTTAGACAAAAATGAAAAAAAAAAAACCTCCAGAAACTTTCTTTAAACCTCGAATACTTAAAGAAAAGCGTGTACGAAAACCCCCTTCTCAATTGTTCTCTGTTATTCATCCCAACGCTGTTCGTCATAGCTCACGTGCACATACTATTGAAAACAAAAATCTCATTGATCTCAGACTAAAAGAAGCACAAAAAAGAAGAGTAAAATTTTATAATACAATTATTTTTATTTCTTATATTTTTAAACAGGAAAAGCAGAATTTTATGGTTAGAATTAGAGAAAAACCAATGACTCAAGAAGAACGTATTGCAGAAGCTAAAATTACAGAGGAAAAAAATAAAGCATTGCTTCAAAAGCTTATTAAAATGGAAGAAGAGAAAAAAAGAAAAATAAAAAATTTATTAAAAACAAACAAAACAATAACAGGACCATTTATTCGGTTTTGGTCTAAAGGAATCGAACAACGTTTGGATGGAAAATGGGTCTTTTCTAATTCAAAAAACACAAATATAAAAGAAACTGACATAATTGATGCTAAAATTGATGAAAAAAATATAGAAAAAACAATTGAATATGTAGATAATCCAAATAACTGTTTATCAAGTACACAGGAAAATTTTGTAAAGATTATAAAAAAAAATGAAAAAAACATATGCGAAAATAGTCCATCTGAAGAACAGGAGACATCTAATACAGAAATATTAGTTACTAAAACAGCTTCTCAGCAATCAACTAATGACACATTTTCATATTTTCATACAGATGATAAACAATCTGAGGAATCCTGTATTAAAAGTGTAAAAACACATCAAAAAGAAAACGGGGAATTACCCCAAGGTCCTCCTATGCTTTATTCTCGAAGTTATATTATGCTTGAAGGTTTTTCAGAACCTTTTGATTTAAATAAACAGAAAAACGTTCTTTTTTTATCTTCTAATACACCCATTCGTATGTATTTATATCATTTTATACATCTAATATTTTAAGAACCAGAAAAACAATTTTGTTTTATCACAGGAAAAATTGCTAAATATAAAGATCCTATTTCCGGTTTATATTATAATGATCTTGCAGCATATCAAACAATTCATCAAATTATAAAAGGAGACATTTCATGGAGTCGTCTTGCTGGTACATTTATTGGAACATTAAGACCAGCACATGGTGTACCATTAAATTTTTATGATACTATTACTTCTAATGAATAAAAAATTAAAAAAAAATAATTCATAATATAATTCATTAAAATGAAAAGTTTTAAAGACTAAAGAAACTTATCATTCTATTATAAAATCTTATTTTTATTTAATGCTTTTTTCAATCATAAATAAACCAATTCATAAAAATTTCATTTTATATGTTAAAAATATCATTCCTTAACATTTCACTAAATATATTACATAAATATATTCTTGTTTTTCTCTATTATATATATAAATATAAATATATAAATATATTTATATTTCTCTAATTTTGCCCTACTTTTTTAAGCCGCCGATTACAAAGGGCAGGAAACATTTTTCGAATTTAACAACTTAAGACAAGAGCATGACAGTAATTTTTAATATTTAGAAGGGGAGAATTTAGTGTATTTATAAGGATAAAAACATTTATTACATTGTTTATAAGGGGTTAAAACCTTTCATGTTTTTTTTTCCAAAAAAACGGTGAAAAAATCGACTTTTTTATATCATTTTATTCAGAATTTTTAATCAAAGCATTATCTTTTCTTAAACGTATGCATACTGTTTCCTTGCATTCGTTATATCTATACACGTTGATTTATGTGTAATAATTGTTTTTGAAGTATTTTTTTACTCAAATGGCAGTAAGTTTTATGAAAAAGAAATTATATATATTTATTAATTTTTAGACCATCAGTATGTCGAATAGGGACTATATTTAATATTAATACGTGTTTAGATATACGCAGGGATATTAATGATTCTTTTTACCGGTATAAAATGCCGCGTCTTCAATCAAAAGTATGCTTAATACTATTTTACTCATTTTTACCTATTAACTCATATTTCTGATAGATTGAAGGCAGAGGAAATGGCATTAAAACGGTTATTCCAAACATGTCTGAGATTGCACGGGCACTTAGTCGCTCTCCGTTATGTATTTTTATGTTTTAAATTTCATAAAATTAATTTATCTATCATTAGATGTAACAAAATTCTTTGGCTTTGAATTAGGAGCACAAACTACTACGAATACAGATGCGGATCGATACATTGTAAACGGTGCACATGACGCAAATAAATTACAGGATTTACTTGACATTTTTATTCAAAGATATGTACTTTGCAAGTCATGTAAAAATCCAGAGACAGATATTGTATGTTTATATTTTAATGAATATTTCCTGAATTAATCGGTAAAAGATCATTTTAAAGAACGACAGAATTGTTAGAGATTGTAAAGCGTGTGGACAACGAAGTGATGTTCCGCATAATGCTAAACTTGCAAGCGTTATTTTAAAAAATCCACCAAAAAGCAGTAAAACAAAGAAGAATAAAACGAAAGTTATTGCATCTCCTGAACAAGCAAACGTAGAAAAGGAGGCAGGGCCAAATGAGGATTTTTCCTGTACTTTTACTGCTTCAGAATATTCCTTTTCTGAAAAACACAAAATTAATGATGATAATGATTGGACAGTAGACACTAGTGAAGCAGCAGTAAAGGCGCGTATTCATGAGTTGGAAGGAAATGTCAGAGCGAACCTTATTCTTTACGATGAAGACGATGAAGATGAACCTGATGAAAATAATCCATATGATCAATTTGGGACATGGGTCTTGCAGAACTTATCTGCGTCAAATATTGAAATATATAAAAAAGCACAGGAATTAAAAATCGAAAATAAACACAAAATAGTCGCTATTCTCGCTCAAACAGTGTTTGATGAACATATTCTTTCCCAAATTGAAAATAGAGCATCTCTTTTCCAAAAAATCATTAAAGGTCAAGAAAAACATGAAAAGTCGCTTCTCGGTGGAACAGAACGGTTAATTGAAGCTAATCATACAAAATTCCTTCCACTTGTCCCAAAAATTCTTATGCAGTATTATCAAAGCGATATTCTTTCTGAAGAAGTAGTCATAAAATGGGCTAATAAAATCAGCAAACGCTATGTGGATAAAGATATGGACAGGAAAATCAAAAAAGCTGCCGAGCCTTTTCTTAAGTGGTTGGAAGAAGCTGATGATGATTCAGAATCGGAATAATATAGTTATATTCCTGTATCATCTTTTAATCCTTTTATTTTTTATTTTTTTCTTGTTAGAAAAATCATTATCTTATTTTGTAATTAACCCTGTATTGATCTAACTTATTGCTGGAATACTCATTATCCTGAATTTTATTACATCTTAATATTTTTCAAAAGATGACATCAGGAAATAAAAGACCTTCTTGTGATAAAGGTGTAGCATCCTTAAAGCCCACAAAAGGAAGCATTGAGAGCCAAAGCTTATCCGGATACTTTCTTTCAAGTGTTTTCATTAGCGTTTCTGTTTCTATTGTTTTATCTGACTTTTCGAAAAAGGGAATTACAGATTCAATCATTCTATCGACTGATTTATCTGGTAATTTAACATTTTCAATAATTGCGCCAAGTGTTATAAAAATTTTATTTTGAATTTTAAATGATTTTGAAAATTTATTTGCAATTGTAAAACTATTCTGTTGAAAATTTGTATTTAAAAGATCACATAACATCTTTATTCCATGTTTTGAAAGTCTTGAAGTCATAAAATCTCTAGCATAGACACAAAGTAATGCAATAACATCTAAGGAGGATAGAATAACCGATATCATCTCATTTAAATTCAGTTGACCAATAACAAGAGGCCAAATATCATTAACGAATGGTAAGAAACTTTTTTCATCTAACGCTAAGAAAGGAATTGAAACAGAAAGCATATTTAATAATCCACAACGAATATCTGGGGATTGATGATTAAGAAACATCTGAGATTTATTCGAAATCTTTTGAATAATTTTAAGTGTCACTTTATTTATATGATCCGGTAAGTTTTTTGAAGGTTCAGAATGATCCAGTAATTCAGACGTTGTTTCTGTTGTTTTTTCATCATTTATATGATACAAAGAACGAATTTTGTAAGCAATATCTAAAACCTCTTGACATGGACCTGTATTATGAATATCATTCTTTAATACATGAGAAATACTGGGCCTTGGAACATTCCCATTAATTCGAATAACTTCACTTAAAAATGAAAAAAATACTGCCACAAGTTTAGAATAACCATGATAGTTATCTAGTATAACAAATACAGAATCCACAACATCTTCCAAATAAGGTACAACAGTAAAACCTATTAAACGTAAAAGAATCATCAATATAGTAGGTCCAGCTGGCATAACATCAAACGTATTTAGCTTCAAATTAATTGCATTAATTAAATAATCAACATTTCCTATCAGCAGTCCTTGAACGGAATCATATTGACAATATACAGCTAAATTATTTAAACATATACGTGCGTGATTAATTATGTTCTTATAAGGACTTCCTAATAAATAAACTATTGGATATAAACAATCAGCAAGTTCAATCCTAAATCCTTTTCCAAATTTTTTAGCAATCAAAGATATGATTTCTAAATTTAAACATATCTGAACAATTTTACTTTGAGATATATTCCAATCAACAGATTCATCATATGAAGAGGATGAAAATTCCAAAATATAATTCAATGAATCAATATATATATCCGTACATATATTTTTGATGTTAAGATCCAGATTCTGATCAAAGTGTACACAAGAATCATAATATTCTAAAGTATCCCGTAAGTTACATAAAAAAATCCACTTCAGAACGTTTGTACGAGGCTCATGAGCCGAAATTTTCATTTTGTAAAGAAGAGAATTTAAAAATTCAACAATAGGATATTTTCTACAAAGTATAAACATTTTCTCTAATGCCAAAAATGTTAGATTATTTTCTATATTTTCAAAATGAAACATTGGAAATATTTGTCCAGAATGCATATGTTCATCAAAAGGATCCTCATTATGAAGATGTAGTATTGATTGAGTAAGATCTGTATTTTTTGATATTTTAGTATCCATAATAAAATGAAGAGAATTAGAAATTCCATTAATAAGAAAATCAGAAACAAAACTAAGTTCCACATTTCTTTTTGAAAGAAGAGAAATAATATGCATAATCGCAACTAAATTTCGTCGCTTAGCATCTTCATCACTAAGTAAACTTAATCCAGGCCAAATATCAAGATATTCCTTTAAAAGTAAATCAATAGCGTCCCAAAACTCTGATGCATGCCCTTGACTTTCTGTAAGCTGAAATAAATACTTGACTGAGTCATCCTGTACAGTTGTTTCCAAATCACCAGTCAAAAATAAAATGGTTGATAGAGAAAGTTTAATACAATTATTTAATGCTTTAAAACAGTATTGAACAATTTTTACAGCAAATTCTAATATTTTATGCCGAACTTGTTGATTAGAGTGTGTTTTTAACTTCAAAATGATAGTACACACAATATAAATCTGTTCACGAGTGTTTAATAACCATTCTGATAAAAAGTATTAATATATCACAATAGATCAAATGCACAACATACCTTTAGAGGAAATTTCAGAAACATCTGATACAGCAGATATATCTGTTTTCAGATGTTCATCCTGTTTTGAATCTATCTTAGAATTCATAAGTACAATTTGCATATCCTGTTGTACTTGTGTGTTTGTAGAAGTTTCATTATTAGAAATACACACAATTATAAGTTTCTCAGAAAGATCAACTGATTTAATAATAATTTGACTATTTTTTAACCTATTTTTTGCCACAGATTGACAAATGCATGAAATTATGCCAGGTAAAAAACGAGATAAAAGACCTTTTTCTTTCGCAATATCAAATAAAAGTATATTTAAAACATCAATACATTTATTTTGAAGACTTATACATTCCGTTTGTTTATAAATATCAAGTAATATTGAAATATTATAACCAATTGCCGGTATTAATGTTTTTAAGAAAATCATATCAATTTGATTATTCTTTTTACGTTTTTTTTCACATTCAAATAAAATTTCTATACCTTCCAATCCTTTTAAACGAATATCTTCAGGTAAATCTTTTTCTATTGAAATAGGTCGAATAAAAGTTGTTAAAAGTATAAAAAACTGTTTAAATAAAATATCTGTAAGATATGTACCCCATCCAATACGGATTAATAAAATAGTACATTCAAGTAATCGTTCTTTTATTCCATCATTTAATTTTAATACATCTTTCCATAAATATGATAATGGTAAAAAAACATAATCTGCAATACCACATCCAAGGATATTTTCTATTTGTGGAATTGATATTAATATATTATATAACTTTCCAAGCTCATCATATATAACTATTTCTGTATTTTTTATCTCTTCATCTCCCCAGATTATACTAAGTCGTTTACAGGTCGATTTAAGCTATTCATTTAATTAATAAATAAAATAAAATAAATTTTTAATTATTAAATAAAATTTATAAACATTTATTTATTTATGTAGATTTTATTTAATAATTAATTAATTTTATTAACTTTATTAAATACTAATTTTCTAATCTTTTCATTCATTCATTGATTCTTCCTTTTATTCTCTTTTCCTCTTTTTTTTTTAAATTAAAATGATTTTTTATTTTATTTTAAAATGATTCAAGCGTGGGTTAGGGTTAGGGTAATATAATAATTGAAGGGTTAGGGTTAGGGCTAATTGGGTATCTAAATAAATGTCCGTATTTTTAAGAAAAGAAGAAGTTCAAGCTTAAATTTGAGTAATAATAATAATATAAATGATAATAAATAGAGAAAAATAAATAATTATTTATTTTATTAAAGTTTAGATTTTAATTGAATGAGAAAAAATTAAAAATTGTGAAAGGGATAACCCATGATAATTTGATGAAAAGATGACATTTTTTAAGGAAAAAAAAATATATTAAAATTTAGAAGAATTATAATATTTATTATAAAGGAATTGAATAAAATTTAAACCTTTTAAATAAATAATAATAATGATGATAATTAGACATATACAATTTTAAAGGGAAAAAAAAAATTCACAGATTTTTAGTGATTTTTGGGTTTTTTTGATTATAATTAATATAAAATCATTTCTTTGGAAAGGAAATCATTATATTTTTATTATATTTTTATTTTTTAATGGATTTAAAAACACCTATTACTACAATACGTCATCGTAGAAAACAAACTTCACCTTTACGTTCAGCAGAAGCTAAAAATACATCTAATAATAATACATTTCTTGAAAGAATTAATGAATTAGAACCGGGAATTATATTTAATTTTGAATTTCTTTGGCCTTATAATAGACGAACAACACATTTAGTATCACCAACATCTAATACATCTAATACATCATTTACTAGTGAAAATAATGAACATAATGAAAATAGTGAAAATAGTGAATTATTTGATGATTCAGGTGTTAAAACGCCATCATCACAATTAAATGGATCTTTATCATGTAATATTAGCTCATTTCCATTATTACTTGGGCAAATTATTGATTATGAACGAAAGAAACGCACAGAATCTACATATGAAAAATCTTTAATGTTTCAAGAAACAAAGAAAGCATCTGGTTCTATTATTTTATCTAGTAAAAGACTTCAATGTATGATTAAAGATAGTGAAGAGAAAAAACGAGGTAAAATTTCCTTTTTATTAATTTATATAATAAAATTCATTTTTATAGAAGATTTAACTAATAAAAATGACTTAAATGATTTAAATGATTTAAGTCATTTAAATCTCAAGCCACCTTATACTTATGATATATCCGGTATTTCATCTGCTTATCCAGATACAGATTTAGAATTTTGGAGAAGTAATTTACAAAAACAAATGCGTGAACGTCATTATTCGTCTCAAGCTTTAAAAAAAAAACTGCCAACTAGACGAATTTTAACATCGGTATCTAAACGTCAATCAAATACATATCAAATGTTTCATAATAAAAACCAAGATACAACACAAACTTCTACATCTAATTCTGTATCAAGTACGGAGGAACAAACAACATCTATAGCAGAAAGACGTTGTGTATCTTGTGGATGTTCTAATACACCCTGTTGGAGACCAAGTTGGTATGGAAATACCGGATTATTATGTAATAGTTGTGGATTAAGGTTATTTATTTATTTTTTTCCTTTAAATACATTATAACTCTAAATTTAGATATAAAAAAATAGGAGTACGTTGTTTAAATAAGAATTGTCGTCATATTCCTTTACGTTCTGAGTTTAGAGAAATGAAAAGTCGAGTAAAAGGTAATGCTGCAATTGATTGTATTAAATGTGGTGGTGAAGTTAAGATTCGAGGTCAAAACGTATATTAGTATATCTTTTAAACATGTTTGTTTTCTGTATAATTCATAATCTTACAAAAAATTCATTTATTAAAAATTCTCTAAAAACTTTCATAATTCTTCCTATCATTACTAATATTCTATTAAGATGATTTATCCTTTTGATTAATCTCGTTTATGTATTTTTATTTATTGTTATTAATTCTTCCTGTCATCCCTCCTTGATTCGAATATAAATAGGCCTTCTCCCCCGGAATATCATTAGACATTTTAGTCTTGGAAGGCTTTACCCTTGAAGAAGTAGAAGGCACAAATATCTAAAGGAAAGGAGAATAAGGAGATAAATATAATTAATAAATGAATAAATATGAATAAAAGAAAACAATTACCTTTTTTTTTGGAGAAAAAAGAATTATTTTTAATGATATATTAAGTATAATTTTATTAATACATTAATTAAAAAGAAAATTAGAAATAGCAAGACAATGGATACTAGTTTTATATAAAACATGGTTTCCCTTGTTATTTATAATTCTATATATTTTTATCTATAAATACCACATACTTTTTTTGAAAGATAATTGTATGGAAAAGTATTATTAAAGTAGCTCAATTACAAGGAATAGGGAAGTATTTGGATCCTTTTATTATATGTGAAATACATATTTTGAATTATATATTCTATTTTATCTGAAATTAATTTTTATACATTTTAAAGTGATTAATTGATTAAAACAATATAATTTTATATCATCGAATTTGAAATGGTAGCTACTTCACAGCCTTCTAATCAATATCAGAAATATTCAAATGTTGCATATACCAGGGGTGTGATATCAAATATAGTTCAGAGGAATTCTTATTTATTTCATATTTCTGAATCATTAGATGAGTCTTCTATAAAAAGTAGGATGATTAAACAAGCAGTCACTATTTTGACTCGATTTGCCATACATGTATTGAAAATCAAAGATATTCCAGTATCTTCTAGTCATATTTTACAATTAAAACGTATATTTGATTGCTGCGAAATTGATGCATTATCTTCTGTTTTATTAGGTAAGCACTCTAAATAATTATATTTCTGATATTCTTAATGATATTTTTTATCCAAATTGTTATAGGAAATTTTTATCTGCATTCTTTTTTTCTTGTTTAATTTTTCAAACGTTATTTTAATTTTTCTTAGAAATGTTTTTAAATCATTTTCATATTTTTGAAAAATATTATGCGTCATCTCAATTTCTATGGTTTTTATCAACATATTTATCTTCGTATAAATCTGATTATCATTTTACTTTAAATTCAGTATTTTTTCCATTAACATTTCATGATTCTCCCACTCATTCATATGCTTTTCCGGAAATACCAACATCCTTCCAAATGGTTCAACAATCTTC
The DNA here is from genome assembly GCA_017311265.1 of Pneumocystis canis. Taxonomy (NCBI): domain Eukaryota; kingdom Fungi; phylum Ascomycota; class Pneumocystomycetes; order Pneumocystales; family Pneumocystaceae; genus Pneumocystis; species Pneumocystis canis. Next base: position 270,198 of record JABTEF010000022.1, on the reverse strand, counting down.
AATGTTTAATGCATGTATTTTCCCACCAATCACTCAGACAATTTTACAGGAACTTGAGCTTCAGGAAATTCTTAAAAATGTTCAACTTCGTCATGATATTGTACATAATACAAATTTGCAATTTCGTCCTAATTTTGATGGTGAACGTGGCAAAAAGAAACGATTTCTTGCAAACAAATACTGGAAAGGTTTAAGGAAAGAAATCGAACAAGTTCGCGCATTTCAAATGAGAAAGAATAATTTAAGCATCAGTCATAAATATCCATGTGTTGCTAGAATTTTTGTTTTATTCGTTGAATTGAGAAATATATTACTTAATCTTTTGCCATCTTCTAATAGAGCATATATTATTGATATTTTAGATCCAAATCTTATAATTCAAGAGCTTATTCACAATTTATTTGATATTGAGAAATTTGTCGAACATCTTGTTAATATTTTAAAACAGCATTGTGCACCTATGAGAGATCTACTATTGGATAAAATGGCTCAGAAAATCAGATCAGGACTCAGATTTAACAATATTTCAAAACTTGTTGGAGGACTTCGAATGATATTTGATATTCTTGAGATGATGAAATTAGTATATATTATATAAATAAAATTAAATCTTAAATGACATAGGATGTTATCAATCATCAACTTCGAACATTAAGAGTATATTTTTTAAAAACTGCAGTAGAATTTGAACAGAAATGGTTTATTGACAGAGTCAATTGGGGTGATATTGATATTACTGATGCTATGTCTTGGTATTGCCATTTTCATTATTTTCTTGAATCAGATTTAAAAAATCCTGATTATCAAAAATCACTTGTTAACGGTATATATACTTTCATTTATACTTTTCTAATATATTAATTTTGTTAATTAGGTGTCATGGCATCTATTACATATGTTTCGTTGTTTAACTTCCCATCAACATTTACTTTTGATATGCCTCGTCTTATGTCACTTCGTTCTAATATTCGTGATATTGTTTCTTTTCAATTAACTTTTCTTCTTTTATATCAGCTTCTCCAAAATCAAACTCAAAAGCTTTTAAGGGATGATATAGTGAAATTTAAGCAAAAAATATGGCTTATTGCAAATGAAGAATTCGGTGATGATAAATGGCTTAATACTATTCCATCTATTTCTGCTCTAATTGTTGAATATGTTAGTATGGTAAAATCACGCTTTTCAGATAATACATTAAATTCTGTAAAAATTACTATTATAGAAAATTGGCTATACAGGCATCTTTCTCCTATTTCTTCACTATATCGAATGGTTGAAAATCGTATTCTTAAGTCAATTGGTGACAGAATATACAGATCATTGTGCATTTCAAATAAAAAAAATTTATTATTTCTCTCTAATAATATCCAACGAGAATTATACAATTTATTCGCTGACATGGTTGTTGAGAGATTAATAAAAATTGTTGTATTTCATTGGAAAGTGTTTGGGAAATGGTATATTGAATATGCTAAAAATAAATTTACATAATTTTGATTTTATCTTAAATTAGCATTATTAAAAATACAGAATATTTATATATAAAAATAATATAAACATTTTACATTTTTATAAGTGCAAAAATTTAAACATGTTTTTATATACTGAAATAATTATTAATATTATATTGATAAACAATATTTGTATTATTTATTTATAATTATTAGATTTTTTCAGGTCAATTTCTATACATTATATAATTTGTATATTAAAATATTATTAGTAAATAAATAATATATTTTTAGATTGTTTAAATTGTAATATGAAATATTTTATTTATAAATAAAATATTTTATATTACAATTTATAATATTTAATTTAATTAGACTAATAATTTTTTGAATTAACAATTATCAATGATTCAAAAATGATTTTAAATCATACATATATATTAAATTAAATAATAATTATATAATTTAAAATGTTTCAATTTTGAAATTTAATAAGTTTTAATTCATTGATATGTAAAATAACTACTTTTACTATTTATTATGTTATTGATAACATTAGTTACATATTTTTATATAATAAGTTATTAGTATAAATTAAATTAAAATATATAATTTATAAATGTATCATTTATTAAAGTAGAAATCCTTTCTATTATACATAGATCCAAATCATATGATTTAAAAATTTATATTAATTATATATACCTTAATAAGTTATTTTTAAAAATAACTTATGATAACCAATATCTAAAAAGATTCGTATGTGCAATTATAAGCATGAAAAATTCAAAATTACTAAGACAAAAAATATTTTTGATTAGTCCTTTCAAAAAGTATCAATTATATTATATTCAGATAATTTCCATCAGTTGGGTCATATGATCAAAGAAAATATCTTATAAAAACTAGACTATTGAATATAAAATTTCAAAAATATAAAGGATTTGAATTATGATCAGGAAACTCAGACCTTTAACATAAGATTTAGAAACAATTGAATTTCTAAGTAAAATGAATTACCTCCAATAAGTTTAGTATAACTATTCTTTCTACTATCAGAAGTGCCACCCGTTTTTGAATCCACAAAACTTTTACATATTGAACTTGCTCCTTGAACGACAGCTAAATTCGATATTAATATCAATTAAAATAAATCTGTAAAGATATATACCTGATGATTTGACAAATGGTGGACATGTCAAAGAAGATGATGATTCAATTAACACGGTGCCTTTAATATCACTGATACTAGGCAAAGAAATATTAACTAAAGGTCCTGACCAAGAAAGTGAGCCACCAATGCTTGAAACGTTGGGAAATCCATGAATTGCAGTTAGTTTCCCGTTATTACGAAGTAAGAAGGTTCCACCAATCTAAATACCCCTCAGATCAAATTAATAATAATGTTGAAATTTTATATACAGAAGTTAAACTTGGAAAACTAAGGCTATCTAATTCAGAATTATTATAGATTGATAATGATTCTTTAATAGACTGCAATTTTTCTAAAACGAAACTTCTTATAGTAGCTAAAGTTAACACCAAATGCCCTTTAACAGTCTTTAAATTAATAAATTCAGCATAAGCAACACTTTGTAAAGTTAAATCTCCTGTACTTTCCAAAGAAGGAAAAGAAACAGAAACTCCATTATGATTTTTAACACGACCATTTTGTATGAAGCTAAAAGGGCCTTTCACTTCAACAAGAGTCTTTATATTAAAATAATTAAGATATTTGTTATTATCTATTAATGATAAAATGAACTAAAGAGAATAAATTTATGTTTACCAATAATTAAAGAAAAAAGTGTTTTCATAAAAAACCCACTTAATGTACGTAATGATGTATCTGAAACCAAGACGGTATTTGCATTAGAAATTCCCTTTTCTAACACAAGACTTTCAAGCTGAGCACATTGAAATAAAACAAGAGAGTTTATTGTAGTAAGTTTCGGAAGAAGGATTTTTTGAAGCATTGTTAAATTAGTGAATTCCAGTTTTCCATTTACAGTTTCAAGTTCTGGAGCCTAAAAAGAATAAATAATAATTATGTTTTTAAAAATACTTACACTAAAGACATTAATAACAGTGCTATTTAAAACTATCAGATTTCCAGTGATATTTTGAGTATTCCTGAGATAAATTGTAGAAATAGAACAGTTTATATAAATTTCACCCACAAATATTGTACAATGAGAAAGATAATCAATATCTTTTTGAGTTTTAACATATAAATCCCTGATGCAGACATGTGCTATATCGATATTAGTTATATGAAAATAATTAAAATACATATATATGCATTTATAAATACATATATACAACATATAACTAGATATATTTCATAAAAAAGCATCAATTGATCAACTTACAAAAGATAAAAGGTATTATATAAAACCATAAAATCAATAGTTTAAAAAACATATTAAATATATTTTTATCAAAAATTATACTTAGGTAATTTCTATAAATAATATGCTTTTTTATGTTCAATAATGTCTTGATATTTCAAAATTTCCAAAAGATAATAATCTTTATGACTTGAATATCGTCCGTTCCAAAAGATTCGTATTTTTAAACAACTTTGGGAGGAATTGCTAATTATATATCAAAAAAGTTAAAGCGCATATAACACGAGGAACTTCAATTGTAATCAACCAATAAAAGAAGAGTATTTTTCATATTACTATATCTAATCGATTGATAAGAAGTATATACAATACAAAAAATTTCCTAACAAATAAAATATAAAGGAAAACATAAAAAAATAAAGATAATCCTATTTATTATGTATATATGAATTTATTTATTTGTTTAAATAAATAAATTTATGTATTTTTTTTTACCCAATAAAATGATTTTTATACATATAAAAATATAATTTGCATCTTTTATTCCTTATAAATTGCATATATTCTTATTTTTATATTTTTATGTATATATATATATATATATTCTTTTCTTAAAATCTTTTGATAAGAATGCAAATCTCTTATCGTATAAAATATTACATAATAAACTAAAATAGTTTAAAATATCAAAAAGATATAAATTTATAATAATATATATTATAATTCCTTAATATAAATATACATATTAAAAGATCTTAAAAGAATTCTATAAAAATGAATTCATTCTCATTTAATTTTATTTTTTTTAAGTTAATAAACAAAATAAAAATATTTTAATAAAAATAGATATAGATATACTAAAAGAAAGTATTCTTAATGAAAAAAGAAAAAAAACATTTTTAAACAATATATTTGTTTATTTAAAATATTAAATATATAAACAATATACGTAATTTATTCCTTTAATATGAACTTTCGACAATAAATTTACTTAATATCAAATATTTGAAAAGAAAAAGTATAAATTAACTAAAAAGAAAAAGATTAAATATAATACATGAACAAAATGTTGATTTATTTTCTTTAAAAATTCAAAAATCGTATCCTAACAACCCATATAGGTCTTTATCTAAAAAAAGATCAGGAGATATATTATTAAAAACAGGCGAAAAAAAACATAAAAAATCTATTATAATGCAATGGAGAGTTTCTAATTCAAAACTTCTCTTAAAACCTATTTTTTCTGAAACACATTCAACATTATTATCAGAAGCACTTGATCATCTTATAAAAATCGATTTTCGATTTCAAATTCTGTCAAAACATTTTCCGTGTCTACTATTTTCACCGGAGGGTCTCATGGAACCTATTAATCCTTTTCAATCATTATGTCGTGCTATTTTGAGTCAACAATTGAGTAATTCTGCATCTGCATCTGTTTATCGAAAATTTATAAAGTTATTTTTTCCAGATCATATAGATCTGTTCCAAGAAAATAACGATAAATCGTCTGCTCCTAATATACTAACATCTGGGATTTTTCCTACACCTCAAACAGTTTATGATATATCTCCAGAAAAATTACGTTTAGCTGGATGTTCTTTTAAGAAAATAGAATATTTGAAATTACTAGCAAGCAATTTTCTTTCTGGGAATCTTTCACTTGATTTTTTTTCAAACGCATCAGATGAAGACATTATACAACGTCTTACTGCCATTAAAGGCATTGGCCTATGGTCTAGTGAAATGTTTCTTCTATTTTCATTAAAAAGAACAGATATTTTAAGTACAAATGATATAGGAATTCAACGAGGTATGGCGTTAATGAAAGGAAAAAATGTTTCAAAGCCAAATAAGGGTAAATGGAAATATATGAATCATGAAGAAATGATAGAAATGGCAGAACCCTGGAGACCATATCGTTCTATAGCATCTTGGTTTATGTGGGTAAATATATTATTTATAAAAATATATCAAACTAATTGTATAGCGTATAAAAAATACAGAACTCATAAAGACGTAGTAGATACATATTAAAATTATAATTGTTGTAAAATATACTATTATTCATTATATTGATTAAGTACAAAAAAATACAATCAATCACGAAAAAAACATCCTATTCATTTATATATATTTTAAAAGAGTTCCTATTAGCTCATCATTCTATATTTTTTTGTAAAACTAAAGTATCTAAATCATGTTGTTCATTCATTTCCTTAATTACTTCTTTTATGATTGGATCAATATATCGTATATCCTACAACATAATTAATACAATTTCTTCATGAAATTTGTACAACTTCTTCTGCTTTAAGCCATTCATTCTTTGGTAAAAGTGTATGAGTTAATGAACATTGCATGGCAATACGTAATCGATATACACGATCATAACTTTCAAGTTTTGGTAATCGTTTTAAAGCAATTTCCATAGCATCATTTTCTTCAGGTAAAAGGTCTTCATATCTAATATCAAGTCAGAAATATTTTATAAAGATAAAATCTTACCGTAATCCTATTTTTCTATATCCTGCAAGATTCACATATGTTTCTGCAATAGGGCGCAAAAAATTAGCTAAAGGCTTATATTTCAATACCGTCCGAATCAATGTTGGTGAATACATAGCTATTATAATATATATTTTAAGGATTTTTTTTATATTCGTTTATTATTAGAAGTTACGATCATGACTCAAACAATTGATATCAACTTCATAAATTAAGTTATATCAATAAAAATCAAAAAATCTCATATAAAATCGTTAATTATTGTAATAAAGAAGTGATTTTCAATGTTTTTTAATAAAAAAATAAATTTATCAAAAAAAAACCAAAAAAAAATCATTTATTAAAGGAAAAATAATTTAAATATAAAAATGAAGTATCATTGGATAGGAAAAAAGGAATTTGATAGATGTATTCGAAAAACACCTGATGAGACACTTAATGCAGCATCAGGCGCTTTATCGGGTGTTTTTTCAAGTGTTATAGTATGTCCATTAGGTAAAAAAACTATTTTTATTTTTTTAAAAAAAAAGAAATAATTCTTTTAAATTAGATGTTATTAAAACGAGACTTCAATTAAAATTAGAAAATTCCGTTATTCATAAAAGAGTTCAGAAATGCTATGGCTTTTATGGTATTATATGTATAGATATATCATCAATTATATATATTTAGACACTTTGTCAAAAATTTGGTATGAGAATGGTATTCGGGGATTTTATAGAGGTCTTGGACCATTAATGATAGGATATTTACCTACGTGGGCCATTTACTTTACAATATATGAGCATTGTAAAACTATTTATGGCCGTTCTCATGGTTCACAACGTACTCATTTTTTATTTCTTTCTTGTCTTCATTAATATACAATTAGCTGGAAACTCCATTTTGTGGATTATAAATATGAAATCAGCTATTACTGCGGGTGCAGTTTCCACCATTTTAACAAATCCTATTTGGATTGTTAAAACAAGATTAATGAGTCAAAATTCTTCTTCTCATACATATTATAGAAATACATTTGATGCTTTCCAAAAAATGTATAGATTTGAAGGCGTTTTATCGTTTTATAAAGGCCTAACTCCATCATTAATTGGTGTAATACATGTAGCTATTCAATTTCCTTTATATGAATTTCTTAAGGAGATTTTTTATATCAATATTCTAGATTTGTATCAACCATTATGGATTAGGGTTATTTTTGCATCTGTTATATCCAAAATGATAGCGGGCTCCATTACTTATCCTCACGAAGTAAAATATATTGGTATTTTATATATTTTTAACTTAATTAAGGTCATTCGTACACGTATTCAAACTCAAAAACATTATAAAGATTCTTCAAAAATTCAATATCGAGGGATGCTTCATACATTTCACCGGATGTATCATGAAGAGGGCTGGAGAAGTGTATTTTTTATTTATTTTTTTAATTAAAATTAAAGTACACTAGTTTTATTCTGGAATGGGTATAAATCTTATTCGAACTGTTCCTTCTTCTATTATTACTTTATTAACATTCGAGCTAATAAGTAAATGGTTATTTCAAATTAAACGTCATGAAAATGCTAGTATTTAGTTAATATACCGGGAATTTGATACTTTTAAAACACATACATAATTTCTTCCTATATAAATCAACTATTTAGTATATTTATATTTTTAAAATATCACAATTTTATATTTAGATTAATTTATGATACCCAATTTAGCAAATCATAAATTGAATATATACTATCCCAACCAAGTTGATTCTTTTTAATAAAAACAGATTATTTTAAATATTTTTGGAATATAAAGATTTTATCAATATTATTTTAACATATATATATTATTCTAATATTTCATTGTATTGTATTAAAAATCAGAATTATATTTTATATTCTTGTTCTAAAAACATCCTTAATCTAAAAATATTCATATTAAAATTCTTATTTTCTAAATTTTTTTTTTTTAAAATCAACAAATATTCCTGCTTCTTGTTCATCATCATTAATATTACATTTCCCCATAAGAGAATTATCATCCATTATATAATAGGTATCACAATTTTCAAATTTTGAAAAATTAGGAAAAGTTTGTACGCTTAAATTCGAACATGCTCTTGATCGTGTCATTTTAGAAAACCCCATGTTAATTTTTGTATAAGGAGTAATTGATGGTTCAGAAGAAGACAAATTAGTATCACTATATTGTTCATAAATTATTTTTTTTATATGAGAAGACGCGGATAATGATTTGATCTTAGTATTACATGTATTTGATATAATGTTTAAATTATTCAAATTTTGCTCGGATATCTTTTTTCCTGTATTTTTATGAGTTTGTAATTGTATTTGAGATGAATTTATAACACGATTATGTTTTTTTAACCCTATGATAATTGCTAATCGAGAAAATTTAGAAGAAAGTTTCGTTAATTTTCGTTTAAGTTTATCAACAATAGAAACAGCACCATCTACTTCCTGCTGTGTAACTTCCAGTAATTGATAGTTTCTAGGATCTGTCTCTTTTATCCAACATGCTGGATCACTAATATCTTCTAAGACCCATGGATGTCGTTTTACTTCTTCTAAAGTTATCCGATCATTCGGATTTTTTTCCAATAATCTTCTTAGAAGATCCTTTGCTTTATCACTTATGGGCGGAGTAGATGGAATCTCAAGAGGTTTTGTTAAAATAACATTCATCAATTCATATTCACCATCTGCTGTAAAAGGACAACAACCAAATAAAAGACAGTAAAGAGTAATTCCTAGTGCCCATATATCAATTGCTTTAGTGATAGCAGAACGCTTAGACGGATCTGTAATGATTAAAGTTTTTACTTTAAAAATAAAAACAACATTATATTACCGCAATAACATAATTCTGGTGCAAAAAACGCAGGTGTGCCTGCCGTCTTTGCAAGTTCCAATTCATTCTCTCCCTCAGACAAAGAAAAACATGTACTAGAATATGAAACACCAAAATCTGAAATTTTTACAACATGATCTTTGGTCCAAAGAAGATTGGCAGGTTTAATATCTCTATGAATAATTCCTTGATAGTGTACTAAAGATGATTATTTTTTATCTCTCAAAAATAAAAACTCACAATATTCAAGACCGAGAACAACATCTCTAAAAGTAGATTGAGCTTGCCATATCGTAAGAGCAGGTTTATCATCAGGTGTTCTCCAAATCACTTCTCCTCCTTCCATATATTCCAAAACAAGGTAAATTTTCCTACTCATAGGATCATCCATAACCTCTTTTAGCCGAACAACATGAGGATGAATACATTTTTTTAAAATAGCTATTTCTCTACGAATTTTTTGTTCTTGAGAAGATGTTTCATTTCTTCCAAGACGTTTTCTACTATTTCTCTCAATAATTTTTAAAGCTACATATTCATTCAAAGACAAGTCTAGAGCGAGTTTTACTTTTCCATGAACACCACGACCAATTTCACGAATAATTTCGTATTTATTAATAACTTTTCGACCATTAATTAAATTGGTTGTTTTAAGAATTTGATTTGTTTCTTTAACTCCACCCCAATCCTGAGTGTATATTAAACTAATTATTATGCCAATTACCCTCTTTTATCAAACCTGTGTCTCTTTCCATTCATTATAATTAAAAAGTTTTGTAGAATACGGCTTTTTAAAACAATCATCTAAATATTCACTGGAAAATGAAGACAATTGTCCCCTTGTTTTCTTAGAATATCCAGCGTATGATGAAGAAATATCCTTTTGAAATATTGGAGGTAACCCTGGTGAAATACATTTTTCTTTATAATGCAATATTTGGTTATTTTGGCACATTTAAAATGCCGGAAAAAACAGTAATCAGTAAAACAATAACCCACTATCATTTCCTATTAATTTATCTGTCAATATTCATCATTTAAATACCCTTTTATTTATTTTTTTTAATTACGGATAAATTCTAATTTTCATCGTTGTTTAATACTTAGAAAAAAACTTTAAATTAAGAAATTCGAACTTTTTTTGAAAAAGTTTCTAATAACCTTATTTCAGTATTAAAATACATTTATTTTATACATTATTTAAATGATTTAACCCTTTGATAATAATATGAATATAATTTATTATAATTAATTTTATAAAAATTTAAATATAATAATATTTTTTTTAAATAAAATAAAATCAATGACTTCTATATTTGATTAAATCATTATAATGATTAGCGACTTATCAATTGCTTAATCATTGATAAACTCCTAAACATATTTAACTCAATTTGATTCCTAAATCAATTTTATATGCAAAACAATTCAATGTACATTACATTAAACTATTGCCTTTCTATATTTATTGAAGATAAAAGATTTTGAGCAGTTTGTCTAGATAACTGAATCATAAGTGCACTTTAATAAATATTTAGTTTTTAAATCATTAGAACAAAAACTTACTCCATAATCACTAAGGCAGCCATCGATTCAACAATAGGTACTGCACGTGGTGTAACATTTGGATCATGTCGTCCTATCAAATTATTAAAACAATTTATTAAAACAAAAAACAACAAATTTATACCTTCAATAACAAGTATTCCTTCGATACCATCATAATTTGCAGTCAATTGTGGCTTTCCAATACTTGAAGGTGGTTTAAAAGCAACCTTAAAAAAAATATGCTCTCCATTCGAAATACCACCCTGAACACCACCTGAATTATTAGTAGTTGTCCGTAACCTCATTCGTGGCGTTGTTTGTAATAATGGAGTCTCTTCGCAATGCAATACATAGGAATCATTATGTTTAGATCCCAAAGTTTCAGTTCCCTTAAATCCCGAGCCAATTTCAAACCCTTTTGTAGAAGGAATTGAAAGCATTGCATGAGCGAGCTTCGCCTCTAATTTATCGAAGCAAGGTTCACCAAGTCCAGCAGGAAGATTACGAATAACACATGTAATTGTTCCTCCAACCGAGTCCTGATTTCGCTTTGCACGTTCAATACGTGCAATCATTTTTTCACTTGTTACTGCATCTGGACATCGTACTATTGATGTATCTACTTGCTGCCGAGTCACTTGCGATAAAAATGATAAAAATTCAAGAGAAACAAGCCCATCCTCATCTTCATTATCAAATTGTCTACATTGTTTCATTGATGATTCAACATTCAATTTATCCCATTGCATATGAATTTGACCAATAGACGAAACAAAAGCAACAATTTCAATACCATACGTTTGAAATAAATATTTCTCAGCAATTGCACCTGCTGCCACTCGACCAATTGTTTCTCGTGCACTACTACGCCCGCCACCACTATGTGATGACCGACCGTACTTTTGTAAATATGTTAAATCTGCATGTCCCGGTCTTGGGTACATTTGTATCACATTATAATCACATGGTCGTATATCCCAATTACGAACAAATAAAGCAATTGGTGTACCCAACGTTATACCATTTTCTACGCCCGATTGTATTTGTACACAATCTGTTTCCTGTCGCTAAATATAACTTATCAGAGAAATAATATATCAAAATAATACATTGAATTAAACACAAAATATAGAGTATATGATTCATAATTAGTGATATATCTCCATTTTTCCGAATTTTTAATTATTTCATATTTAACACAGATAATTCAATGTTTAAATTCATGACTGATTTACCTGAGTCAGAAGAACATTTTGACCAGGTCGACGCCGAGATAGTTGAGGTTGAATATCATCTTCTGAAAGCATAAGACCTGAAGGAACACCATCTATAATGCATCCAACAGATAACCCATGAGATTCACCATATGTTGTCACACGAAAAAGGGTTCCAAATGTTGACATTTATATTTAAATAAATATAATTTGCATTCTTCTAATTAAATATTAGACTAAATGCCTTTAGATTGAGTTTTATACGTAATGTATGCGTAATATATGCAATATCTATGCATTAATGAATTAATATAGATATTCAATCTAACATGTAAATTTACACGTTATATATGCATTGTTAATTTTCACCAACTATATGCGCACTATATGCGTACTATATGCGTCTTATATAAACAAAAACAAGCTTTCTTGGATTGAGATAATTCCATTTTACCGTACCCCCAAGTGTCCCGGATTAGATGTTACGTTTTTAACAGGGTTGGTTTCTTTTATACATATTTATGCGCACTGCAGGAATTGTTTATCAACACGTACATCAGCCTCTAATTCGTTTTCTTAAACATCGATTTAGGAAACGTTTTGAATCTAATACGTCTACAACTTTATTAACAACATCGTTAAATTCTCTTCCTCCCCGTTTTCATCGACTTTCTATATCTTCAGAAGAAATTGAAGCTATCTTATCAGGTGGAGCTACAACTTTAAAAGCAACTCCTTACATCCCTCAACGTTAACAATAAAACACAACTCTTAAGAATATTAATTTATCTTCTCATCACGTGATTTCAAAGAGATGTCACGTGACATTGGATCAGTTGTCAAGGAAGAATTATATCAAAGAACAGAAGGGTTTGCTTCAATTTTTATGTTTTTAAAGGTCTAATGAAAGTTAGGGTGACGGTAATTTTAGGTACACAATGGGGTGATGAAGGTGTGATTTTTTCTAGAAAGAATTAATATAAAAACAAACACTTAAATTAAATACAGGAAAAGGAAAATTAGTTGATATTTTATCTAAGGAAATTGACTTATGTGCACGCTGTCAAGTAATATTATTGATGGAAAATGCATGATATTTATTAATCAATAATATAATAGGGAGGAAACAATGCAGGACATACTATTGTTACAGGAAATCAGATATATGATTTTCATATTCTTCCGTCAGGATTGGTTAATTCTAATTCTTTAAATTTAATTGGATCAGGTGTAGTAATTCATATTCCGTCTTTTTTTGCAGAATTAGAAATGGTTGAAAAAAAAGGAATTTCAACTAAAGACAGGATTTTTATTTCAGATAGAGCACATCTTGTTCTTGATTATCATTTAATTGTTGATGGACTTAAAGAAGTTGAACTTGGAGAATATAGTATTGGTACAACAAAAAAAGGTATCGGACCTGCCTATAGTAACAAAGCTGAACGCAGTGGGATCCGCGTTCATCATCTTTTTGATTTTCCAGAGTTCGAACGTCTTTTACATCAGAATCTCCAGTCCTATAGAACACGATATGGACCTTTTGAATTTGATGTAGAAAAAGAAATTGAAAAGTACAAGGTAAAACGTTTAACACATCATTTATAATTATTAGTTAAATGAAAGTTACAGGATTATGCTGAAAAACTTCGTTCTTGTGTTGTAGATGCCGTTTATTTTATACATTCAGCGATCATGTCTAAAAAACGAATTCTTGTTGAAGGTGCAAACGCATTAATGCTCGATATTGATTATGGTACATATCCTTATGTGACAAGTTCGAATACATCTATTGGTGGAGTATGCACGGGCTTAGGTCTTCCACCAAAGAATATTAAGAATGTGATTGGTGTTATGAAAGCATACACAACAAGAGTGGGATTCGGTCCATTTCCAACAGAATTATTAAATGTATCATACATATATTTTGTTTATAAAGTATTTAATATTTTATTTTAGAATATAGGTGAGCACCTTCAACAAGTAGGTTCCGAATGGGGTGTCACAACTGGTCGAAAACGAAGATGTGGATGGTTAGATCTTGTTCTTGTTCGATATTCTAACTGGATCAATGGTTATTCAGGGTATAATTCTATTATTTTATACAAATATTTTACATTTATATTAGTCTTATGATTACAAAATTAGATGTATTAGATGCACTCGAAGAAATTAAAATCGGCATTGCATATAAAATCAATGGGGAAGAAATTCCGTACATTTCAGGTATTTTATACATATATATATATTAATCCATTAATTTCTTCAGCGGATTTAAAAACACTTAAGAATGTTCATGTAGAATATAAAACTATACCTGGCTGGCAGAAAGAAACGAAAGGATGTAAGTCTTTCGATGAACTTCCTGTTCAAGCACAGGCGTATATTCAATTTATTGAAAATTTCATTAGCGTTAAAATTCTTTATATCGGTGTCGGCCCTGGCCGAGATGATATTATTATCACTCATTAAAATTCATATCAATTCTCAGTAATATTATATAGTTTCTTATGAAAATAGCAAATATACGTCTTTTTTTTTGTATTTTTTTACATTTTATTCAAACACTTAACTATCGGGTCATCGACAACTTTTTAACCTTTATTTAAGCCTTAGGATTACAATAAAGAGATTTTATTAAGAAAAGTTAAAAACAGGTTAGAATTTTATTAAAAAAGATAAATTCTCAAACATTTTTAAAGGGATTATTAAGAATTTATTGAATTTCATTAAACAAGGGAGCTATTTCGTTTAAAAATTACAATAGAAATAAGGTGATCTTATAGGATCAATTAAATATAAATAAGATACAAATCAAACATATAATGAAATGGAAAAGGATAGAATTGTTAATAATACAACATCTGGCTCGATTAAACAAGCAATAGATTCATCAAATAATTCAATATTTGCATTATGGCAATCAACGACACTTAGCAATATTTTACAAGTAACATTAGATGTAAGTGTAAAATACATACAATATATACAATAGAAAGAGGAACTGTTTAATGATCTTTTTTTTCAGGAGGAAAATTATTTAAAAACACCCAATTATATGTTTTTATCATCCCTTCGGCAAGAATTAATTGATGAATCACAAGGTAAAATATCATTTATGTGCTTTATAATATTATTAATTTAAAGAACCTGTAATATCAGTAGATACTCTTGATAGAGTAATTCTTGCAAGACTTTCTATTCCCACTCAAGATCGACCATTTGATTATTTGGTTACATGTTGGAAACGTTCAGTTGCAGTGGAAAAAATGATACAGAAATCAGCAGATGTAAAGGAAAAAATGAATGTTATTAAAGAAAGTAAACGTCTTTTTGTAAGTTATTCAGGTCTATCAATTACACTTCCGGAAATGTTTGAGTATGCCATTAATTTATCATCTTTTACTACTTATGTACATAAAGACTTCAGTATGCACCCATCGACCTTGCAAGCAGACTTTTGCAAGAATTGGATACAAATGAAGGAATTCCATTTGATTTTATTAAGGAATTGATTTATCAATTTGATGAAGAAGGGACCTTAGCAGATTTATTAGGTGAAACAGTTGTCGAATTGAGCCGTCGTCTTTCTAAGAAAACCATCATGGATGATTATCAGCCATACATTAAGGTAATAATAACAATTTATTGCTTATACTTAAATGTAGGTATTTAATCAACTTGTTACACTTAAACCATTTACGTTAATGATTACACATTTGCCTTCATGGTTACCTGAAAATAGTACGGCCACCAATATTGAATATGATTCTATCCTGGGTCCCTATCTTCGCCTTACCCCTATGCAGGTATAATTCAAATAGTACATGAATATTGATTCATTCATTAGGTTAAAATATCAGAGTTATATTTTTCAAATACGTCACAGCGTTTTCAAACAGATATATTAGGATCCATAAATAGTTTAAGACTTACTATGCGAACATTACAAGTATTTAAGAAAAGATATCATTATTAATCATCATTCACTGGATGATAGAATCAGTTGTTTTTCATTACAAACACAATTGTAAGAACATCGCCTGAATGTAAAAATAAAATTCTTGAATATTTTGCAAAAGTGTTGGAATTAAACAAAAAAAGAAAAGCACTTCATGTAAGATAAAATATAATAATTATTTTAAATAATTTGTCAAAAAGGTTGATCCAAAAACAATTAGTACGGATGGCTATATTGTTAATATTACCAATATCATAAATGCTTTTTCAGAGCCTTTCATTGATATTAATTATACAAAGGTATTTACATGATATTTTGTTATCAACATCACTTAAAGTGTTAAGATTGATAAAATTGATATTAATTATTTTAAGAAAAAACCGAGAATTGATATTATGAAAGAAACAAAATTAAATGCAGATGAAAAAACATCCGAGCTATTTTATAAAGATAAAATCGATGATATACCTAACTTTATATCAGAAATTTTCTTCTTAAATGTTGCATATCATTATTATGGTCTTAACACAGCTATGCTTAATCATGAACATATTATGAAGATGATTAGCGATTTGCAAAAGCAATATGATATTCTGGAATCTCAAAAATCTCACTGGACTAATGTAGTATTTTTGAGAAATTTTATTTTTTTTTTACTAATTTTTATAGACTACACATGCATCAATTTTAAATTCAAACATGGAACAACTTCATCTTCAAATAAATAAAACAAAAAGCCATTGTTATTGTTTTGATACAATGCTCTTAGATGATGTTTTACAATCAAAATCATTCTCTTTTTTATGTATGCTTGCATCATGGCTTTTAAGACTTGTCGATCCAAAACATCAGCATCCACAAAACATAATAACGTATACTCGATATTTGTTATTATTGATTTTAATATTTTGTTAGACTTCCTTTGCCTCAAGATCCTAATGATCATATACGAAATCTTCCTGAATATTTTATAGAAGGAATAGCTGATTTTTTTTTATATACATCAAAGTATAATATTATTAATGATAATATTTCCTAATTTATTTAGGTATAATCCCGAATTAATTGCCTCTAATTCGTCTGGAGATTTGGTTATATTTATAATTACTTTTCTTAAAAACTCATCTTATATTAAAAACCCATATCTTAAAGCAAAACTAGCAGAAATATTATTCTATGGAATTTTAAAACAACGTAATTATCCTCATGGTGTTCTAGAAGGTATACTTAACACCAACACTTTTTCATTACAGCATCTTTTACCTGCATTAATGTCATTTTATATTGGTATATTCTATTTTTTTTTTGCATTTTTGTTAATACTTAATTTTACAGAGGTTGAATCAACTGGTCTGTCCTCTCAATTTTATGATAAGTTTAATATAAGGTATCAAATATCACAAATTTTTAAAGCTATATGGGAAAATCCAGGTCATCGTGAGAAACTTTTATTAGAAAGTCGGTTAGTGTTTCTATTTTTACAATCATTTTCTAATTCTTGTAGAAATAATTTTAATTTTTTTGTTAAATTTGTTGCTCTTTTACTTAATGATGCAACTTATTTACTTGATGAAGCTTTATCCAAACTTTTAGAGATACATAATCTTCAACTAGAATTAGAAAATGTTCCAGAGAATTTATCATTTACTGACGAAAGACAAGATAAACGTCATTATTTGATTCAATTGGAGAAATATGCAACAACATACATGTCATTAGCCACAGAGACAATAGAACTGTTAAAAAGATTTACAGCCAGTATACCAGATGCCTTTTGTTGTCCAGAAGTGGTTGGTAAGTTAATGTAAAGTATTCATTTGAATCTCCTGTTAAAATTCATTTAGATCGTTTAGCTGCTATGCTTGATTACAATATAAATGCACTAGTTGGTCCTAAATGTTCTAAATTAAAAGTACGAAATCCAGAAAAATATCGTTTCGAACCAAAATCACTTCTTTCTAATATTGCTGACATATATCTTAACCTACGTTTAAAAAAATCTTTTATTACAGCAATAGCAAAAGATGGCCGTTCATACAAAAAAGATTTATTCTTCCGTGCTACACAAATTTTCAAAAAATATTCTACCAAATCTTTGGATGATATTAATAATTTATTAGCTTTAGTAGATGAAGTAGAAGAAGTAAAAAAGAGAGAAGAAGATAATGAAGAACTCGGTGAAATTCCTGAAGAGTTTCTGGGTAATTTCTTAAAAACTTATGTGTTTAAAAATAACAGTGAAAGATCCTATTATGGCATGTTTAATGACAAATCCTGTAATATTGCCAAGTAGTCGGGTTACAGTTGATATGGCAACTATTAAAAGTCATTTATTAAGTGAAGAAAAAGATCCATTTAATAGATCTCCTCTAAAATTAGAAGATTTGGTGCCAAGTATATCTCATCTATAAAGTAAAAAACAAACTAATTATTTGGTAGATAATGAATTAAAAGCAAAACTTGAAAAATTTAAAGCGGAAAGAAAAGCTATTAAAAAAAAGCAAGCAAGTAAAAATGATAATCCATCAATTGAATAAATATGCTATATTTAATTATTGTGTTTGGATAACATTGTATATTATTGAATAATGAAAAATCATAATATAGTGTGCTCAATTCTTTACATAATAAATAAAGAAAATTACATTTAACTAGGAAAAATAGCAGACATAAAATCAAAGTGCATTCAAAAATACTTAGTAATAAGGAAAACAGATAGCAGTTTAAATACAAAACAATCTATTATCAATCAAAATTTCTTATCATCATTTTTTGCTATATCCTGAATTATATAATTTGGCAATGAAATAAAATACTGTTATCTCATGTAATATTTAAGACCCTAATTTAAATAATAATACATTTCTTCGACTTTTTTGGCTTTATAAGCATAGCCGCCCTTGTAGCACATTCAAAGACTTCACGAACACCTTCATTTGTCTTTGCTGAACACTCAAGATATTTTACTGCTCCAATTCTGTTTGCAACTGTTTGTCCCTGACATTCATTAAAACTTATTAATGAATATAAAAATAAGAAAAAAAACCTCTTCAGTTGTAACAGGTCGTTGAGATGTTTTACGAAGTTCTTCAAGGGTTTTTAAATCATGACGGAGATCCTTTTTACATGCCACAAGAAGAATAGGAAGACCTGAACAAAAGTGCAACACTTCCGAAATCCACTATTTAATATATTAAATGAAAAAAAATGAGAAAAGTGAAAAAAACTTTTTCTTGAACATTATCTAAGGAATCAGGAGAATCAACAGCAAAACAAATAAGAATAACGTGGGAATCCGGGTAGGATAAAGGACGCAGACGGTCATAATCTTCCTGTCCTGCAGTATCCCAAAGTGCAAGTTCTACGTGTTTACCATCCACTTCTACATCGGCAACATAATTTTCAAAAACAGTTGGAACATAAACCTAAAAAATTAAATAAATGAGTTCAAGAACTCAAAAATTTATTTTTATTATATAAAAATATGTATGTATGTATTTAAATTATTTTTTTTAATATTTTTGAAACCACTTACCTCAGGAAAAGTTCCTTTAGAAAAAACACTGGAAAATATATTAATTTATCCAAAAAAAGAGTTTATAAATATAAACAATTGATCTTACATAAGTAAACATGTTTTTCCACAAGCACCATCACCAACAATCACAAGTTTTCGTCTTAATTCTGCGGACATCATAACTTTTCATTTTTTTAGTATTTTTTATCGGGAAAAAAAGAATATTTTACATTTTAACTTATAAAAACCGCAGAAAGATTAGTTAATTCTTATTTTTTATTAAAAAACAAGAATTTTTCCTTTATTAAAAAGAAGTAAAGAAGAAAATTAATGAAACTTTTTTATTTTCTCTTTTATAAGAATAAAAAAAATTCTTTATTTATTAATTATTTTTAGTTACTATGACAACGACCATAATTAAGTAAAAAGCTTATGTTAAAAATTCAATCTTAAATGATTTTTCTTAACTTTTTTTAATAAAAAGTAATCGATTTTTATTTATTTTATTAATTAATTATTATTTTTATTTATTTTTATTTCTTTTTTTTTGCGTTTATTTAAAAACTTTGTTTTTTTAAGATAAAAACGATAAAAATAATAATAAAGATTAAGAAGTTTTTATGACATCATTATTTGGTACTACAACATCAACATCTATAACAAATCAGGAATTAAAAAATGATATTGAAATTGTTAATTTAATTTATTTTTTCAATAATTTAATTAAGAATTTAAGGTTATTCAGCCGCCTGAAGATAGTATTTCAGGACTTTCATTTTCGCCACAAGCAGAATTTTTAGCAGTTTCATCATGGTATGATATTATATTATACATGTAATGCACATTATGATATGCAATTTAAAGGAAATTTCAAATTTTCTTTTATTTTATTAAAAAAATGATTAATTGATTGATTTTAAATATTTTTTAGGGATAAAAAAGTTAAAATATATGAAGTTCAACAATCAGGACAAACAACAGCTAAAGCAATGTATGAACATCAAGGACCTGTTTTATCATGCAATTGGTCAAAGGTATTTTTTTATTAAAAAAATTCTATCCATTTTTAAAAAGAATATAATAATAGTAATAGGATGGAACTAAAGTAGCATCTGTAGGTACAGATAAAGCGGGTATACTTTTTGATATTCAAACGGGTCAAAGTATTCAAGTTGCAGTACATGATGCACCAATTAAATCATGTCGTTTTATTGATGGTGGTAATATGGGAAATATTCTTGCAACAGGATCATGGGATAAAATGCTTAAATATTGGGATTTAAGACAACAACAACCTATTGCAACGGTTCAACTTCCAGAAAGATGTTATACAATGGATGTAGTTAATCAATTAATGGTTATTGGAACAGCGGATCGTCATGTTTGTATTATTAATCTTAATAATCCAACAACAATTTTTAAAACAACTCAATCTCCATTAAAATTTCAAACGCGAGTAATTTCATGTTTTATTAAAGCAAATGGATACGCTATTGGAAGCGTAGAAGGACGTTGTGCTATTCAATATGTAGAGGATAAAGATGCAAGGTGAGATTATTTATATTTATTTTAATCAATATTAATCAATTAATCAATATCCCTAAAAATATTGCAGATAAACTTTATTTTTCATTATCTGTGATTAGGGAATTATTTTAACATTTATATATGAGTAGATAAAATGAGAACATTGTTTTCTAATCCATATTTAGTTTAAATTTTTCCTTTCGATGTCATCGAGATTCTACAGGACTTGCTAGCAATAGTTCTAATGTTTATAGCGTTAATGATATTTCATTTCATCCGCAGCATGGCACTTTTTCTACTGCAGGTTCTGATGGAACTTTTCATTTTTGGTATTACATATAATAATTTAAATTATTTCTCTTATTCTTTTTTTTCAGGGATAAAGATTCAAAACATAGACTTAAAGGATTCACTAATGTAGGGGGAACAATTTCATGTACTGCTTTTAATCGTACTGGTGATATATTCGCTTATGCTATTAGTTATGACTGGAGTAAGGTATTTTAATACTTTTTCATATTAATAATGATTTATTATTCATTTAGGGATACCAAGCAAATACACCACAAACACCAAATAAAATTATGCTTCATCCTGTTGGTGCTGATGAGGTAAAAATACATTTTATTTTAATTTTTTAATTGATTTTTTTTTCTATAAGCTTAAACCAAGAGCAAAAAAAACTACACGGTAAAAATCTTATATCTACAGAATTATGTTTCATATATATTTGTGAATGTATATAATAATAATTATATTTTTCATGATATTTTTTTACTTTTTTTTTGATTTTCTATAAAGCTTTTTTTGCATTATTTCTCGACCTGCTAAAAAAATATTCATTATTTAATATACACCTTTGGATGAGAAAAACTTTAATTTTTTGCATTATATGGCTTTATTCAAGCCTTTTTGTTATAGCAGGTTTTTTTTTTGAAAAAAAAAACATCATTTTTAAAAGAATTATATTGATTTATAATAGAATCAAAGTATTATATTAAAAAATTACCAGGAGTTCCTAAAAATAATAATTTAAAAATGTTTTCTGGGTATATTTAAAGCTTCTATTATTATTATATCAACATTTTAGTCATATTGAGATTGATAAACATAACAACAACTCTCTTTTTTTTATGTTTATTAATAATCAATATCTAGTTGATAAACAAAGAACAGTATTTTCAGAAATTAGAAATATTATGAATTAATAAAGGTTATATAGGTAATATGGTTAAATGGAGGACCCGGATGTTCCTCTATGGATGGTGCTTTTTTAGAGAATGGACCATTTAAAATAATCGGTAAAAAAACGTTTGTGGAAAATCAGGGTAGTTGGAATGAATTTTCTAACCTTCTTGTTGGTATATTTTAAATATAAATAAAAATTTCATATTTTAATATACATTAGTGGATCAACCAGCAGGAACTGGCCTTAGTTATAGTTTACCAGAAAATTATGCGTATGGATTATCTAAAGTAAGAATAATGAATAAAAAAGTAAAATATAATACTTATTTTTGAAGACTGTTGATGATTTTATTGCTTTTATGGATAAATTTTTCGAATTGTTTCCAGAGTATACGAATGATGATGTTCATTGTTATTATTCATTTATTTAAAAAATTAATGAATCATTAGCTTTATATTACAGGGGAATCTTTTGCCGGTCAGTATATTCCATATATTGCGAGTTTTATTCTGAAAAGAAATAAACATTATCATAAGGTAAATAAGAGTGTTGTTTTTTTATAAAATTATTAAAAATAAAAGCATTATAACCTTAAAGGGATCATGATAGGAAATGGATGGATCAACCCCTATATTCAATACAAATCATATTTGCCTTTTGCTCTTGAAAATAATTTACTTGAAAAAAACTCTAAACATTATGAAAAAGTTGAATCTTCTGTCCAACAATGCGAAATAGCATTTAAAAGGAATGATACGAATGTGTTAGATATATGCGACAATATTCTTAGATTATTAGTCATGCCTGAATATAGAAATGATAAAAAATGTATTAATATCTATGATTATAGATTAATGGCTTCTTCATGTGATATTAAGTGGCCTCAAGAATCGGCATATTTGACCTCATATTTGAGGGTAATTTACTTTTTAGTCTTTTTAGTTTTTCTAATATTTCAAGACATCTGAAGTGATGAAAGCATTAAATATTGATTCTGATAAGCATATTCTTTGGGAAGAATGTAATACGCATATTACGGATAAATTTAGATTATACAAATCACCACCATCTATTGAATTACTTCCAGCTATTCTAGAAGAAATACAAGTTCTTTTATATAGGTAACTATTATTATTAAAGCTGAATAATTCCATGCTGAAGATATTAAGCGGAGATAAAGATATTATTTGTAATCACAAAGGTACAGAAGAATTGATTGAATCCATGGAATGGAATGGGCGTAAAGGTTTCGTTAAAGAAAATAATGCTAAAGTTGAAAAATATAAGTGGTTACTTATGAATAAACTTGTGGGATATTATCAATATGATCGAAATCTGACATATGTTTTGATTAGAGATGCATCTCATATGGTTCCTTATGATAAACCATTAGAGTGTCAGGATATGTTAAATAGATTTTTGGGAATTGATCCTGAAGTGATTGAAGCAGTACGTAAATCAAATATAATAGATGGTCTCGGTTTCAGAGGAATTGGTTATATAATAGACAGTAAAACCTCAAAAATACTTGATAAACAAAGATCTGCATGGTCATTGTATTATCATATTACAGGAATAATTCTTATTCTTTTGATAATTGCAACAGTCTTTTTTGCATGGTACCTTTATAACAATCACAAGAAACTGCATGAAGATTATATCAATAAATATAATAACACAATTAATTACAATTATCATCGGGAGAATAGACAAAATCATGATAAAACTAATATTCCCATATATCATTCTGAAAACAAGTTTCATAATTATATCGATTATATGAATATGTCATGCTCTAAAAAAAACTGTATGCAAGTACAAGAAACTGGTGAGAGTTCAAATTTAGATCATAGTCGAATTTCTCATGAAAGTCATTCATCACATTAAGAGTTAAATCTATCAGAAATATTATTTTAATCATTATTTATGAGAAAAAAATCATACAATTTATAATACCGATATTATTGTTTTGGCAATAAAATACTCTATTTAACCATGATCAACAATATTTAAATTTATTTTCAATGATTGTTTATATTAATTACTCAGTCATTTGATAATACATTTTATTTATTTTATAAAGGTACTTGTTTGAAATTTATAAAATGATGCTTATCTTTATCTATTTGTATATACAATTCTATTTTTAAATATATTTTTAAATCTTTATATTTTATATATTCAAAATGATTTTATTATTATTATTCAAAAAAAAAATATCCATTATATATATATTAAAATTCATCTTTAAATAAATGTTTTAAAATCTAAATAATATTCTTAAAACTCTAAAAATTTTACATTTTCATATAAAATTATATAAAATTAGATGAAACCCTAACATCAAGATATGGATTAGAATATCGATAAGAATCACGTGAAGATTACCTCTTCTTGTGTATACGCACGGGCTATATTCACGCCAAAATGCAATGTATTAATGAATATATAGCAGTAATATAAGGATATTTCAAATTTAATAATCATATTTTGCAATAATGTTATCATTTTGGGCATTATATGCGTTTTTTTATTTATGTTTTAAATAATATATCGAATTATATGTATACAAATTTATTATAATTATCGCAGTATTATCGCATTGAAAAATATAAAAAGGTGCCAATAGCCCAATTTTTTTGTATTTTAAACCAAAATGTCAGAGATACTTACATACGGAGAAGTGGTTAGTCAGGTAGATTTTAATAATAAAATTATTTAAACAATATGTATAATAGTAAATTATTAATATTTCCTTAGCATATATCAGTAAAAATTATTTTACTTTCATATTTTATATCAATATTAGGTTCATTTACAACACTTGAATTGCTAAGACGTCGCACATCAATCCGTGGTATGTTTAATTGGTGTGTTTATAAGCAATTAATAGTATTTAAAACGCTTATATTATGTATATAGGAGCTTATTAGTATGTTCCGCTCTTACAATGGGAGGAGTCGCTATTTGGAGTATGCATTTTCTTGGGAATCGTGCAATTATTTTTCATAATGGTCTTCCAGAATACCAATTAGCATATAATATGGGGTTTACTGCACTTTCCTTCTTTTTACCTGTACTTGTTCTTTTACTAGCTTATTTGTTAATTGGAACAAATGAAAAAGTATCACGTATGCGTATTTTGATTGGAGGTACCTTTGGAGGGTTAGCTATTTGCGGTAAAAATATTTATTACATTATCATACCTTCTCAATTATTTAGGTATGCATTATACTGGTCAAGCCGGTATTTCAAATTATATGGCATCTTATAATATCGGATATGTTATAGGATCAGTAAATAAAAACTTTTCTCTTTTTAAATAGAACTGAACATAGCATAGGTAATTATTGCAGTATGTGCTACCGTATTTACCCTGATGCTTTTCTTTACACTTCAATCTAAATGGATAAATTCATGGTGGAAATTAGCTGGATGTTCTTTTCTTCTTGCTACTGCTGTTTCAGGTATTTTAGATTGTAATTTTTCCATATTTCATATTAATGTAAATTATAAGGCATGCATTGGATTGCATCATTAGGTACAACTTATCGATATCACCATAAAGTTTACAATAATATATCACAAACAACTACCATTATCTTTATTGGAGCGATTGTAATAGACATTATCCATTTTTCTGACTGAATTAATTCATTATTAGTCTACCACCGCATGTATTTTATTATTAGTTATGTCATTTGAAACAACCCGTCGATTAAAAGCTAGAAAAGATCGAGCACAAAAAGTTGTTCTTACACGTATCATTTTTAATCCTGAGGGAAAATTATTAGTAACAATTGATGGAATGTTTATTTCTCATGAAATTACTGATACCTATCATGAACGAGTATATATACACAACAATGTAATTGTAAAATATCACTAACCTATTTCAGTCATTAAATGATGAATTTGATGTAGATCATCCTGTTTTTTACTGGATTTATAAAGTTAGCCATGCTTGGAAAAGTGTTATGAGTATAGTCCCAGCCATGAAAGATCATTTCAAATTATCTAATCCTTCAAATAATCAACATATTGATTATTCATTGATTTTTAAAGAACGTTTTATCGTAGCTGCCGCGCGACTTGCTGAATTATTACATGAACCATTACATCAAGTAGGCATTCTTTATGATGGTATCATGAAAACAGGACAGAAGAAACAACGAAAGATCAAACAAAATGATGAAACTTTAAACTCAGCGCCAAGATTATACGGTAAAGGTCAATTACTGTTCCTTGTCAAACATGCAACCCGGACTGAATGTAATCGATATTTATCATATGGTTTCCGGTTTGCTGCAATTCACTTAATCCTAGATGGACTTGTTAGATCACTTCAAGTTTCTAAAGATGAAATTTCTGAATATATTGAAAATATGAAACAGTATCAGATATATGATGATTTGTATAAACCGGGTATTTATGTTGGTTTTTTTATCGTCAAAGCGCATCTGCATAATGGTTTAAAAATAGCAGTGGATAAACAAAATAATTTTGTAATACCGAATAAAATGCTATCATTTAGAACACTTGATCAGGAACAAATAATGTTTCTAAAATCAGTTGAAAATATGACAGCTAAACAAATACTTCAACTTTTAAATCAACTTGATCAACAACATATCTATGATTCATCTATATCACTATTTAGAATGGAATTGAAAGAAGCGCTTATTAATATTAATCAACGTGTTGGTGAATACATTTTCCAAGATGCTGTATTGATTCCCGAATTTATACGAATTCCATGTTCAAGTTATTATCAAGGAAAATATGCAAATTTCATATTATTCCGTCACATTATACCCATTCATCTTTATCTACAGCCTAATAATAGCATTAAATTTATGCCGCTTAATCTTTTCAAAGCTCGTCAATGGTCTATCTTGGATCAGAAAGAAATATTGTTTGAACAGGATATTCATCGTGAACTTTCACCTATACTGGATGATCTTGAGCGTATTCAGCCATCTCATTCATCTTATCCGGTCATTACAACTATACAGAAATCAGAGGATAACTTTGATCCAACTTTATCCGGTATTACAATTTCGAAATCAGTTAGTGTTTCAGTCGAGGAGAAATTCAATATGCATCAACCTATAGGAGTTCTTAATCAAACAGCAGTGGCAGCTATTAATCATGAAATATTATGGGTTGATGAAGTATTATCTGGAATTATATGGAATAATTAATATTGCTTCCTCGAAATCCTGTGGATTATTAATGAAGAGTCTATAGATTAATGTGACTATTCTTCTGAGAGTTATTTTATTAAATGCATTGCAGCGTAACATAATGATTTGTGAATTATTTCATATTTTATACTTCTATCGGACCATCTTGACACAATTACAAATTACCTATATTCATTTGAGGAAAATGAGTCATCTCCAGCATGTACGAACACTTTTTGGTCATACTGATCGTGTATGGAATCTTTCTCTTCACCCAACACTTCCTCTAATGGCATCCGCTTCATCTGATAAAACAGTGAAAATTTGGTCGACACTGAATGGGCAATGTATAGCTACGCTTGAAGGGAGTCATCAACGGAGTGTTCGTTCTGTTGCATGGAAACCTCATACAAATAAGGAGCAGCTTACTTTAGCAACTGCTAGCTTTGATGGGACAGTAAATATTTGGGAGCCGGATTCTGAAAATAAATCAGAATGGGAGTGTGTAGCAACATTAGAAGGGCATGAAAGTGAGGTAAAAAGTGTTGCTTGGTCATCAGATGGAGGATTGCTTGCAACCTGTTCTCGTGATAAAAGTGTATGGATCTGGGAAGGTTGAAATAGGTACTATCATATATCTAATACTGATCAATATTTTCAGTGGAAGAAGACAACGAATTCAATTGTTTATCTGTGCTTCAGGAACATACACAGGATGTAAAAATGGTTTTATGGCACCCCGAAGAAGAGGTTTTTATATTTTTATATCTCTTTATACGCTTATCCATTTATTTTAGTGGTTGGCATCCGCATCATATGATAATACTATTAAATTATGGAAAGATTCTCAAGATGACTGGGCATGCTATGCAAATCTGACTGGGCATAATAGTACAGTTTGGTGTATTGATTTTGAAAGTGGATTATCACAAAATCCAAGACTTGGTATATGAAACGTGGTGTACAATATTACGTATATTCTAATATATTGTAGTTTCTTCATCTGATGATCAAACAATTAGGGTTTGGGAGAAAGTGCTTGAAAATAAGGATCGTATGGAAGTTACATCTATTTTTGCTACTTTTGAAGAAACTTGGATTAAGAAAACAACTTTACCTAAAGCACATACGGGTACAATTTATTCGGTTTCATGGAGTAAAATGACAGGAAAAATTGTATCCAGTGGATCAGATGGAAATTTAGTTGTTTATGATGAGAGTAAAGAAGGTTGGACTATCCAAGCTCTACAAAAAAATGCACATAATGTGTACGAGTTAAATTGCTCGATATTTGGTAATATTTCAGAACTTGAGTATATTTTTACTGGTGGTGATGATGGGAATATAAATGTATGGGAATTGAAATCTATAAATATCTAACTACACTATGAGACGTTAAAATATCGATGTTAATATAAAATTTGTTTATAAAGGACCAAATTACATATTTTAAAAAATATGTGATGCATTTACAGTAAGACGTTATTTGTGATTAATTATTTTATCAATATTTTATCATATCAATGCATATATTCTTTCATTTTTTAAATATCGGTTTTCATCATCTTTTGTGATACAATCTTTTGATTCTTTAATGGTTATTTTACTTAGGTTTATATGATATTTTTAAATAAGTAAAACATTTACAATAGAGAAATATGATAAAATCATTTTTTAATTATTAATTTAGGCGTGTGTTATATAAAATAGATAAAATATTTCATTATTCGAATTTAAATATGAGTATTAAGTAAAGAATATATATTTAAATATTTGTATACATTATTTTTAGATTATTTATAAAAACATATATTTTAATGAAAATAAATATATTCCGATAGATTAAAACAATTTATTATTATTAAAGTAAATTATGAATGAGACGTTTGTAATGCATATTATGAATTCATTACAAGTTCTTAATGAACAATTACAGCGTATAGCGTAAAATGCACATTATATATATAAATGTGTAAAATGTAATATTAATTATTATTTAGAAAAAAACAAGAAGAAAGTGTCAGATATATAAATTCGAAAGAGAATATTTCTTTATATATTTCACAATATAAGGATATAATATTAAGAGTAAGATAAAGATTAGATTTATTAATAAATAAATATATTTATATAAATAAAAAAGATACAGGAAATACCTAAATATATAAAAAAAGTGAAATATTTAATAGAAGAAATAAATAATTTAAAAAAACAAGTAGAATATTTATATAATTTTTGTTTAAAATTATATAATCAACAACGTAATTTATCTGAACAATGGAAAATTATAAAACAAAATGAACAAAAACGTGATATGATATTTTTAAAAGCACAATATATACCAAATGAAAATAATTTAAAATTACCAACAATTATTACAATAAAACGTGATATAACGAAAGTAAAACAAATTAATATTGAAGAATAAATAAATTAACAAAATAAAGTAAGATTAATAAATAAATTATATTTACATTGTAATATTATTCTTCCCTTTTTTTTTTAAAAAAACAGTCACCTCATTAAAGTTTTTTTTTTAAAAAAAAAGACGATTAAACGAATATTTTTAAAAATTTTAAAAAAGAAATAAGATTATTATTATTAATGGGAAAACCTCAAGGTTTAAATGCAGCAAGAAAATTAAGAACCCATAGACGTAAAGAAAAATGGTTAATTTTATTTATTTTTAAAATTTTTTATAATAAATAAATTTTTTAGGGCAAATCAAATATATAAAAAACGATTATTAGGAACATTACATAAATCTTCACCTTTTCAAGGAAGTTCTCATGCAAAAGGAATTGTATTAGAAAAAGTTGGTGTAGAAGCAAAACAACCTAATTCTGCAATTCGTAAATGTGTACGTTGTCAATTAATTAAAAATGGAAAAAAAATTACAGCATTTGTACCAAATGATGGTTGTTTAAATTTTTTGGATGAGTATATTATAAATAAAATTTTTATTAACAAAATATAATATATTTAATAATTAGAAATGACGAAGTATTAATTGCTGGATTTGGACGAAAAGGAAAAGCTAAAGGTAATTTTATTAATTTTAATTAAAATAAATTATTTTTTTAATATATATATTGTTATTATTAGGCGATATTCCTGGTGTTCGATTTAAAATTGTTAAAGTTTCAGGAGTTTCTCTTTTAGCATTATGGAAAGAAAAAAAGGAAAAACCGCGATCTTAAAAATAAGATAATTTTTATGTATATTAAAGAATACAGTAAATTGTTTTCAAAATTTAAGTATTAGCGGAAATTTATTATTATAAATAAATACTTGTAATAAAACATTTTAAATTGAAGATATTATATAAATTTTATAAGTCTTTTATACAATCCAAAATATGAATTATAATAATATAAAACCCTTCTGATATTATTTATATTTCTGTTATATTATTAATTAATTATGCTCCTTTTATCTGTATAGTCGTATTTCTACATATTCATATTACTTTATTTTTTATATATGATATACAATATATTTTACATCTTTTAGTATACATTCATTAGTACATATATCAATATGTCTTATCCTCTTTATGTTAATATAAGTTTTCCAAATCCCAGTAAAAATAAAATCCCAGTAAACATGAAAATCAATTCATTTAAAACAAAAATGAAATATATCCCGTTAATATCTATAGTTTCGTCATATACAACAGTACATATTATCAAAAAAAACATAAAACTCATATATAAATCCAAAGAAATAGAAAGATTCTAAGTTAGATTAGGAAATAGTATGTATGAAAACTGAATCAAAGAATAAGATAAAATGAAGAAAAATATAAATAGTTAATCTGTTTTCCAATTTGATGTTAAAATGTCACCAGTTGTTTCATCCCCTAAAGATATTTCTATAGCATAAAGTCCAACCATCACAAAAGCAGTTAACCAGCGCCAGATAAGTATAGATCCTATTTGAATACCAAGTATCAATGCATCATGGTCATGAAGAGAAAAATGCTGCAAAAGTAAATGAGTATATACTGCAATTAAAATGCAAGGTGAAAAAGATATTAAAATACTCATAATTCGTGAAGTAGGTTCATCATCATCTAAGGAAGGAATATGTTCAACTCCTCGAGAAACATTTCGTATAGCTGGAACAATGCGAGTTGCGGCGTATAGAACACTTAAACGATATACAAGAGATGTGATAATACTTGGTGTAATAGTAGATGCAATTGCTCTTAAAAAGGAAGCCATACGCCATAATACTTTCGGTATTCTAAAAGCAATTGAAGATACAATGGTTGCATAACTATAAACATGAGTCATTTATTGAATTTTTCACAACCATGTTCAACCTTTCCATAATAATAGAGGGAAATGGAAGAACCGATTCATCTCTATTTATATTTCTTTCCTTTAACATATCTCCTGACGATTGAGGATCACTGCATATCATATAGACGGAATAAATTAGATATGCAAACTTTTTATAGAAATTAATTATAATATAAACATTTTTATCAATATATACCAAAAGTGATCCCTCTACAACATTTCCTCGACCAGTATGAATTCCATATGTAGAAATAAATACAGCACATGTTAAAAGAATACCTATCAATGTAGCATTCTGTACAGTTACAATAAGAGTTGTATAAATTCGGTAAAGAAAATAAAAAGAGCCAGAAAGAATACCTCCGGAAGTAGAAAGAAGAAGGATCTATTTTTGTCATTTTATTGTTTTAAAATTCCTTTAACATTATACCATCCATGAATCAGAACAATTATTTACAAGCCATTTAACAAATTGGCCAAGTGCTTGAATAACAAGTAAAGATGTAAATCCTTCAAGTAATGTAAAAATAGGAGTTGAGCGTGTTAAAAGTCCCAACCAAATATTCGTCAGAAAACGAGTAATCCATGAATGTGTTGATTGTTCAGAAATTGTATCCAAAAAATAAATCATTAATGATGGTACTATTAAAAATTGACTTAATAAAATAATTTGAACAAAAATCTTCATTTTTGAGCGTTTTGTAAGAATAGAAAATAAACAAACAAAGAAATAAAAAATTTCTAAAGACAATGTATATGCCTTTTTAAGGAAAAATTAGCTTTATTTTACCATTTTTATTTGCTTTCTATTACCAACCCAGATGTTTGTCCTCCTACATCAAAGGCAAGAGGAATGGTTAAAATAAGCTTTATAATTAATTAAAACTTAAAAGAATTTTATATTTTCCTTCTTTAAAAACTTACTTGTGCAAAAGAAATAATAGATAAAAGTATTTTTAAACATATATAAATAAAGCCCATTTTTTATAAAAAATAAGAGTTAAATTCCAGAAAAAGAACAAATACCTTTAATTCTTATATCAATTCTTAAAGGACCTTCTATTTAAAACTATTCTGAATAAATTTATATGAGTAATGAATATTTAAAATTTTTATGAAAATATGAATGTTATAGAGAATGTAACGGTGAGATGTCCAAGAAATGAAATTTTAAAAAATTCTATAAATTAAAAGATATTTTAAAAGAAATTGAATAAAACCATTAAAATTTTAATTCCTCTTTAACTATAAGTATTAGTATATTTTTTTTCTGTTTTTTTTTTGCTAAATAACTTGATTTTTCATAGATTTTATATTAAGTTAATAATATTCCAAAATTCTAGTTTTAAAGAACTTTCAGTATGTAATTTCCTTAAAAAATAGTAAAGAGCTTTAAATGGTTATAGTTTTATTCCTTTTTTTTTAAAAAAAATAAATCAAATGTCAATAAAAACCATTGGAACACATAATGGGTATTTTTAAAGTTTGATCTTTTAAAAAAGTTCTATTAATTATTAGAACATTCCATGCAGATGATTGTCTTGCTGTATATATGTTGAGATTGCTCCCAGAGTTTAAAAATTCAAGTTTTTATAGAACAATTATTATTAACTAATTTAAATTTATTATAGAAATTATAAGATCTCGAGATCCAAATGTTCTTGAAACATGTGATATTATTGTAGATGTACATGGGAAATATGATGGCATAAAATATTTTGATCACCATCAAAGATATTTTAATGAGACCTTTTCAGAAAATTTTAAAACTAAACTTAGTAGTTCTGGATTAATTTTTAAGTTTTCAATATCTTTTGTTATTCCATATCTAACGCAAAGTTTTAGACATTTTGGAAGACGTATTATTTCAGATAGATTGGAATTGCATATAAATCATCCGCATGTTGATCTTCTTTATGTTAAATTATATGAAGTAATTATAAAGCAGGTTTTTATTTAAAAAATAACATGTTTAGTCTTTTCTAGAAGCAATTGATGCAAGTGACAACGGTATTAGTGCATATCCATCAGATATAAAACCTTTATTTAAAACTCAACTTGATTTATCTTCTTTGGTTGCAAATTTCAATCCGTTAAAAACTTGCGTGTTTTCATTTTTTTTTTACTAATTATTTATAGTTGGTGGAATCAGCCTGTTGATGATAATATTCTAATTAATCAATTTTTAAAAGCAAGTGATTTTATTGGATCTATTTTTCTTGATCAATTAGATTATTATGGAAAAGCTTGGATTGTAGCTCGTGAATTTATTCTTGATGCTTTTAAGAAACGTTTTGAATACGAACCTAAAGGAAGAATTATCGTTTTTGAGCGGTTTTTACCCTGGAAGGTTTGTAATGTTGATAAATATGTTTTTATTTAAATATATAGTCACATTTATCTCAAATAGAAAATGAATTGAACACAGGTGATCAAATTCTTTATGTGATATACACGGATGGAGAAAATTGGAGAATACATGCGGTTCCTATAACACCTGAAAGTTTTATAAGTAGAAAAAGTATCTACTTTAAATTAAGAGTATATAAAGTATTAATTACATTAGATTTACCAGAGAATTGGAGAGGGTTAAGAGATGATGCATTGAGTTTAGAATGTAATATAGAGGGCTGTATTTTTGTACATGCAAGGTAAAAATAATTTTTATTATTAATAATTATTTATCAAAAAGTGGATTTATTGGGGGAAATAAAACAAAAGAAGGAGCGTTGCAAATGGCCAAAAAAGCTCTTAATTATTAAATAATATATATTTAAATATTTTTCAATAATTATATAGAAATTTATATAAAAAATTTTATATATAGAATTATATATATTATTTAGTATAAGCATAACTACCCCATATTTTACTTCGATATTTTTGTGATGATTCTTGTTTTACTTTTAATGGTATAAATCTCCAAAAGGATAAAATAGTCCATAATATTCTTAAAGTATAACAAAAATAAAATCCAGTAATTAAAATATTCCATAAAAAAAATTCCTTTGATTGTAAAAATGTTTTAAGATTTTTATGATGATTGATATAAATTAAAAGATAATAAAAAAGTGAAAGTATAACTCCAATAAAAACTAATTTCATAGATGTTTTCTAAATAATTTGAGTATATATAATTGTAAAAAACAAACAAACCTTTAAAAAGAAGAAATTACTCCCTATACTAAATGTTACACCAAATGAACCTACAAAAGAAGAATAATATGAAATTATCCCTAAATTTAAAAAGTTAATAATAACTATTTCAAGAGCCCATAGTAATGAAACAATCTCAAGCCAATTTAATTTACGTCGTTTAACTATTCTTAACGCACGTACAATCAATGGTTCATCATCAAGTCTTAAAGCAGGAGAAAAAATAGTTTCTAACCCTGTTGGCTGCTAAAAAAAATATTAACAAGCATAAATTCAAATTACTTAATTTACCTCTGGAGCAAAAAATCGTTGAGGAGCAATTTCATTATCCGTTTCTTTTTGATCAATTTTAAATAGATTAGTTTTTGGTTGTGAAAAATAGTTATTTTTTTGAGAATTAATGCTTTTATTTGATTGTTGAGTATTAAAGCATGAAAATATTTTAGATGGAGGATGAGGTATTCTCATTCCCTGAGGAAGGTTAAATGAAGAGTTGTCATAAGTATCAATATTTTTTGAATCCATTCTAAGTGGTAATGGTTCAGGCGGATCTAATTGCATAAAATCATCAGATAAATTTTTATCACATTGCTGTTCTTTCAATTCATGATTAATAAATAAAGGATGTGGCAAATTTTCATCATGTTTATCATTAAATGTTTTTTTTATTGGCTGAAATTTTGTATTTGATCTTTGTTTAAGTTCTGCTGATATTTGCCTGGAATTTGAATCATATAAACTAATTGATACGGGTGGAACAAGATAAATACATTTAAACGTTAATATTAAATGCTAAATCGTTAGAAAAGTATCATTATATTAAAGAGTTATACAGTTAAAGAAATAAAAAAAAGCGCCAGATTAATTTCTGAATAGATTAAAGCATCTGATATTCGTTCGGATATTATAAATTCAGCGCCAGCACGAATAATATGAATAAAGGCTTGACATATCTATATTATAATTAAAAATAAAATAAAATATGTATAATCAAACATAATAGCAAGTTTTCCCAGAAACACGATAATTTGGTTTTGAAATTTGTGAAACCCATGTATAATCCCATAAAATGACAAAAATACCCCATAATATTAATTTTCTAACGAAAAGCTTGTAAAGAAATAAACAATTATTAAAAGATAAACTTTTATCAAAAAATATTACTAAACACTGTGAAAAATCTTTTATATTCCAAAAAGGTGTTATTTGAGATGCACTTTTTAAAAAAATATCTGGAACAAAAAAACCCAAAATATAATATAAAATTATAGAAAAAGTAACAGTCCACCATCCCATTCCTCGTAAGCCCCATATAAAAAGACGAATCCATAAGAACAATCGGGATTGAGTATGTTTTAAACTACATGTTTTTTTACTATTTAAAAGCCAACCTCCAAGAGCATTAGATTTTGCAATATAATTTTTTCTTGCTAAATGCTCTTGTACACGAGAAGAACATAGATCACATACCATAGGATATTGTTCTTCTAAAAATGCCCTATATGAAGGAAGTGCAAATAAATAAACACGGTAATCCGGATCATCCTCAGGAGGAAGATAAGAAGCAAGCACATTAACAATAAATGAATGATTTTTTATACATGTCTGACAAAATGGCGATGATTCTATTGATTTTGATGATGAAGTAGTATATCGTATATTTGAGTGATTTTTTGCATTTACAATATGACTAGGGACATCTATAATATTTCCCTTCTATGAATATATATGTCAGTACTCAATTCCTTTATATTTCCTATCATTTACATCATCTAAATAGTTTTTTTCTTGACATTTTGGACAAATCCATTCTTTATTATTTTTTAATTCTTTTTTTGGTAAAAAAATGTTACAATAAAAACACCTTAATTTATGCATATTCTTTATATTTTCTCTTCTTTAAAAAATATTTCTTTTATCTCCTTAATATCTTCATTTTTAAATATTTAATGTTTCATCTTACGTTAAAATATAAAAACAAAAACTTAAATAAAAAATAGATTAATTTTGACTTTTATAAATATTTTTAAGTAAAGAATTATATAATTTAAGAAAAAAAAATGAAATTATATGAATTAAATTTAATTATTAGAAATTTTATTGAATAAATTCCATATATTGTTGTTTAAAAAGTAAATAGTTGATTATTATTTATTATAAAATCATGAATTTCATGTTATTATTTTTAAGTTTTAAATATAATATATATTAGTTGAATAAAAAATTGATATATGAAAAACAAAATATTAATGAATTAGATAAAACCAATATATATACCGATTTAAATATTATTTATAAAAATATTCATGCATCATATTCACCATTCTCAAATTTATCTAAATCATAAAATTTAACATTAATTTCTTTACCTCCAAATAATCTACCATCAAGAGCATTAACCGCCTAAAATATTAATATTAAATATAATTGATATTAATAACAAACTCTTAATGCACTAATAGTGTCAGTAAAAAGAACAAATACCCTTACAATATCGCTAGCTAAAGAACTATTCATATTTTTGTATACAAAACATCGCTCAACTTTTCCATACTTAAAAATTAATAAATAATTTTATAATCAATCATAAAAATATACTTACACTTTTATTACATTCGTCTCCTATTTCTTGTGACAAATCATCATCCACAGTTTCTAATTCAGAAACATTTGTAAGAAGAATTACTTTGCTCATTTTTCCAAATTTTCCAGTTTTTTCATAAGAACGATTCTTATTTATTATTGAGCCAGTGCCTTTTCTATCTTTTGATTGTTTCACCATCAACGGGTTAACAATCCCATCATTCAATGCACCTAGACCTTTGCCTTTTTCCCATCCATATTTTTTCATTAATCTCTCTGCAAACTTTTTTTGACCAGGCATAGTAAGTTTGTTTTGAGATTCTACAGATTCTGGCATTTTTTTATTTTCAGAGTTATTTTCTTGAAACATAGATTCAATTGCATTAGTTGTTTTTATATTATACATTTGAGGCTCCTGAATAATAGTAATATTATTATTAGAAGTTTGAGCATATTGTTTGTTATCAAACACATCTAAAGATTGTTTTACAACTCCCTCAGTTGAATTCTGAGGGACCGAATCAGTTGGAAGATTTAAATGAGATTGCGATGGTGAAATAGGCCTATCTTTTTCATATGAAAATTCGGTAGAATAATTTGATTGATAATCCATTTCTGTATTTCTATTCTGTGACATTGCAACACGTCGAGCATATGCCTCTTCTGCCGTTTCATTCAATGATATAGAAATCGGAGGATTTTCTGGAAAAACTTTTGAAAATGCATTTTCAGTAGATGGATGTGAAGGAGAATAACTTGCAGGAGGAGCAAATTGTTCTATACTAAATTAAAAAAAAAATCTTTAAAATGAAAAAATACCCATATTTTTATATTTTCCTGAATCTCCTGTCTGACTTTTTTCTTTTCGTTTATTCTTCCAATCAATTATCTCTTGAACTGCCTCATCACTCATTTTATATTCCTCATAATCATTCGGTTTAAAAGGATCATAGATATCATCCCATGATATTGCTTCTACATTGCAGTCTTTTATTTTTTTCTTTTTCTTGCGGTTTTTTGTAGTTTTTTTATTTTCTAATACATCATAACCTTCATTTATATCATCATCCTTATGACTCCAGTAATCTAAAGTTCTGACATTTTGAAGAACAAGGCATGATTGTGCGCCCATTGCTGAAGATGAGGACATTGAAGAAATAGTCTTTTTTGTATTTTTTTTTGCTTGTGGTGGTCGACGAATAGGTTGAAATTGTAAAGCTATTTTTGCAATTATTAATAAATAAATAAATAAAAACTAGAAAAAGATAATACCCGCCATTGTCATTCTTTTATGTTCATCAATTTCTTGTGCAATCGTGCTCTTTTTCACTTCACTTTGTTGTGTAGTATAAGTAATAGGTTCTCGTTCAATAGACCCTTAAATTAAAATTAAAAAAAGATTTAAACAAATTCAAAGCAACCTTTGTTAATATCCTCATTTTTATGAGTAGATTCAATATTTATTTTCCCGTAAAGTGACATTTGATCTTAATTGTTTTTTATAAATATAACATCATGGAATTGTTCAGGTTTGATATCGAGAAACGTTTGATCCTATAAATGAATGATATAGTTTAAATGAGTAGAAAAAGATGTGGAAAAAGATATAAAAAAAAGAAATATAACTCTAATTAGCTAATGGAGATTTTTAATGATATCAACAAAATATATAATGTTATAATATTCCTCTTACAAAGTATAAAATACCCAAATATTATCAATTTTATAAACTTCATTATATATAATAAAAAATTTCAATAATTTACACCCCAGTTTTATAAGACATAATATAATGATCAATGTGAACAATATAGCGGCAATTAAAATGTCTAAATAAATAATCCATGAAAGATTTATTCCAAAAATTATATCGACTATAAATGTTTTTCTGAATCAAAAATAACACCATCATCTCGAACCAATAAAATATAATTTGAATCTTTGGGTGAAATCTGAGGATGTAAAATACATTGCAAATCAACAAACTTCGAGTTATCGTCAGCGAAAAATGTGGAAAATCGAAATGTTTTACAAGGTTTTCCGCTGATCCATACGGAATACGATTGAGTGATATTCTGACCAATAATCTGAATAATATTTACAGAAAGATATTTAACCTCCTTAATAACTGGAACAAGACCAACTGAATTTACTTTAAATTTTGGTGATATGTAAAATGATGATTTAACCGATGCTAGTTATGTAAATCATAATTATCCAATAATCATTAAATATCTTACATATTCCTATAATATTCCAGACTGCATTTTCCAATATATTTTCGGCATTTTCAAATACATCTGAAGAATTTGGTTCGTTTTTATCACTTGATAAATTCTGAGAAAATATAGATTTCATAAACAAAGGACTAACTTTATGTTGAGGGCCTTGAAATGAATTGTTATTCAAATTATCAATCCTATGACGGTTATATTCTTGCATAAAGTCATCAAAAGAAAGAAGTTTATTATAGGTATTATCTATTGAATCTTTTTGAGGAAAAAAAGTATCAGCATATGAATTAACATTAGACATGCTCCATAAAGAATTCTGAGAAGATATTCTAGAGGATGAATCAAAATCAGGAAATCCAAATTCAGGCTCATCTTTCTCTAAAACTCGTGCTGGCTGCATAACAATATTGTCATCTTGATACGTAAGGTATATATTATCTGATAATGTATCGGAGTCTTCTGTATAAATCTGAAACGCTACTTTCTGCAATGAATTAACTGGCTCATTACTATCCAATGAACTTTTGTGTTCATTATTTTTCAAGTTGTCATGTGCATTAACAACAGTATTCCGGCCATCAACTCGGCGAATAATTAACGGTATGGTTATCAACCCCGTTGTAGAACATTGTAAAACAACAATTTGATTAAAACGAATTAAACTCATATTTTGATTTATCTCGCTGGAAAATGCTGGATTCATAAACAAATCTAAAGACCATATTTGAAACGGCTCCCATGATTGTGAATTTGCGGTTAAAAATGCAGTTTGAGAATTCTGCTCCATCTCATAATGATCCTTAGCCCCCGATAAAACACTATTTGTTATGAAAGAATTTGCAGAAGAAGATCCAAGAAATCGAATACGGTTTGTCTGTGCTTTTGATCGATTAAACAAAGCAATCGTGCTTCCATGATAAATCAACACTACTGATGTAAGTCTAATAAGAAAAAAGAAATAAAATGATCTCCTACTGTCATTATTTTTACTACTTGTTTTTTTCTGAGGAGCTTTTGATATTATGCATATTGGAGAAGATTGAAACTGAGCGAAATTAAAGGATTCCTTGTTTTTTTTATGCAACTGAACTTTCAAACATGTAGAACGTATCTTTTCCTTTCTATCAGAAATATACATCGCTCTAAGATGAGTTTTCCCCCAAACAGGGGCTGTCTTTCCAAAACCGGGTCTATACATTGTTCCATCACTACAATAACAATCCATTGATGAAATATTAAAACTCTCTTCAACATCTAATAATAATGATGTTACAAAAATATCCATAAACGAGTCGGGTAGACGATTATTTATTTTAAATGAATATGAGGTTTCTTTTTGGCTCATTCTTAAAAAAGCAGATTTCAAAGTATGTGTATCCTGCGGACCGCTTTCAAACCATTTTGATCCAAGAAGACGGAGATATGGAGGAGGGCATAAATATCTTGTAAAATGTTAATAAAATTTAATACGTTAACACTGATAAACCTTTTCTCTGTGCCATAACTTTTTTGTGCCACTTTACTCGTATAAATCGTAATAGTATATTTATGTTTCTGAGATTCTGAAGGATCAAGGGAAAGATAATCATTCACTATAGATCTACACCCTTGTTGAGATTCGATATTGACCCAAACAAGCGCTGTACCTTAATGATGACTCTGTTAAAGGTATATAGGATTTAATAAGTGAACTTATGGGTTTGCCGCGTCTTACTGCTAATGAATCGCCTGTTTTTCTGGTAGAGTGGATCGGCATATTATCGGTAAACATTTTAAAACATTCCTGATCATCTGTATTATGATGAACCCCAGATGGATAATTTCCATCATTAACCATTCCATTAAAACACATATCAGTAGTATGATCTTTGAATTGAGAATGCAACGAATGTTCGTAGGGTAAATTCGTTATTTGAGGCATTTCGATCGGACTATTAAGTGTAGGACTGTATTGCGATTGCCCAAACATACCAGTTTGTACATGATAAGGTGAAGATGATGTACAAGATATAGGCATGCATGGTATATTCATTGATGTAGAAGCAACAGGCGTTTCATATGTTTGCATTAGATTTGATGTATATAAATCTGCTGGCATTTTATATGACATATATCCGTATTTTTTATTCATTAAGGAAGTATTATCGATTCCAGTGGTATCCGTATAACCTTGAACTAAACCCGAATAATCTGGAAACATCATTTGTTGAAGTGGAACATTCGAACAATTAGGCATTTTATATGTATAATCAGGGTACGTCCAAGATGTTGATCCTAGCGTCGTAGGTGTTGGTAAACAATGTAAATATTCAAAAGTGTCTGGAACGGTGACTGAAACAGAATCAACGGGTGAAAATACTTCCTGTGTTTGATCCGTATAAAGGATGGATGTATTTGCAAAATTCATATTTTGAGATGAATGAATTGGTTGTTTTAATCTATGAATAGGATGTATCGATGATTTAGATCGTTCGTCTTCCGAAAATTCATAAGTTGATGATGTTGTAAATGAATTTTGTTGACATGTTTGCATTTTAAAATCCGATATACATGCTAAATCATCTTTAGGCGGTGATGGTAAAGGTTGTAACGTGGATATATGATGATTAATAGTATCGTTGCTTGGACGACCACACGTACTGCAAAAACCGCAGACCGTAGAATTCACTGATGCATCGATAAGTGGCGTTCCCATATTTCGATCTTGGAAAAAAAAAGGATATTTTATAAATTTTGTAAATAATTTTTTTATAAAAAAATTATTTACAAAATTTAAAATTTGTTCCTAAATTTTTCTCTTTTAAAATTTTTAAGTTCGTTATAATCTCTTATTATTCTCGTTTAATCCACCTCCAAATGGCTCTTCTACAGCCTTTTGATTTTTTAATTTTGCCATATATCTTCTTTTTTTTTTGCTTTTGATTTTGAGGTCCCGCTTATTTCAAAAATGAAAAAAAAGAGAACTTGATTTTTTTTTTAAATTTAACTTGTTACAAAAAAATCACTCTTTTAATCTCCGTGATGCCTTTCCTTCTTTATCTTAATTATTCATTTTCATCTTCTTTTTTATTTATACCTTTTATAAAAGTTCTACTATGGATGGAATCAAATATCCGTTTTCTTCGCTTTTTATTGAGCGACTTTTACCTTTAGAAAATATTCTTTGAATTAATCAGCCTAATTTAGTTTTAAACTAAACTAAGAAAAGGTTAGATAAAATACCCGCTTTCCAATTAGGGTTAAAACCCTTACAAATATACCAGCCTCTAAATGGAATTATCAAGTTAATTTAAAAACAAGACAATGATTGATAGGAGGGTTGGGGTTGGGGTTGGGGTTAGGTGCTGGATGAGAAGGGTTAGGGTTAGGGTGGAGGGTTATGGGTTATAGGGTTAGGGTGAAGGGAGGGTTAGGGTTAGGGTTAGGGTGAAGGGAGGTTATAAATAAGATGGGTTAATGGGGTTGTAAATATTAATTTTTTTGTTTTATATTTAAATATTTTTTATGATATCAGATTTTAAGGTTTAAATTCTTAGATTTTTACTTATTTATAAATTATTCATTTTATAACTAATGAATTAATATTTAGAAATTTAAACATAAAGTTGGAAAAAGAAAAACAAGATCTCAGCAATTGACAAATTTATCATTTAAAACTAAATGTAATATTAAATAAATTAACATTAATTTTTAATTAATTAGATAAATTAGCTATAATAATACCTAAACAATTAACTTTACATAATATTTCAAATGATAATATTACGGAAAAAACCTCATTATTAATGCATATTTTAACTTTAACTAAACATGCTTCTGGAAACAAACGTAGAGGTATTTTTTATTATTATTAAAACAAAATGAAAGTATTTATTTATACATTTCATTTTAGATGCTTTAAATACACTCAAAAATCATCTCTCTTCATCTTCATTAGAATCAACTATACTTACACCAATTATTAAAACAGTTGTTCCTTTAATGATTGATAGAGTTCCTAGTGTACGAAAAGCTTTACAATCATTATTATTATCAATATTTTCTGAAAATTCGATATTCATTCAGCCCTATATCCTTTTTATTGTATTATACATTCATTTAGCAATGACACATATTTTACCTGATATTCGTGATGATTCAACTAAAATTTTATTATGGCTTTTAGAAATTCAAGGGGATCATGTTGTAAAATATACTTGGGATAAATTTTTGGATACATTTTCTGTTTTATTTGGTTGGAAAAATGATAATAAAACAATGAATGTAGAAACTAATTTTTTTAAACCGTCCTTTTCTCAAGAATCAAGATATTATCATTTTAAGGCATTTGATATTTTTTTAAAAAAAGGACTTTATTGTGATGTACAAAAAAATACTCAATTAGAAACACCTATAATACAGTTACATCAAACAAAATATTTATCCGGCATTAATCATCCTATGGTTTTAAAATATTTAGGAAAACCTTTAAAATCGTCACCA
Source organism: Pneumocystis canis (assembly GCA_017311265.1). Taxonomy (NCBI): domain Eukaryota; kingdom Fungi; phylum Ascomycota; class Pneumocystomycetes; order Pneumocystales; family Pneumocystaceae; genus Pneumocystis; species Pneumocystis canis. Next base: position 226,134 of record JABTEF010000022.1, on the reverse strand, counting down.
TATTTTCATCTTTCTTTATTTTCACAGGTTAATAATGTATCTAAAAAAAATTATGATGATATATCGTCTCGTTCAGAATTATTTTATTCTTATATTCCGGGTCTATTATACTGTCTCCAGGCAGCTTGGCTTGAATTATTACCTTCATCTATAGATTTACCATCACCTATTGTATTTCAAACATGTATTCTTATAATATCAATTTTGGATCATATAAACTTCGTTTTAACAAAAACAGAAGCAGATAGTTTATTTTTAAAGGAAAACTTAAAAACAATGCATAATTTTATTCTTAGAATTGAACTTACACTGAAAGAGTTTAAAAGTGATAATGAAAGTTCAAAATTACGAAAATACTGGATTAAAACTGGTTTATATAAAGAATAATTTTTAATAATATGATTATCATCTACATTGTACAGAATTCATTAAAATTAAATATAAATATACGGAAATTTTCATCATTTTAATTATTCCTAATATTAAATTATTTAATTTTGTTTGTATTATTTAAAATTCATAATATTTTTTAAAAAATACTAATAATTATATTTTAATATATTGAATATTATAATGACTCCCAACAAAATATTTTTATATTGAAAGTTATATTAATTTATCGAAATATCAGGTTTCTAAATATCTAAATTAAAGAATAAAAATATTAGTATTGTATTATATTACCATTGCAGGAAATAAAAGAACTTCTTTAATATTATTAGAATCCGTTAAAAACTAGAAAGAAATTATATATAACTAAAAAAATTAGCTAGTCATACCATTACTAATCGATCTATTCCCATTCCCCAGCCACCAGTTGGTGGTAGCCCATATTCTCTTTTAAGAGTAAGAAAAATCAATAATAATAATAAAACTTACAAAGCAGTGCAAAAGTTTTCATCAATCATCTGAGCTTCATCATCTCCTTTATCTTTCTGTCTACTCTGCTCTTCAAATCTTGCTCGTTGTTCAAAAGGGTCATTCTATTTTAATTCAAAAATAATAAAAACAAAGTAAATATTATACTAATTCTGTATATGCATTTATAATCTCTTTGTAGGCTAAAAAGACTTCAAATCTTTCACATAATCCTGGTTTAGATCTATGATTTTTTGCTAAAGGCGACATAATTTGAGGATGACCTATTAAAAATGTTGGATTAACGCATATTGGTTCCAAAAATTCGCTAACGAGCTTAAATTATTAGCTTATCTAATAGAATAACTTCTTCATTTTACCTTGTCTAATAATCTAGAATTTGTTGTAGGTGGAGGACAGTTAATATTATATTTTTCACATAAATCTTTAAGGAATTTGTTAGTTTCTTCCGTATGCAGTTGGTCTCCAGGAGGGAAAACAATATCAAGTTTTTTTTCAAGAAATGGAATAATTTCTATACGATGCCATGGTTTTGAAAAATCAAGAGAAAGCTCCTCTTCCTCAATGCCATTAGGATGATACTTAATTATATAGCTTCCTGTTAATTCATAGACCATAGTTGATAACATTTTTTCAGTTATATCCATCAAGTCATACATATCTGCATAAGCCCAGTAAAATTCACAACTTGTAAATTCAGGATTATGGGTAAGATCAATGCTTTCATTTCTAAATTGTTTTCCAATTTCATATACTTTATTTAAACCGCCAATAATCAATATCTTTAAGTATAATTCTGGTGCCACTCTTAGATAAAGATCAAGATTAAGTTCGTTATGATGCGTAATAAAAGGTTTTGCAGTTGCTCCTCCAGCAATCATATTCATCATAGGTGTTTCAACCTTATTATAAGTTTATGAAAAAAAAATTATAAGATTACCTCTAAAAAATCATGCGAATCCAAAAATTTTCTGATGTATTGAATCACTTTACTCCTCATGATAAATCTTCAAAGTCAAAAAAGATAATTATACTAATTATGAACATACTTTTCATATGTACTTTTGTTGATAATAAGATCTAGATATCTTTGTCGATATCTTGTTTCTTGATTTGTTAAGCCATATCGTTCCATAGGTAGCATACGAAGACAGGGACTAAGAAGGATCATTTCTTGAGAAAAAATACTTAATTCTCCTCCTTTTTCTTCATCTTTTCCTTTTCCTTTAGGTGCAGTACGACCTGGGTATCCAATTACACCCACTATATCACCTCTTTGAATATGTTCGTGCATTTTTAAATAGTTTCCTGTACAATCCCTAAATATATTTACTCCTTAAATAAATTTAAAATATTCAGATTTTACTGTGCTTGTGCCATAATTTGAACTTTTGCACCATCTGAATAAAGATCATAAAAACATAATTTAGAGCCTGATTCTCTCTTGTTTCTAACCCTTCCTGCAATACAAATAATAGTATTTTTATCCACTTCTCCACGATTTAAAAAACTATATTTCTCAATAAATTCTGGCACTTCAATATTAACATAAAATTTATGAGGATATGGATCTGGATCTCTAGATTGTCTCAGTTTATGAATAATTCGAGAACGAATTTCAAAGTATTGCTAAATAATATTAATATAATTTTATCATATTTTAAAATATTACATTGGGTGTTAAATCTTCATGAATTCGAGAAATATCTTCTTGTTTTTCAAATTTTGAAGAAATTGTTAATTCTTGTAATTCCTGAACTAGTTAAACTTGATTTTTAAAATAATATAAACCTTTCTAGCTTTTTTTTCTCTATATTTTAAACGTTTTTTTAATTCTCTAATAAATAAGGTTTATATTAAGAAAAAAAATACTGATTTTTACGTTTTTGATACATATTCTCCTGTTATTTCATCTAGAAAGGTCTTTTTTATTTGATCTGTTACATTATTTTGTGATATTTCCACCATTTTATCCTTTCAGTGATTTCCAGGTTTGACGGTAATATTAATATTTTTTATAATTTTTACAAGAGTATTTTTAAAAAAAACATAATTTACATATAAAACAAAGGAATATTTTATGAAATGACAAAATAAAATAAAATAAAGTTTTTTTTCCTAAAATTTATGATGTAATATGACCATGAGATGCTTCCCAATCATGTACATACTGTAATATTCTTGTACTTATTTGTTCTGAAGTATATTGACGCCCAAAAACATCCTGAAAGCGTCCATCAGGTTCTAGGAATTATAAATTAAATGTTTTTCAAGAAGAAAAATACTCATTAAATAGAAAAATATTGAATGATCTACAAGATAATCATCACCAGGTTTTATATTAGGTGGGGTCGAAAAATATACACGGTAAGATTTACATAAAGCTTTAATAGACTCGTATGTTCCTGTAAGTCCTATTATTTGGGGATGAAATTCTGGAAAAGTAAATATTAAAGTTACAATTGTATGAAATCATTACCTTGAAGGTATTCTTTGATCTAAAATATGATTTATAAATTTTTCATGGAAAAAAAGATATTACCTGAGAAGGTGTATCTCTATTCGGATCACATGTGATAAAAATAGGAGTTAAGACATTTTTTTGATTATTAACATCTAAATCTTCATCAATAATTGAAGAAATAATATGATTAACAAACGATCAATAATAGTAGCCATTTTACTCAATTCTTCTGGGCAAATATCTGGACATCTAGTAAATCCAAAATAAATCTAATATACCATTTTATTTTAGAAAAACAAATACAAATAACATACTAACATAAATTTGCCTAAAAAATCCTTATTTGTAATATTTCTACCATCATGATCAATTAATTCAAAAGGCCCGCCAATCTTCACTTCTCCAATGGACATATTTTTACTTGCATGACCTATTTCATGCAATTCTATCAGTTATATATCTTAGAAAATAAAAAAAATTACGTCTTTGTTGCATTTTTTTCTTTTCATTCTCAAAATACCAAATAAGACCCGCACCGGTTATAATAAATAGTGCTCCTGCTTTCCATGTGAATGGCTAACATTTTTATTTTGATTTCAGTTTCATTCAAATAGCTTACACCAGTTCTTTCTTTATTTTTTGATATATTTGATTGAGAAAAAACATATCTATAATATGAAAACCGAATATTACCAACAGGATATATATCATTCCTTAGTACTTTTAAAGGTAATGAATGAACAGCGTTTTTTAATCGAGTACATATCATTTTTCTTTAATTTATAAATGTTTATAATTTTAAAAGTAAAAACGATTATTAAATAAAACAATTATTAAAGAATTCTAAATATTTTCATCATATATTTTCAAAATAACTTATTTTTATGATAAAAATGTATTAATTTATAAATAAATTTATTGTTTTTAAAAATATATATATAATCAATAATTTATGAAAGTAAATTTAAAAAAAATGTTAGTAATTCATTTTAAATATTTAATGGTAATTTTTTATAAATAATTTATAAATATAATATTTTTATTTAACTAATCATAAATCATTTTTAAAAATACTAATTATAAAAAAGCAATATTTATGGTTTTTAAGATTTCAAAAAGAATAATATATAATTTTTAATGATTATTTAAAATAAACGATATATTAATCAATTTCAAAGTTTAATTATCTTATTTAAAATGAATTTATAAAAATCATTTAGCTTTTTTTAATTATTTTTACTCTATTTATATGAATATTTATAAACATATAATAATATTAATATATACTTGGACTCTTTTTTTTTAAATTCTTTTAATTTTTATTTATCCAATATTATACATTATATATAATATTTTAAAATTTAGAAAATATTAATAACAATCCTTAAAGATAAACTATTTTGTTTTCTTATATTATTCTTTTCTAATACAATTTCTCATTTTTAAAATTCATTTACTATCAATCTTTATATAAAAATATCTTTTTCATTCATTTAATAGTTTAATTCTTTTTCTTTTAATTTAAATTCATTAACTAATATAATCTTCATATTTAATCCTTTCAACCTTTTTATATTTTTTATATCTTTATTATCCTCAACAACCAGGGCAACGACCACGGTGACAACGACGGAAAAATCGAAAACCATAAGTTTTTCAGATTCTTTACTTGTTTTTAATATTTTTCTTTATAAAACAGGGCATAACAAGAAATTCTCTTAGAAATATGTCGGATCCTAACACTATTGCACAACTTCTTTCTGCATTGAGTATTTTTTTAGATATTTTTTATAATTAATTAATTATTAATTGATTATAGCTAAACAACCACCAACATTACAATCAATCAAACCTTATGTAGAAACAACGACATCGTTAAATATGCCTATAAATTCAGTGGTATCTGGTATGCTAAATGGGACACCTAGCGCATCATTACAGATGGCATCATTAAATTTAGAACATATTCGACCATCGTCATCAGGAACACTTTCTTTAACAAATGTTATGCTAAATAACATACCTTCTTTAAAATTAAATGATTCTTATTTACCTTTACCAAATAAATCATTACGTATGCAATTTATTTATTGACTTTTATATTTACTGTCTAATTTCGGTTTTTAGAAACGTATAAAATGCCTAAAGACTCAGTATATGATGATTTACGTTTTAGAAGAGATGAGGTGCATGATAGAGAGTGGAGAGATAGGACAGGTCCTTCTAAGATACAACGTCGTAGAGCTAGATCTTCAAAAGATCGATCAACCAGCCCTGTACGAAGAAAGTCACTCAAAAAACCAAAAGTAGTAGAGACAATTAAAATTGAAACAAATTTTGTTGGATTAATTATTGGGCGTGGTGGGGAATCGCTTAAACTTATTGAGCAGGAAACGGGTGCTCGTGTACAATTTTACCCTGAGCGAACAAGCACAATGAATCAACGTATGGCAACAATTTCTGGTACACAAGCGCAAGTAGATACAGCAAAGAAGCGCATTTTTTCAGCAATTGAAGAAAATAAGATTTTAAAAGGGTTAGCATCAGGTATAAAAAATAATATAGATGAGCTAAATAAATCTTCATTGGAGAGCCGATATAGTTCAATTCAAATTTATATTCCAAATAAGGCAGTGGGTATGGTAATTGGCAGAGGTGGAGAGTCAATTCGGGATTTGCAGGAACGATCGAAGACATATATTAATATTGCACATGAAAATGAAACAATTCATGGAATGAGGCCGGCATATATTTTTGGTACACCAGAATCAATCCAAACAGCAAAAAATATGATCGATGAAATTATCAAAACAGACAGTGTTATTTCATTTGAAGCTGAAAATCAGCCCTATCTGGCATCAAAAGTTTCGGAAATTGCAGCACAAGTTACAAATATATCGCAAACATCAATAGAAACAGTATAAAAAAGATATGAATTATTCTTCAGCATTTCATATTTTCAGAAAAATATATAGAAAACATGAAGTACTATGTAATATTGAGCTCTAAAAAACGAAGGTCTTCCTTTATATTTTTGAAATAATTTTAAATGAAATATTCGGTTAATAAAAACATAAAAAATCACTAGGAAAGCATAACTATTCATAAAAAGTGGAATTATTTATAAATATATCTAATACAGTAGATATGTAGGCTATTTTTTTGACTATTCAAAAATATTTAAGATTATTTATCTTGATACTTTTATATTCATATTTTTACTTTATCTATAATCAAATAGATTCAGTGATTCTTCGTCAAAATGCATTAGGGGAATTATTCACCTTAACTTTTGCTTTTTACTGGTGGTTTTTCATCAAAATTTCTTTTCAATCTTCAAATATTTATTTACACAATTTTCAATATATTGTTCTACTTAACATTTATATATTTTACCTCTCCATTTTAAGGAAATTTGTATCTTTGGAATGATAGATATACATAATAGCTAACATTTAGATTAATTAATTATCTTTATATATCGTGCATCTGTAATCGACTGATTAAATATTAGTTCAATTTTATATTTTTAATTCATGATTATTCTATATGATTACATTGAAATAATAGTACAAGTATAATGTTTTTTTTCTGTTTAATGAACTTAGATCTAATTTATCATTATTTATTGAGGTTATTTTTCATATTAATTTTTTGTAGTTTTTTAAAACATAGAATATATATTTTTTCTATTGATATTTATAATCAAAAGCATATTATTTCTAATAAAATATTATGTTTTTATCTATATTAATTTAACCTCGTGCTCGTAAATCTTCATCTAATTTTTATTTAAATTTAACAAATTATTTAGATAAAGGTCTATTAGGTCAGTTGATCAAGAAATATTCTTAAATGACGGCCTTTGTTATATCTAAATGTCAATTATGTTTTTTTTCTTTTTCAAAAACTCAAAAACAGAGGTTTTGCAAATTTCATAAAACAATATATGTATATAAAACTTATTTTGCTAAATTTTCTACATATTCTCCTATTTTAGGACAAAAACCAGGAGGAACTGATATTCCTGATCACTTGGAGTCAGGATTAGAAGCGCATGATGATATAAATAAAGCAAAAAGTAATAAGTTATCTTATAAACATTCTATGCCATTTTTGAGAACACTTCCAAAGAATAGAAAAAAAATAGGGCATAAAGAACGCCAACATAACTCTCTAGTGAAACTTCTTTATCAGCCGACTATTCCTGACTGGTTTTTGGAAAAAAACGTTTTTTTATATGATTCTCTTAAATCGAAAGAATCAAGCTCTAAAATGAAACATGATTTTTCTAATTCTAACTTATATGATATCCATGTTTTTCAGGATAATTTTTCTATTACTAAAAATCTAATTCATGAACTGGTAGCACATTTAAATACATCATTTATTCTTAGTCCTGATAAAAAAAATGAAAATAATTCATCTAGAAAAACAAATCTCATGTTAACATGTCCAATTAAGGGATCTGTTTATTTTCTAGATGCAGTGGTTCATGAGCTTTCTAATTTACTTGGAGCTGATCTTATAAAAATTAGTCCACAAGACTTAGAAGATCTTGTTGGCGATATTCTCGAAGAAGGTAAACTAATGTTAATATATAGTATAAGAGGTATATAACCATAATTTTAGATCGTATTGGAGTTTTTAATACTGAAACATTTCGAAATTTCTCTTTTGTTTCTCAAAATAAAAAATCATCAACTCAAGAAAATGAGGAGGCTGATGATGATGATATTGAGGAGGATGATGATATTTCTGAAATGAATTTAGATCATAATTCTGGGAAAAAAATTGTTTTAGGTCCTGTGCTTCAAATTCTTACAGCTTCTTTATCAAAAAGTCCTAATACTAAAGAATTTCATAATACACTTCAATCATTGAAACCACTTCAAAATAATGCTGGGTTCTATGAAAAACTTTCTCGAATTTTATCAAAGTTATCTATATCAAATTTAGAAAAACAAAAAAAGCTTCAATCATCAGCTTTATCTACAGAAAAAATATCTTCATGCTCCCAATTTAAAACTATAATTTATATTCAAGAGTATTCTTCATTAATTAATAGTATTTCTGGGAATTATGTTCTGAAAATCTTATGGGAAACAGTTCATACTAGACGAAAAAAAGGAGAAAATATTGTTATTGTAGCTGGATCTCACAAAGATAATATTGATTCTCCAAATTCTATGATACGTGATACTGCACTTTTGACTATTGATCAGTTTTATAGAAATATATTTATAGTCCCAGTAGCAATGTCAAAAAGTCAGGATGATTTATGTATAGATGATGTATTTAATAAACATCAAACTATGCGTATTAAAGAAATAAATATAAGACATCTAAATTCCCTCTTAAAGCGGCGTTGTGGGATTAAATTTCAATTGGATATTTCTAAATTTCTTCATAGTGATTCTAAGCTTTTTCCTGAAATACAAGATGAAATATGGACATTTGATTTTATACATAGAATTATATCTGTTGCTATAGGTTTATACAAAAATCTTGAAGGTAATCAGGAAATAATATCTCTTGATACATTTGATATATCCAATGCAATTAAGATAATTAAAGAAAATGATCAACTGAAAAAATCATGGAAATCTGCGTTGAAATATCAGCAAGAAAAATGGAAACAAAAACAGCTAGAAACGGATAAAAAAGAAAGAAATTTTATTGATCTTAATAGTTTAGATTGTAATAAATATGAAAAAAGGCTGTTGCCTGGCGTTGTTAATCCAGGTATATTCTTTTTTTTATTATTTATATCTTATATTTTACCAGAAATGATCTCTGTTGGCTTTGATTCTGTAAGGGCGCCTTCTTCTACTAAAAATATTCTTCGAACACTTATTTCATTACCTCTTAAAGAACCCGAGGCATTTAATTTTGGTGTTTTATCTCATAATAGAATATCAGGAGTTCTTCTTTTTGGTCCACCAGGCAGTGGTAAAACACTTTTAGCAAAAGCAGTTGCAAAAGATTGCGGTGCACGGGTTTTAGAAGTTAAAGGAAGTGAAATTTTTAATATGTATGTAGGAGAAAGTGAGAAAAATGTTAAAGTAATTTTATTAATGCAAATTTTAATTTACACTAATTTTTAAAGGCTATTTTTTCTTTAGCTCGAAAGTTAAGTCCTTGTGTAGTTTTTATTGATGAAGTAGATGCAGTATTTGCTTCAAGAAGATCAGATTATAATAATCCATCTCATCGAGAAGTAATAAATCAATTTATGTCGGAATGGGATGGATTGGTTAGTCAGAATATGGGAGTAATGATAATGGGGGCTACTAATAGACCTTTTGATTTAGATGAAGCTATAATAAGACGGATGCCTAAGAAAATTTTGGTTGATCTTCCGACAGAAGAAGATAGAAAAGAGATTTTAAAAATACATCTTAAAGATGAAATATTAGCTGATGATGTCGATTTTGATGAATTATCTCAAAAAACAGTTTTTTTTTCAGGTTCAGATCTAAAAAATCTTTGTGTTGCAGCAGCATTAGCATCAGTAAATGAAAATTTACAAGAAAGTTCTGATAAATCTTATTCAAGAATTTTAAAAAAATCACATTTTGAAAGTGCTTTAAATGAAATTACTAGTAGTATAAGCAATGATATGAGTAGTCTAATTGAATTACGAAAATGGGATGAAAAATACGGTAAAAAGAAAGATACACTTAAAAAAACATGGGGATTTGGGGATATCAATGTTTCGGATTCATTTAAAGTACGTGTTTGCAAATCTAATGATAAAATATAAATTCTTTTATAAAACAATTTGCTATATACAGGCTTTTATATATATGATTAGACAGGATTAGTAGTATATATAATCAGCTTTTATCATTTTATAACGATTTTAGCTTTTTAGTAAATCTATAATTTACAAAAATAGAATGATTTGAAATCCGAATATATTTATCATTTATCTTTGACATACATAATATGAATAATATAAATAATTTAATGTTTTATTATATAATTAATCAGCATTTAAATTTTTATATATAGATTATTTTTTGAATATGATTATTTTTCAAAATTCAATATTATTTATCCTTCATTATAGTGCTTTTTTGTATTATCACTTCTCCATTTATATTGCTCGACAACTCCACCAGAGAGTCCAGGCTCAACAGGGGGCATGATATTATTGTTAGGCACATAAGGTGCTTTTGAAAAATCAACAGGGGATTTCCTCATTTCTCTTGAAATGTTCACATTATATTGTTTAGGTCTAGATGGCAAATAATCATATAAAGTATCATCCTTATAAACGTAGTGAGAAGTTCCTTTTGGAGGAAATTTTGAATGAGTTCCTCCGCCCATTCCCCTTATAGCAGGTCTCCGAGAAAAAATCACTCTAATTAAAGCCATAATAAATATTAATACCCAAGCAGATATTAATGCAAGAGATATTTTTGCTTCAAAAATGATTGACTTTTCATAACTATGAACTAATGTATTCAAAAGTGAATAAAATTTCTGATTTAAAGACTTAGAGGTATTTATAAAATCTGTATGTAAAGAACTCTCAGAAGAAATTAATATATCTTTTGGAATAGAAGGAAGAGATATACGGGCATTTTCATGTACCCATGTTAATCCTGTAATCATTAACTGGATATTAAAACAATGTATAAAATACCTTTTTCTATTGCTTTGAGTTTTATAAAAAGTAAGCAATTTAATGTATCCAAAACAGGCTAATATAATATATTAATATTAAAAAACATTAATTAGCGATCACATACTTTATACAATATTGTTCCTCCAAAAATATGCATAAGTGTGTTTTTTGTTGTACTAACAAAAGCATTCATTGTGCCATTTATAGATCGAGTACTATGATAAACCCATCGAAAAAGAAGATTATTTATGTTAGTATTTGTTTTGTTAAGGATAATATTTACATCATCCGACCATTTGGATGATGTTTCTTGAAAATTTTCTGTGATCAAAGGTAACATATTTACCTCCGACAAACTAATAGGGAGGTTTTTCTTCATTATTAACAAAAGAAGGAATTGAAGTCCACATCCTATAGCCCCTAAAATCCCAAGACCTAATACAAATAAAGAAGAAGGATGAAAAATATATGATAAAAACCAACGTGTTAAGATTTTACGATGCCAATCTTTGAAATTCTGCGAGAATTTAACACCTAACAATGTTGACCATGGATGAGTAATAGTAAGAATAAATTCAGCAGGATCAAAGGTTTTAGTAATTGAAAAAATTGACCAAACCATAGCTGCTTTAGATTGCAATCTTCTCCAATCCCACCACTCTTTAATTGCTGAAGGAATTACAGCCAATATAGCTAATGCTATGATAATAATCAAGATAATATGAATAGTGTTAAAAACATCATCAGAAAATTTTTTTAAAACAAATCTTATTTGCCTATTATCCTTATAAGCTATAAACTCATTTTCAGAAGGTACAGGTAAAAGAGATGCATCAAATGAATAATTTGAAAGTGTGCTATTAATGAGTTTCTTAAAAATATAAATAAAAATCTATCAATAAAATAAATTCAGCTTACTCTTAATTCAGAAAAGGGGAATATTATTGCTTTTTTCGTAATATCTTTTACAGGATCTAAAGATATTTTATGTTGAAGTTTCCGCAATTCATCATCATAATTTGTTGGAATAGTAACATTAGCGAGCTTATCTACAGAAGAAATAGTTAAAGGTGGTAAATTAACTTTTTTTCCTAGAATTCTCATAGTCCTTTCAACTGTAACTAAGATAGAAGATAACCCTTTATTGACTTCCTGAATTCCATTAACAATATCTTTTTCAATAGAATGAAGTGCAGAATTCACAAATTTCGTAATTTTTTCTACAACATCCGCTATAATATTTATCCCCCCTTTGATAGTCAATTCTAAAAGACATACCCAAGTTCCTATCATAAATAAATTTAAAAATATATAAATATAATATAAATAATTTACGTATCAACATATCAATAAAAAATAAAATAATATTTTCTACTCCAATCAATGCAAATAATAAAGCTTTATTTAAAGCTTGAACACTATTTTCCATTCCAAGAGCAATCATTTTATTTGCTCCTATTGCTGTTAAACGAGGCATAATAGCTAAAGCATTAGCTGAATGTTGCATAATAGTATATGCATCCTGCATTTTTTCCTCAACAATATTAATATCTTTTTTAAAAGAAAGCATAAAGAAAAAAAGTCGAATAAAAATAAGAATCATTGCAATTGTACATTTATTAACCCAAATTAATGATAATCGTGCTGGTAATAATAAATAAGGAACATTTCTATCTGGAGGGACATAATTCATTTGAAATGTTTGATAATTTGTGTAATTATTTTGATTTTCTTCTAAAGGAGTATAATTATGTTTTTCATTATATGAAAATGATGGAACCCTTGGAAATCCATGTTGCTGTTGTTGTTGTTGTTGCTGTTGTTGTGTCTGACAAATTCCATAACAATTATTATCAGTACAATGTGTATTATGAATAAAACTATATGCCGCCTGCGACATAAATATTAAAAATTATTATATAATAATTCCTTGTTTTTTTTAAATATAAAAAATTATAAACTATTTTTTCTTCATAAATCCTATAAAAAGTTAAAATATATTTAATTAACAAAGAATTTATACATTTTAACTTATTCTTTGTTATTTATTTGCACTAAACTTATCTCCTCGTAAACTTAAAAAAATAGATAATCACTAAGTCTTTAAATGTAAAATAATAAGATTAAAATAAATATATTTTTATAAATAATAAAATGAAATATTAAATATTATTCATTTTTTTGTTTTGAAGTTATTTAATTAATAATATAGAAATTAAATAGTAAAAATATTTATAAAGATATAATTAAAAGAAATATTAAAATTATATTTGAAAAAATGCTTAATATATTTATAAAATATAGAAAGTATACACACAATTCTGTTTTTATTAATAATATTTATAATATTTTACCCTTTCCTGAAAAATAAGAGAAATTCCTTTAAATTAATTTCTCATAGAGATAAATATTATCATTCCTATCTTAATACTTATTTTATATATTCAAAAAGTATATTGTGAATTGATAATAAAGATATTTGAATAGATATAATAGATTATTTGAAAAATAAATATTTCTATATGAGAAAAAAAAAACAATAAAATAGGTTGAAATTAATAATATATGATTGTTTTGTTAAACAAAAATAAAGGATATAGTAAGTATCTAAAGAGAAAATTAGTTAAAAAATTTATAATATAAAAGTGTGAAAAAAAATTTCAAAATAATACCTTTGTAAAAGTAGTTATTTTAAAGAATGGTGTTTTGTATTTAAAGTTACATGATAGTTATGATTTTAATCGAATAGAACGGATACATGGAATACTGCAAGCACGTGTAGGAATAGAGAAACCAGTCACAGTATATATTCCTTCACCACCACACGAAGCACAAGATGGTTGTGGAAGAGGTGGATCTGGTGCTTTTTGAGAAGTAAAATAAACAGAAACATTAGTATCAAGCCATTTCCGTGGAATAGCAAGTACAGTTCCTGCTTTCGTATTAAGCCATCGTGACATGATAGGTGAAGATGCTTGTGATACGTTTTTTTCATCATCTGATATACCTTCTGTATCTCCCGTTCTAATTCGTTTATATTTATGTGTCGCTTGTTTATTAAGAAGTTTATGAATTGTTTCCATCTAATCTAATAAGCTTTTTAAAGATATATTTACTGCTATTATATACTTTTTCTTCCTCTAACTTTTGCTCTGAAAGATTTTTTCGACGACGAGCAAGTTCATCTTTTTTTAAAGCTAATTCCTCTTCTGTAAGATTCTGATGACGCCGTCTAACAGCTAAATACTGTAATTATAGTGCTAAAATATTTCATTTAAAGCGTACTTTCCGGTAATTGCATGAGATTACTAGATCCTGCCACATCTTCATCTATTCGTGCCCGTTGACGTTTAGTAAGTTTAGAAAATTTATTAGACAAATTATTTTTTGAATGCGGAGTTGGTACAAATGTTTCTGCATCATCTGTATCCTGTGATTCATCTATTACAATTTCTTCATCTTCTTCAAGATCACTCAATGAACTCAATTCTTCCGATTCTGTCTCTGTAATACTTTCCTGTATTTCAGCACGATGCCGATTAGATTTTTTCCCTTGATTTAATCGAGATGGAACTCGAATAGTAATCTTTATAGATTTTTCTTTCAAAGTTTCATTTTTAACAAATTGTACCGATGCATGATCCTCTTCAAAAGGTTCTTTCAATTCATTCTCTACTGTATCCATTTCCTTAACCCTGTTTGAAGATAAAATATCTATTATTATAGCTATTTTTCTTGAAAAAAAATGTTGTTTTTTTTACGTTAATCGTTAGCAGTCGAGATAAGATCTTTGTATATATATCAATTCTAAGAATAATGTTAAATAAATACAAAAATATGATGATCTGAATAAGATAAAGTGTTGAAAAAGATCTTAATTAATAGTCTTCATTTTAAATAATAAAAAAAAAGATTTTTTTTTCCTAGAAAATAAATATCATTGTCATACATGATCGAATCTAAAAAAATAAGGTGATAAATATAAAAGGCCAATTCAGTAATATTTTTCTAAAAAAAAATCTATTATATTTATTTTATTTAAAAAACAAGTTTTAAAAATAATTTACCTTTTAAAAAAATATTAAAATTTTGGGAAAATAAAAAAATATCCCGATAAAATTTAAATTTTATAGATTCCTTGAAAATGAAAATGAACCAGAGTATCTAAAAATCTTTGTTGTATATTTTCTCCTTTTTTTTTGAGAAAAAAAAGTAAAGATAATTCATAAATCATTTAAGTTTTAATAACTTTTAGCCCCAAAAATAATTATGATGACTCTATTAATTTAAAAGGTACATGAATAGAGTGTTAAAAATGTATAAAAATCTTAAAAGAGAATATGTTTTTAATTCATATAAAATTCAATCTGAATAAAAAATAAATTTTGATTAGTAATAAAATTTGATGAGTAATTATTCGCATTTTTTAATCGATACATTTTTATAGTTCTACATAGATGTTTATATTTTTCATATACCCCGTGCAAGTGATTGATAATTAGGTGATGCATTTTCATATACTTTTAAAAAATATTCGTTTTGGTTTTTAGCAAGAAATCTATACATCAAATAAGTCATAATTCTTGAATTTTATATTTAGGATCAGACTTTAAAAATTCTTTAATATAATTCTTTAATATTTGTATACTTTGATGATCCATATTTGTATGTGCTATTAATTCCGGAAGAGATACTATCTATATTAATTTTTTTTATTTTTTTAATTTGAAAGTTACCGAAAAGACGCAGAAGATGCTCTGCCCCATAAATATCACTCATTTCCTTATCTTTATGTGTCTTTCGTATATCCGAATATTGTTGTCTTTCAAATCGATATAATAAAATATTACCCAGACACCGATCAAAATACAACTTAATTCCAGAAATAACCTCCTCAAAAATATCTGCATCTGCACTGCTAAATCGTTTTTTTTGTACAACCAAAACTGAATTTCTGTAATTTTGTAAAATCTCCGTTACAGTTGGAGATCTAGGCAATGAAACAAGCTATTATAATAATCAATTAAGGCTTAATATTCCTCTTTTTATAATTACTTGCTGATTTTTTGTTATATTCTCCCAGTCATCTACAAGTTGTGCTTTTAGCGTATCCGGAATGACAATATTAATCTCCGGTTTTGCAATAAAATCCTCCTCCTTTAATAAGATTTAACTCATATATTTCAATATTTTTAAAAAATAAACCTTTTCTAAATCTGTATCTCTTGATCGTTTTTGACCTCGTGAATGTGGTGGTCCATTGTCGGTGGATTCGCTTGGTTTTCCATGGCTTTTTCGACCCGTTTTTTTTTGCGCAGCGAGTGCTGCCATTCGCAATTCCTTTTGTGTAGCCAGGTTCTCCTCAGTCCACTTTAAAGCACGATCTTCTGGTACCCATTCATCCCATCTAAATTATTAAGTATTTTAAAATGAAAAAAAAAAAAATTTAAACGTTGATTTCCAGCCCTTATAATGAACACGTAAATGAGGCTCTTTTTCTGCATTTTCCCCTGCATCTTCTGGTTCTCTAAGTTCTGCACTCAAGACCTAATTTAAGTCAATCTTTTTTTTTTAAATATTTTTAATACTTTAGCTTCATAAAGCAAAGGTCCATGAAAACTAATAAATAAGATTAGTTGGTATAAAATAGATCTAAAAGCCATGAAAAATACCATAATACTCTTTCATCCGGCTTAAACGCACTTACCATAATGTTCAATTATATAATGAATGATTTGAACGCGGTTTCGATGAGGGTTAGAAGGATGAATTATAAATATTGTAGATATTAAGTTGAATTATAGAAGAAAAATATATAAGGAATATACTTTTTTATATTTTTAAAGGATTTTTGTTGAATTTTTTTTTTTTTTTTTGAAGTTAAAACTATCTTTTAGAAAAGTTTTAATATCTATATTCATAAGAGATCTTATAATATTTAATAGAATACTATAACACCTTTTTATCTTTTAAGAAATACGAAGAGGTTTTAAAATTGAATGATGAATACGTTCTAATTCTCTAAAATGATTAATTTCAATATTCTGTAATAAAATACTGTTTTGTTCATTATTACTCGATCCATAAAAAGGTATTTGAAGTGTACAATGAATTAATGGAGTTTTCTGTTACGTTTTAAAATAAAAAGAACAATTAAATAAAAATTACCGTAAAATTATACAAAGGTTTGCGAGAAATAGGACCACGAAATGAAACCAATGAATCCCGTTTAGCACATAAAGAAACATATTCTTCTTGCTGTTTTAAATGTTTATAACGAGGAGTTCTTGTTTCTGAAACCCATCCATTTTGTTTTTTAGCTGACAATTTAATAATACTTGTTTTGGATGAAAACATTCTAAGAGACTTTTTCATTATTAGCTAATATAAAACAAATAATAACAATACTTTAAGTAATACTCTAATTTCAACTGCTCTTTTTCTTGAAAGCTCATTATTTGACTTAAGTAACGGTTCTGATAACCACGAGTTATCTAGAATCATTTTACGATTAGATATGAGTTTTATTTCTTCTCTTAAATATGAAATAGAATTGTTTAAAAATTCAATCTTAAAATATAAGTTTGTTTTTTTTCCAAAAAAGATAAATAAATACTTCATTAGAAAATTCCTGTACTTTATTTTGAAATATTTGAGTATTAATAAGATCTTTTCCATAAGAATTAGCATCGGATGCATTTTTAAAACTTTTAAGGTTATTTATAGCTGTTTCCGTAGATTTAATTTTCATATTAAGATTTTCTATAATTTCATTATGCTGTTTTTCTTTTAATAATGAGTCATTTAAACGTGTTTCAAGAATTTTTATGGTTTCAGAATGCTGTTTTACTTCCTCCGTTCTTTTATTTAAAAGCTCGGTTTTTAAATTAATTTCCTCTATTATTTTATCCTTTTTTATGTTATTTTTAAGAATTTATATGTGTAAATTTTACTTTTAATCGTATTTCAATAATATATTTATTAATTTTATCTTGAAAATCAATAAGTTTTTGTTCTGCTTCCTCTTTTCTTTGTGATATTGATTTAATTTCATCTGAATATAGTACCCAAGGTGGAATAGTTTTAGATACTATTAAATTAAAATATATTTATAAATTTAAATTTTTTTACCTTGAAATAGGTTTTCTGGATCTTGAATCTTTTTTTCCAATTTTGATAAAGTGGATGTTAAAGAAATTGCTTCTTTAGAGATGTTATTAAAATTTAAATCTAAATTTATATCTTTAGAAAAACACTCAGAAGCATCTTCTGAATATCTATTAAATATTTCATTGAAACGTATTAAATTCTATAATAAAATTCACATATATAATTGATATTTATAGATGTTTACCTTTCCCATTATATTATTTATATCATTTACTTTAAGTTCAATATCTGAAAATTCAGAAATAAAAGATTTTTTCAGTGACAAAGATTTTTCTTTTAAAGAATTGGTTATTTTAAGAAGTTTACTATAAAAATTAATAAAATAAATAATACAAAAGGCATACTTTAGCATGAAATTGATTTCCTGAATTTGATTCTCAACTACTTCAACTTTTTTAATTAGTTCTAGAATACATACATCATTTTTTTCCGCTATTTGCTTTATATGATTAGATTGAAGTATATCTTGAAGTATTAATTTTTGTTTTAAAAAGCTCTTAATACAATTAAAAGAAAAATATAATTTAAATTCAACTTCTGACATTATTTCTCCATCATACGGTTTTATATACATATCAGATAACCCGCTAAATAACAAAACAGATCTATGGATTTATTATTAAATATATTGATATATATATCATTTTACTCTTCTAACGCTTTAAGAATTTTTTTTCCTGAATAATCGTTCTTTTTTAGAATATTTATTTCTATATCTAATGTGTTTTCCAAAATATCTAACTTAGAAAATGCGGAAGAAATTGTATCAAAGTCTGATAATGTACAAGCTTTCATATAATAAGTAAAACGATTGGCGACTGTATTCAAAAACATAAGATTTTTATTTATTTCCATGGTTTCTAATAAAGAATTGATTCCTAGTATATTATTGTCAACAGTTGTGTTATATAATACTTTTTCGTTAATAATATCATATAAAAGAATTGATTTCATTGAAATCCTTCTGCATTTAAAATATGTCATAAATGAATTGTTTTCTATAAAATATGATTTAGGAAGGAAAAACTGTAGATTATTTAGTAAGTTATAAATAAAAATTAAATGTTTACTTGTATAATTTCAAACTTCTCAATTGCTTCCAAACCTTTAAGTTTTTCAATTTCATATTCTATCTTTTCAATCTGAGATTTAGTTGAAGAAGATTTTAGTTTTAAATTTAAGTTCATAATTTCTTTGGTTTGAGTATTTAGTTCCGTATTCTTAATTCTTGTATGTTGATTTTCACGTTTTAAATTTTCAATTTCACTAGCTTGTAAGTTTCATTTATATCAAAAAAAAAATACCTTTGCTGTTTTTCCACTAGTTCTTTAAATCTAACAATAATTAATTCATATTTAGAATTTTTTTCTTTTAATTGAGTTAATTTATTCATATTTTCCAATAATATAGAATCCTTGTATTTAAGTTCTTCTCTCATTTGTCTTTCATTTTCCAAATGATTTTCCTCTAATTCATCACTAAGTTCTTTTAAAGACTCTAAATCCTGAATAGTTATATTCATTTGATCTATTCTTTCTTTTAAAGAAAGGTTTTTTTCAGTTAATTCTTCCAACATTTCTTCTGCAGCTAAACTAATATCCACTTGCTGCTTAAGGTCATGAACTAAACCTTCTGTTTCATGAAGTTTTTCTTTCAAAATCTCGGATTGTGCTAAAGAGTATCAGTAAATAGAGAATAAAACATATATATACTTTTATATTTTTTAAGATTCTCAATTTCCAATTCGTAATGTTTAATTTTGTTTTTAAATTCTATTTCTTGAGCATTTGTAATAGTATGTAATCTTAAATATCAAAGAAAGTAAAAGTATATGATTATAGCATACCCAATTAATGCCTCTTTTAAAACCTTATTTTGTTTCTCTAAAGATTCATCGTCTTCATTTATTTTTTTTTCAAAAAGATTTTCAGATTCATTATGAGCATTACTTTCTTGTATTTTCTTTTTAAGAGCATCTAGCTCGGAATTCAATATATCAACTTTCTCCTCTGCAATCTCTTTATCAAGTGTAGTTGCTTCTAATACTTCCGACACCTCAAGTAATTTCATTTCTAAGTCCGTTTTCTCATTTTCTATATTTCTTAATGAAGATTTTAAAACCTTCATCTCATCTTGCATAGATGCTATTTTACCTACAAAATTTAATTGAAAATCAGCTATTTTTATTTAAATATACTTTGGAGTTTATTTTTAGTTTTTTCAAGGAATTCTTTTTCCTGTAATTGATCTTTCAATTGTTTTATCTCATTTTTATCTTCTATTCTTTTTGTATCAAGAATTTTTAGTTTCGTTTTTAGTTCTTGGATTGAATAAGTTTCTTTCGACTAAAACACTTTAATCTTTTGGTATAAATTAAATAAATCTGTACTTCCTCAAATTTTGCTAGATAAAATTGTGCAGATGCTTTTTCATCATCCAAAGGATCTAAAAGCATTTTTTCTTTATGTATTTTTAGAATACCTTTTTCTTCTTTTGTTTTTTGATTACTTTTTTCCTGATCTCCCAGAAAATCTTGATGCTTGGTAGGTGATTCAGATGTAGATGTCATTATTCGTGATTTGTGTGGCGATAATTCATTTATATATTCAGGACTTTTAGATTTTTTAGGTGTCATAGGTATTTCAAATGATATATTTTTATTTAACATTCTTTGTTTTTGAGGTGATTGTGTACATGGTATTCGAGAAGTTAATGTGGTATTTTGTAGAGAATGACAAAAAGATAATTTCTGCAACGGTGATGATAAATTCTTCTCAGAGTCTTCTTTTTCATTTATCTTTTAATAATTGATTATTTATTAATATTTAAAAATAAAGAGTTTTACATCTTCAGTAGATAATTCTTGTCCGTTTTTTGATGTTATTAATTTTACTGTTGATGGTCGAACAAATACCCCATAATTCTCCATACATTCAAAATATCTTTGACCTTTAACTGAACCGTCATTTTTTCCCGTTGGTGTATCTAATTCTATGCCCACCCAGATACCTGATGAAAATTGTGTTAACCCTACAAATCGTACCGTTCCTTTCACTTGATTCACATAAACACGGTCATTAATAGAAATCATATAGTTAGAAAATGTATAAAATGGATACTTTTTCCCTAAAAAAGTTCATATAAAACATAAATTTTGTGTATATTTTTTTTCATGACGTCGATATTCACTGTTCGGTTATGCGTGTTGCTATGCCAAGTACTGTTGAATTTGATAAAATAGAAATATTTTTTTAATAATGATAAGGAAAAAAAAACATATAATCCATGTAGAATAAATTTTATAATTACAAGAAATTCATTTTTTATTTTTAATTATATATTAATGTATAATTTAATTAAATTATGTCACGTGAATATTCATTTACAGAGAATTCAACGTCAACGATTTAAATAAAAAAAATAAATTATGAATCATTAATTTTTGTAAAATTACAAGTAATTTTTAGTACTTTAAACATGTTTATGCTTAAGAGTTTATTGGGGAAAATTTGGGGTATTTTTTTTCTTTTTTTCCGGTTAAATTTAACAAAATATTAGGTAATCCAGATAGTTTAGATATAGCACAAATTCCAGTTGGACAACTTTATCTTGTACGCCCATTATCACCTAAAAGTTGTAGTGAATGCATGTAGGTGAAAGTTTAAGATTAATATAGATAAAATTACTAATTGTTTTTATAAAAGATATAAAGATGCTGCTGCAAGTATTAAACGTACATTAACTGAATTTCATTATCAATTGGTTATACAGCGGGCGTATGAAGAAGGTGAGGAACAAATTTTGAATGAGGATGAACGTCAAGAAGGTACGATATGTTTATATATTAAATAATGATTAATGATATAGAATTTATTGATGAAAAGAGTTTTTTGATGGATGAATCCCTTAAATTTCATTCTTTTGTGCGAGAAAGTTGCGTTGTTTATGCATGGAGAGATCTTTCTGGGGTTTGTTTTGTTTTTTTCTGTATAATTTATGTTTTACATTCCAAGGATGAACAAGATTTATATGAATTTGTTTGTGATTCTAGTATACAATTAAGTGTGATACGTGCTTTTGAGGAAGTTGCAGTTCGATGCATGTTTGAAAGGAAATATAAAAAATCTCATGAAGAGGCTAGAGATTCCGATTTAGATCAGTTTTTGTAAGTTACTGATATGAAAGTTATATTTTAATATGGTTAAAGAATATCAAGGTCTGCTTTTGCATCTCTTCAGAATCCATCATTGATACAAAGTCCGTTGATTTTGACGAAATTTAAAACAGATCAGCAAGTTATTGATCATAATCTAAAAATCAAGGAAACGACAGATCAAACAGGAATTATTGTTCAAGTTTCTGCCGAATTGTATTTATTTGATGCAGCTGATGGTGTTTTTGTACTTCAGGATAATAATATTACAGCGAGTGTTTCTGAGATAGGCTTATGGGAATGTAATGTAGAAATGTTTTTATTGTTTATTTTTTTAATAATTATAGATTGGTTGGAAATAAAGGGTGCAAAAAGAATATGGCTTGGTCAGCCTATTCGATCAAATATAAATCCTGTATTTAATTATGTATGTAGGCTTATTTGAAAATGATTACTTATTTTTTTAGGAACATCTTTCATTTATTTGGTTTAGATTGAATTTATATTTCTCAATAGAATTGTTTGTTAATTATTTTAGGAATTATTGTGATGATAGATCACAGATATATTCATGGTTACTTCGTTTTAATGATATTGAAGTTGAGGAAAAGTTTCAGGAGGGATTTATGATAGCCTTGTGGGAGACGTTAAATCAACAAAAATGGATTAAAATAAAAGATGATGAAAAAGAATATATTATTGATACTTTTCAGCAAGATACAAAAATGGAGGATGTTAATGATGATGATTCTGAAAAAGATGAAGAAGATATAGATAATGATTGTCAGTGATTTATTTTTTCATATAATTTATTTTCTCGAATTAACTTTTTGCAGCTAATGATCTTTCTGAAAATTATGATGATGATAATGAATATTCTCATAAAGAATCTAGTGATAAAGGTGAAAATAGTCAGTTAGCTGTAGGATATAAGCATGATAGATCTTTTGTTGTACGTGGCGATAAAATTGGAGTCTTTTCTCATGGAAATGATGATCGGCTAGAATTTGTTGCAACTATTAATAAAGTTCAAACACCAAAGGGAAAATCATTTCAGCCATCTAAAGTATGTTTAATAATGATTAAAATTTTATTATTTATTATTTTATAGATTATGCTTCATAATGAAGATTCTGAAATGATACTGCAAAATCCTGATGAACTTCATAATTTGTATCAGATGGACCTTGAATATGGAAAAGTTGTTAATGAATGGAAAATAGATGATGATATTTCAGTATTAAATTTTACTCCAGAAAGCAAATTTGCACAAATGACTGCAGAAAAAACACTTTTGGGCATTTCGCATAATTCTTTATTTAGAATTGATCCAAGATTACCTAAAAATAAAATAGTTGAGAATGAGCTTAAACAATATGTTATCAGAAATGATTTTAGTGTAGCTGCCACTACTGAGAAAGGTTATATAGCAGTTGCATCTAATAAAGGGGATATAAGATTGTTTGATAGAGTTGGAATTAATGCTAAGGTAAATATTTATTGAAGCATTTATTAATCTAATTTTTTGAGACTGCTTTACCTGCACTTGGTGAACCAATAATTGGTATTGATGTTTCTGCAGATGGAAAATGGATCCTTGCTACATGCAAAAGTTATATTTTGCTTATTGATTCTACAATAAAGGAAGGAAAGAATCAGGGTAAACTTGGGTTTGAAAAAAGTTTTGGGAAAGATACTAAACCGAGACCAAAAAGATTGCAACTAAAGTAATTATCTTTTTTATTTTAATGTATTATTAGTAATAATGAAACATAGTCCAGTACATATTGCAATGATGCAAGGACATATTAGTTTTACACCTGCTAAATTCAATACGGGAAAAGATATTGAGGAAAAAACAATTGTTACGAGTAGTGGTCCATATGTGATATCATGGGAACTTTCAAGAGTAATAAAAGGGGAAACAGACAAATATAAAATAAGACAATATTCAGATGAAGTATATTTTGTTATTGTTTCGGAATTAAATGTTAATATTTTAAAAGGTTAAAGCAGATAATTTTAAGTTCGGAACAGATAAGAATGTGATTGTTGCTCTTCCACATGATGGTAATTGTTTTTATAAGTTATATATTTATAATTTAATTATTTTAGTATCTATGGTAAACAAATATACATTTAAAAAACCTACACGAGAGTCGCTTTTACGGACGCCTTTAAAGGATTTACGGTCTCGATCGGATGTTGTTAATTCTCCATATTAATTTTATATTCTCTCAATTATACATTTTATATTGTATTTATATGAACTTTTCGACTTTCTGTAATTGTGGTTTTGGATTTTTAAATTACAATATACATTTTAAGATATAATGATTAAGTGTATTTTTTATGTTTGATAGATAATGTTGTTTTATTTTAGTATAAACATTCGTCATTTTTATAATATTATAAAAAATAGTTTAATAAAATGTTTTTAAAGTTTTAATAAATAACGAAAGTTAAAAAGATTGTTATTGTTTTATAAAAATTGTATTTGATTATTCTATGATTTGAATAATTATTTATTTTTATGAAATTTTTACTAAAATTAAAAAAAAATCAAATATATATATTGTAAATCATAAAAATTAAACATGGTTTTTATATAAATTATTTGTTATTTTATTTTTAATTATAATTTTTAATTTACATATTAAATTATGGTAGTAAAGAATTAAAAATATTTGAAAATAAAATGAATTCTTGAATTGAATCTACTTAAAGTTAAAACATTTTTATATTATATTTTTAACATATAAAATAATAGTCTTGAATTTCATTTTAGTTTTAGTTTTTCATAATATTTATAAGACTAAAAAAAACAAATTATATAAAATGATATTAAAGTTTATTAAAAATATATTATAAATTATTATAAATTTTTGGAATTAAATATAAATAAAAACAGTTTATTATTAGATGTTTAAATATTTAAAGTATTTTAAGGATATTTTTCTTTAAAATTATTATTATTTTAGTTACATTAATATATTATAAATATTTTATCATAATAAAATATTAATAAAAATAAAAATCATAAATTGATAAAAATAGTTCAATAATCTTAAATATATCTTTAATAAGTACTTTATATTTTTCTTGAAATAAAAAAATTTAACATATATTTTATTTAAAATATCATTTTTCTATATAAAATGACTAAATAACTTATTTTTAATAGAAAAATTAAAGAATATTTATAAAAATACATAAAATAATTTATTTATTTATTTTTAATTTAATTTTTATAGAACTTTTTTTATTATTTCAATAATGACAATTTGTTATTATAATATTCTTGAGGTTGATCAAAATGCTTCATTTGATGATATCAAGAAAGCATATAAGTAAGTTTAATTCAGCGACATTTCTTAATGATTATTGCTTTCACAATTATTTTTTTCTATTTTTCCTAATCTTAATTCTTTTAGACGTCTTGCTTTAATCTTTCATCCAGACAAAAATAATAATAGTCGAGAGGTTTTAAGCCCAGGAAATCATAAGAAATTATTTTAAAATATGTAGTCAACTGAAAAATTTTCACAAATTCAAACAGCGTATAAAGTTTTATCAGATGAAATAGAAAGAAGATGGTACGACTCACATCGTGAAAAGATTCTTTATAAATCTTATGATGCCTCTCAAGAAGGGCAAAACATATCAGTAATAAGTGTTGATGTGGGAATATTTTTTTTTTTTGCTTTAATTAATAATAAATTAAGGAATTAATGACATTTTTTGATCCAACCCTTTTAAAAAGAATGGATGACTCTAGTAAAGTACAAAAATAATTATTAATCAATCATTTTTTAACTGGTATTAGGGGTTTTATACAAAGTTTGGAAATTTGTTTGAAAGATTAGCTTCAGAGGAATTAATGTTTGCGAAACAATCAATTACAAAGACAGAGAAATTGCCACTTTTTGGAAACAGTAAATCACCATATGAACCTGTTGTTAGGGAATTTTATGCAAAATGGTTATGTTTTTCTACCTCAAAATCTTTTTCATGGGTTGATAAATATAAATACAATAATATGGAAAGAAAAGCAAAACGTTTCATGGAAAAAGAAAATATTAAATTGAGAAGAATTGCTATAAAAGAGTTTAATGACACTGTAAAGGTATATTAACATTAAATATTTTGTTTGGAATACTAATTTATTTAGTCTTTAGTTAACTTTATAAAAAAACGAGATATAAGAATTAAATCCGAAAAAACCTCAGAAATAAATCGACAAGCATCTCTTTTAGCATTTTCTAAGGCTCAAGCAGAAAAAGATAGGGAAATGTTTCAAGCTAGTATTGGCATTTATGATGAACAGGAATGGGCAAAAGTTGAAATCAATATTGAAGATGATTATGAGGAAAAAAGCGAAGATGAAGAACTATTTGAATGTCTTACATGCAATAAAATATTTAAGAGTGAAAAGTAGGTGATTTTTTCTATTGATTTTTAATTTATAAATTTAGACAATATATAACACATGAAAAAAGTAAAAAACATATTAAATCTGTTAATATTTTAAAGAATATGTTAAAAAAGGAATCACTTGGATTTGGAATTAATAGTGAAAATGAGGAAATTGATTCAGATAGTTTAGAAGAGTATTTTACAGGTGAAGAAAACTCTGAAATATATCAAGAACAAAATTTAGATATTTCGAAAGAAGATTTTAATAAAAGCAATTGCATCTTTGTTAATAATGACACTTTTTTTTCAAAGCATTTAGACAATAAATCAAATGTGTTTAATGGTAATTTTGATTTTAAAAATTCCGATTTTTTACTACAAACACAAAATCTTGATAATAATTTAGAGAATAATATAGATTCTTTAGCAGAAATTTTAGATAAAAGTTTATTATCTAAGGAAAATAAAAACAATACTACAATTAAAGCTCAGCATTCTAAAAATTTGGAAGTAAAAAAAGGAAAAAAATTCAAAAATGTAAATATTAATAGCAATACTACATGTACATTCTGTCTTGAGAATTTTTCAAGTCGAAACAAATTGTTTGATCATTTTAGACTCTCTGGTCATGCTCAACCATTACAGTCAAAACAACGTAAAAAATAATATCGCTTTGTAAAACATATTTTATAGTTTAAATATGGGATATCATTTATATCAAGGATTTATAAATATTTTTAAAATATAACAAAAATGCAATATAATACTATTGTATAAGCTATGGAATTATACTATCTAAGTCCCGATTTAGTTGTTTTAATTACAGCCATTATAGGTACTTCAATCCCCTTATTATCAGATGCACCCAACCCGTTTCCTGAAACCCATCCTAATTTTTCTAACATTATTCTTCCTCTATTGTTTTTATCTATTTCAGGTACATTTTTCCCAACAATATCTCCATCATGATATCTATTTTTATTTTTATTTTTATTTTTATTTTTATTTTTATTTCTATGAATTCTACTGTAATTATTTTCTGATTTATCAGATTTTTTTGTCTGAAACACACCAAGATTATGTTGTTTATGATTAAAACTTCTTAAAATTTTATCAACACATTGCTTAGAATAATTATTATGAATTTTAGTAGTTTTATATAAAATAATATGTCGTGATTTTTCGAATCCATAAGATTTTGAAGTAATACCATATGCTTTTGCTAATATATGAACTAGTTTATATTAGAAATTTAGAATTATTATTTTACTAAATACTCCATCTACGAGCCTGAGAATCCATAGGAATAAGGTTAAGTCTATAAATTGTTAAATAAATTAAATGTATCACTTAATATACTCCATAAGATCATAATCAGATATAAATTGACATATTACATTATTAACTTGTAAAAGTAATTCTCTAAGCGTTTTTTTTGCTCTTATAGTTTCTTTTGAATTTAATGGATTTTTATTTTTACTTTCCTGTGTCTTTAAATTTTGTTCTATCCATTCTTTTTCATACAATCTTTGACGTTTCTTTTTTCCAATATTTTTTAAACTCTTTAAATTATTTAAAGAATGAAAAGAATGATCATTCTCATCTAGGATTAAATTAGATTTTAAGATAATTCAATAACAAACGCCTATATAAGAACCTTTAAGATTGAAATTTTCTTTAAATTTTTTATTTAGATGAAATATGGATGCTCTATTATTATTTTCTAAAGCTTGGCAATTCGATTTTGAAATGATATTGACACTAGATTCAGAGTGATTATATAGATTGGATTTAAATGTTTCGAGCAGATTTTCGTCATTACTAGTCATTGTATTTATATTATTTAAGAAAGTCGAATCCGAATGATATTTTTTTAAAGTATCATTATAATTTAAGTCCTTGATAGAAATTAGATTTTCTTATAAATGTAAAAATTAAAATATATTACCTGAATATAATAGAAGTTTTCATTTTTATTTTTATATTGTTTCTTGCTTTTATTTATATCTAACGTGTTCGTTTTTTGAGTATTTTGTGATGATTTTTGATAGAAGCATGTATTTAAAAAAATATCATCTTCATTAAAATAGTTTTCAAAATTTTCATTTTTAATATTTCCTTTTGAATCAATTTTTTTCCTTAAAAAACATATATTATAAAACCTGATGGTTTGTACTCATTTTTAGACGCGTTTTGTATCATTTTTGATTCTTGAAACCTTTTCCCAACAAAAAGTATTTCCTCTGAAAAATTATCTAATTCTGAAATAGTTGAGAAGCTAGGTGATGATATAGATGATGAAGATATCCATTGATTTTCGCAAAAGTTGTTTGATTCCAGATTTTTTATACTTTTTTTCATATTCTCTTCATTCTTAATCTTAATTATATGTTTAATTTTAATACATATATAACCCAATATTTTAAATCCTTAATTTATAAGTATTCAAAATGAGAATATATTGAGTCTAATCTTTTTTAGAAATTAATTTTCAAAATATTTTAATAACTTCACAATATATTGAATTTTACGTATTTTATGGTTTAAAGTATAATAAGAAAACACATATTCTAAATGATACTTAATATTACTGTGTTTAATATTTAATAATAATATTGTAAAAAATCTTTATATTTTTTAAGATTATTAATATTAAATACTAAAAATAATATTTTTTGTTATATTTTAATAAAAGATATAATTTACATTATATAATATAGTTTTTTTTATTTATTCTAAATAGAAATATGAATAATATATATTAACTTATTAACTTCTTGTCTAATTTTCTTTATGAAGTTTAGAAAAATAATAAAAAAATTACTAAGTTTATGAATTTTTATTTAATTTCTTAAATATGTATTAAAAGTATATAAGTTAATAATAAAACAAACAGAATTTTTTTAATATATTTAAATATTTTTATATAATAATTAACCTCTTATATATGATTAAAAGGTATTAGTTTATTCGTTTATAATTAATTATATAATGAATCTAATTATGATTTTTATGATTTGCAGATAATTATCCTTTTAAAATATAGAGATAAATAATTTTAGAAATACGTATTGATATTCATTTATTATAAAGAACCCGTATCCACTAAATACATTCAATAATATTCGAGAACTTCCAATAAAAATGTATAGTCAATGTATTAATATGTTTGACCTTTTACAAACATAAACAGGCATAGGAAAACAAAATAATAAAACACTAAGATATTCAATACTATAAAAAAATTATTGTCTCTGATCCGTTCGTTGTCCTATATCAAATATTATAGAATGAAAGTTGCATTTTATATTGTCCAGTAAGAATCTATTCCGCAATATCCTAAAAATATTTACCATTTCCAAATATCAGTCATTCGGAATATATTTTTGAAACATTTTTTAAAATTCAATCCTTCATATAATCTCAAATGTAAAAACAGCTTCTCTAAACAAAAATAACTCCATATGATAATAAAAGAGTAAATATCTATCATTGCTATTTCATAATAAGGGGTAACAATCTAACTTAGTTAACAATCTAGTTAATAATTTATTAAAAAAGTAATCGACTCCGTTTAATAAAAAAGCTTAAATTTATCAAGTACTTCATATGAAATTAAGTCAATTCCCCTAACTCAATTATTCAGGTTGTCCTGTTGAAAATAGTTTATACGTTGGTATTATATATTTTTTATTTACTAAACAAACAAGTATGAATTTTAATAAAAAAAATGATAATCAAATGTTAATTAATCAACATTTTCTTTAACCTCTAACGAATACCATTTGCCCGCTCTTTCAATGATGCAAAATGAGAAAGTGTTTTTAATGGTCCTAGACGATTCACTTGTGATGCTATCATTAAAGTGTACATCTCGGCCAAACTTTCACCAATCTAAAGCAATATAAATTTATAAAGAAATAAAACAAAAGCATACCTCAAGACATCTCAAAACTTTACATGTAATTCCCAAGTCATTAACTAAAGAAGCAGGAAGATTAGAACAAGCAGCACTACGCAAAATATATTCATCGTGCCGTAATGCAGTAAATTCAAACCATTCCATCTTAAGTAGTGCAGGAGTAAATTGTACACATAAATTACCTTCAGTGACAACCTAAAAATATTTATCAGTTATTGAAATAATATGATTATTATTATATTAAGTTTATTTTTTTTTAAAAAAATGATTTGATTCTTACCTGTGAACCATTAGTATACCAATAAATAAGTTTAGCATGTGGACAAGCAACAACATATCCATGAGAAACCGTTACATGTTCTTTAACTGTTCCAAGAACAAATTGCATTTGTGAAACACCACTTTCATAATTTGTCCAAAAAAATATTGGTAATAAAAGTATCGGTAATTCAAATACCCGTGGAGAATAATTTGTTTGTACCTGTTGCGAAGTTAAAGAGAGTCTCATCATTGCATAATCCGTAAAATAAGTATGAATAAAGGTCCTCCAACTAGTTAAATCATGTTGCTAATAATAAAAAGTAAAAAAAAAAAATTCTTATAATACTTTCAGTTTTATATACCTTTTGAATTGAATTAAGTCCATCAATAAATTGAAGTAATTGCAAAACTGCTAAACCCGGTTGAGCTGTTACTTCCGGACGGCGTAACATATTTGTTTCAGTCATATAACTATGTGTACGGCCCATTCCTGGACATGACGCACTTTGAAGATGTCCTTGAAAAGGCTGCATAATAATAATAATAATTTCTTATTTTAAAATCTCATTTTTCTTAAAAAAAATTATTTTTACCGAATTTTTTAAGTTTTTAAACGATAAAAAAAAATTCTTAAAAAAAACCTTAAAAAAATGATTTCTTAAAGGTAAAAATATTATTTAAAGAAAAATAATAAAAGACAATTTTAAAATAAGGATGAAGCGTTTAATATTCTTAACTGATCGACGCTGAAAGATATTATTTATTTTATTTATTTATTTATTTATTTATTAATAATCTTTTAAAATTATTAATAAATCATTTATAAAATGAATTCATTTTATTATTATTAAATCTGAATTTTGAATAGTATTTATTATTTTTTTTTATAATATTTTAATATTTTTTTTCTAACAATAAAAATATTAGATAAATCCGAGGGAAAGATTAATATTTAATTAAATATTACAAACTCAATGATGAAAATTATAAATTTACATTCGCAGTTTCCAGTTAAGTACGACGCTTGAACCCATTATAAAAGTTGTACGATGAAACTTAATTCTTCCTTGGATGTCTGAGAGTTTGTATTATTTTACTTATATATATAAATATATATATTTATTTAAAATAATATTAAATTAATGAATATTATTATATTATATTTACATAGAATGTTGTATTTTTATTGAAAAAGATTATAATCTATTTTCTAATGTAATACTTTTTGTCTAATAAAATTTAAATTTTAATAAAAAATATAATTTTATTATTTATTTACCATATTTTCTGTTTTATAAATGCCAATTAATCTTGATGAAAGTTCGAACATATTATTTCGTAAAGATATAACAATAAGTTGAGCATTTTTAGTTCGATCCTTTATTCAAATTAATATAAAAAATATCTTTAAATAAAATACTTTAATATAATTTGCAATAATAGATACATTTCGAAAATCTAATGCTGCATCTATTTCATCCATTACATATAAAGGTGTTGGTTTATAATGATGAAGAGCAAAAACAAGTGCTAATGAACTCAAAGTCTAAAAAATTATTATAGTTTTTATAATTTGTTAAGAAATACCTTTTCTCCACCAGATAAATTAGAAATATTCTTCCAACTTTTCTTTGGAGGCATAACACTAAATAAAATGCCTTCTGAGAAAGGATCCAAACTATCCACTAACTCTAATTCAGCATTTCCTCCCATGGTTATCATCTAAGACAACATAAATATGTAAACGTCGTGTGGATAGTTTTAAACCTGATACATTTCTTTTAATTTTAAAGATATAGAATTAAACCCAATCATAAATTCATTAAGACGAGTTTGTTTTAGTTCATTTAAATGTGAACGAACTGAATTTCTTTCATTTATAATTTTCTCTAAATCTTCTGTACGGGATTTATATTCCTGTTCTCTTTTTCGATATTCTTCTAATACATCAAGTTCAACTTTCACATTTTGAGTTTTTTCTAAAATATTATAAATAATAATTAAACATATATACATACTATTTACCTTCCAATGTAGCAATTTCAGCTTTAAGTTTTGTCATATTTACACATTCAAGTTCTTCTTTAGTATATACTTGTAATTCTAAGGGTTCATCCTCCTCTAATAATTCCCTGATCATTTAATTTAAATTCAAAAAAAAAATTATGCTTACTCAATATTTTGAAGTTTAAGATTTTTCAATTTATCTTCCCAATGTTTTAACTTTTTTTCGTTATCAAAAAGATTTTTGTTATATTCTTGTAATTTATTTTTTGTTTCAATCTAAAAAGTTAGAGAAAACAAGTGAATTAAAAATAGAAAACCTCTTTTGCACGAGAAACATTGCTCTCTTCCATCATTTTGTTCAATTTTAATTTTGTTTCTGCTAATTCGTCCGCTTTATTATCCATTTCCTGTACAATTTAACTTAAATTATAATTACAAAAAAATTCATACTTTCTGAATTGTTTTAATCTTAGAAGATATATCATCAATTAATTTTGATTTTTTTTCAATGTTAGTTTTCACATCAAAAAGTTGTGTTTCAATTATTTGTAATTCATTTTTACTATCATTAATAGCTTTTTCGAGTTTTATTTTCTCTTTTTCTTTTTTAATTTTTGAAACATCTAAATCTGCAATACGATCATGGATCGTATTAAGTTGATCTTGAAGATTATCTACTTTTGCCTTTTGACTTCGTAAGCGAATTCCTCCAATTTCCATAATACGATCCTGTAATTGCTTTATTTCTTGTTCGATACCAATCATATTTTTACGAGTCATTTCATTTTCTTCCTCTAACTTACTAACTTCGTTTTCTAATTTTTTTTTATTATTTATATCTATGGTTGATGTTTGATGGAAAGAACTTAAACTTTTAGAATTGAAAAAATCACTTATTAAATTTAATACCTAAGTTCTTTTAACGTTTTTTTTGTGTCAATAATATCTTTATTATGTGTTGAAAGTTCTAAGGAAAGAATTGATATTTTAATATCTAATTCTGGGATTTCTTTAGCCATATCATCTATTTTATTTCGAAGAAGCATATATTTTGAATTAAATATTTGATATGCTTCTTCAACAATTTTTCGATCCTGTTCATATTTTTTTATAGATGAACTTGAAACATTCGACTCCAGCTTATTACTCATTCCACCTCGTGCTATTTTGTTTCCTCCTCCTGTCATTGTACCCGATTTGTCAATCAATTGCCCATTTAATGTAACTACTCTCCATCTTTTTTTCCCGTATGCTATACGATTAGCTTGTTGTAGATCCTCTGCAACAAGTGTATGTTGAAGAGCATTAAAAAATGCAGGAGCAAATTTTTTTTCTTTCGGTGTAATAAGATCAAATAATCGAGGCACGTTTTCTGGTGTTTCAATACGTTCCATAGACTTAGATGGTAAGCGGCTTAATATAATAAATACGGCTCTTCCAAGATTATTTGTTCTAAGGTATTCTATACATTGCTGACCTGCCTCAACTGTTTCAACAACCATATGATTTAAAGAAGGGCATGCAGTTGATACAGCAATATCATATTTATCAGGAATTGTTCCAAGACTTCCTAAACGTCCATGAAACCCGTCAATACGACCTGACTCTTTAAGTCTCATAAGTCCTGTTAAAACAGAATTATGATTTTGGAATTTAGAAAAAGACGCTTTTGCTTCATCTTCCTTTTGATGGCATTGAGAAAGTTTTTCCTTAAACCTTTTTTCTTCATCTTTCATTTTTTCAAACTCCTCTTTAATCATCAACAATTCTTTCTCCTTATTTTCTTTATCAGTTTGACACTGTTGTATTGTTTTTCTTGTTATTTTATCTTCTTTTTCAATTACCTGAATTCTTTCTTGAATATTATTAATTTCTTGTTGAGATTTATTTTCTTTATCTACAAGTATTTTTATTTCAGAATTAATAACATCAA
The DNA here is from genome assembly GCA_017311265.1 of Pneumocystis canis. Taxonomy (NCBI): domain Eukaryota; kingdom Fungi; phylum Ascomycota; class Pneumocystomycetes; order Pneumocystales; family Pneumocystaceae; genus Pneumocystis; species Pneumocystis canis. The sequence goes on along the minus strand of JABTEF010000022.1, from coordinate 191,293 downwards.
TTTTAGATTGCCTAATATTTATTTGTTCAATCCAAGGCTCTAGTTGCTTTTGTTTAATTTCTAATTGATCAGAAATGTCCTGAGTTTTATCTATCATATTATAAAAATATACTCTAAAAATGAAGGAAATACCTTTAAGATCAAATCTTATTTTTTCCAGTTCTTTTGTTTCTATTTCTAATTTATTTTTCAGAAGAGAAATATCTTTTTCGTAAGATTTAATTTCTTGAGTATAATTTTCTATCCATGTTATAGATTCTGAATAAGAATGAGAGTTCTAGATTGTGTAAACATTTTTCTTGTAACAAAAAATTAACTTACGGTTTGTATCAAGGTATTATTTTTTTTCTGTTTTTGTATTAAATGTTTTTGTTTTTCCTGCAATTTTATATTTTCTTGGTCATATTTTGTAAATTCTTTTTGAGTATTAGACAAATCTTTTTCTAATTCCTGTACAATAAATATGAATAATTAATGATAAATACTGCTTACTTCATGCTCCTTTAATGTTTTTTCATGCTGTTTTTCTAATTCTTTAATTTCTTTTGAATTTGTTTTATATACAGATTCATCCATATCTATCATTTCTTTCAATTTTTCCTACAAACTATTAAATACCTATACTGATTTGAAAAAAATAAATACAATTTGCTTTCTTGTTGTCTCAACATTTATATTATATTCATAAACATATGCTTGATAAAGTTTTGATTGCTTTACTATTAACATATTTTCGTTTCTAATATATGATAATGCAGCCTCTTTTCTGGACTAGGAAATGTAAATAGATAAATAAAATGAATATTTATAATTCTTTTTACTTCAAGAGTATCTTTTTCCTTCTTAACAACTGAAACACGGTTTAATCGTTGTTCACAAAGTTCATTCAATCGATCTAATTCAATAGATGTTTCTTCAATTGGCTTTTTATAATTGGATGTTCCAATAATATCTTCTAAATATTCCAATAAACCGTCCTCATGATCGTTTGGTGCTTTAGGTTTCATTTGTGCAATTGATTCGACTTCCCCCTGTATAAGTAATATTTTAAATATACAAAATACTGTTATTGATGTTATTATATACCTGTAAAATAAGAAATCTTTTATGATCCAAATCAATTCCTTTTTTTTTAAGAAGTAATGTAATTTCTGTATAGTTGCTCTCACAATTATTGATCATATATTTACTTGTATTATTTTTAAAAGCTTTACGTGAAATCACCATATGAGATCCAGGTTTAACCGTATATTTAATATCTGAGGACTAAAGTTTAGATTAAAACATTTTTAAAATAAATGGAATCTTCCAAAAAACATCTGAATTAATACTCTCCTGTATTTCTTCAAAATAAACTTCCACGCTACATGATTCAATATCTGGATATGCAAGTGATTTATGAATTAACGCTGAAAGTTTGCTTTGACGCATCTGACTTGCACGAAAACCAAAAACAAACAATAAAGCGTCAATTACATTTGATTTCCCAGATCCATTGGGTCCAACAATCGAAGAAAATGACTGAAAAGAAATATTAATTTATATATTAAAAAATATATACTCTACTGGATGAAAAGGTCCAATACATTGACGACCCGCATAAGATTTAAAATTTGTTAATATTAATTTTGAAATAATTAATCGCTCATTTGATTTAATTACATTTGTTGGTTGATCTAATAGATTAAATAAAATTAATTGATATAAATGTATACCTGTTGAACGAAATGGAGAATAAATAAAAGATGATGAATTTTGACTCAATGGTATCTTTTCAGTTATTATTGATGTTTTATTTACCTCTGCTTCTGTTTTTATTTCATTTTTTTCTGTTTTTATTCCTGTTATTTCAACTCTCACTTGTTTCTTATGTAAACGATCATGAACGTTTAATGATAAAAATTCATCTACTAATGTAATAACTGGTGCATTAGAATTATTATTTTCATTAAGAGTTGTTATTGTTTCTTCTATTTCTTTTGCTACATTTTTTTCTTTTTTTTTTTCAACTTTTTTCTTTTGTTCTATATTTTCATCTTCTATTTCATCCGATTCTGTATCAGATATAATCACCCGTCGTCGCGTCGGTGAGCCTTTATGAATTATTCCTGTCCGTCGTACCATTATTATCACGGCATTTGAACTTTATTTAAACTTATTGAACGTTTAAATATGTCGATATAAGACTTCTATATTTTACTTTTTTATCTTTGCTATTATTACTTATATATTGTAATATATATTGAAAATGAATGAATAAATGAAATAAACATAAATGAAATTTAGTGATCGAAAAGAATGAATGTACGTAGAATTGATTAAATGATAAATAATCCATTATTATAACTTTAGAAATTACAAAAATCCTTAAAACATCATTAAAATTATTTATAGCTAATTTCTTAAATTGATTATTTTTCATTAATAAACCATTATATTAAATATTATACTGTTTTATTATTTATTTTTACCTTAATATTATTTATATTATTAAAATCTTTTATAATAAACATTTTTATTGATTCATTTTTTGTGGAATAGCACCAATTCGATCATATAATGATCGAGCACGAATATATGGATCTAATTGCCAATAATTTCGACATAAATCATCTGCAACCTGATTACGCTCATGTAATAATTGATTTGATATTTTTTGATCTTTTTCTATAATCCATTTTGCTGTTAATGTTTCAAATGCTCGAATTAAAATATTTCGTTCTTGTATTAATTTCTCACGCGTTACTGTGTCCTGCATTTTGGTATTTTCTTTTTCAACAGGTTCAATATAAGTGTATTCCCAACTATTTTGACCTCCTAGTTCCTTAATCAATTGCGAATCATCGATATACATTTGAAGTTCTTTATGTGAGTTGGTAAAACATATTTTTTTCACAACAACGGGATCAAGCCAGGTTTTGATAATTTTCCATATACCTGTTTTGTTTAAATTATACTTTTATTTTTTTATTAATAGAATACCTTGAAAAATTAATGGTGCTTTATGAACTATACAGATACCCAAACTTTCGGGATAATGTGCTTCAAAACATTTGATTAAAAATTTAATAGGTGCATAATCTATATTTTTAAACTGTAAATCAAGTTAGAATTGTAAATGAAGTTGCTATGCAATAACGAAGTAGATATACCGAGAATTTGGTTAAATCAAAAAAAACAGTTGCTGTTTCGACAGGAAAGGTAACCATAAATCGTGCATTTTCCATGAGCCATACAATATATCGCTGAACAACAACATCTGGCTGATCTGTTGCACGATGCAAATGTGTTCGAATATAACAAATAGGACGGTTTTTGCGATCGATACCATGAATAAAGCTTTTACCTAACTGCATTTGCTTCAAAAATAAGGAAGCATCTGTTGCCATTATATCACCATCACCATGACGTAATACATCCTCAACACCAAAAGTACGTCTCCAATGTACCGTATTCATTAACATAACAAATGCCCTTTCTGCATTCCATTGTCGAGCACGCAAAAATCGTAACATTAATCGATCTGGATGATCCATTTTAATCATTTCCCAAAATGCTTTATATAATTCTTCACGACCCGTTTTTAACATCTCTTCAAATGTATGTGTCCATTCATATTTATTATTCTCTGAGTTTTCATTTAAATTTTTTGGAAATTCTAATAATTCTTCATTAAATTTATAATTCAAATTTTCTTTTAAAATCTTCGCCCAAATCCTTTTTAACCCAATTTCTTCAAGTATCTTTAAATCATCATATAAAACGTTCATTATTTAATACAAAATATTAATAAAAACTTTAAAAAAAATCTTAATAATTAATAATAATTAAGATTAAATCTTAATTATTAAAAACAAGTTTACGTCGTTTATCGATCATTATTATAATTGGTTGTCATAGTAACGCTGGAAACTAAAATAGCTAGAACGATGTATACTAATATCTAAGACGATCTCTATAATGACATCCAAACCAAAATCACGACCGACAACACCTCTTCGACGAATTGAAAGAGGAGGGTTATCACATCTTTCAGTATCATGGAATAGAGAAGATCCATTTCCATTGGATTCATTGGCGCCGGCGTTTGCAGAAATGACGGATGCATTAACAGATGCACAACATAATTTTGAACATATTCATTCAATTTATTCCAATTTAGTTCAGTTTAGTGAAAGTTTTGCTTCATTTTTATACGGACTTAATATGAATGCTTTTTGTGTTGACTTTTCTGAGGTTTATTCATCAACTAATTTCTAATAATTAATAAAATCTTTTATAAATTTAGGCTCCCATTCGTGAATCATTTAAACGCATGCAAACTGACATTTGTGATATAGACCCTTCCCATTCAACTGTTTTAGGCGTATCTGGTGATTGTTTATCCAGTCATCATATGGATCCTCATATAGATATAACTGATACAACATTCACAACGAATGATACTTCCTTTATTGAGCGTCCTTCACAAAGTATACGTTCTTCTACACCTAAACGCACATCAAAATCAACAAATCGTTCTACGCGCAATTTATCTTTTAAAACAGATTCTATGCGTACTGGTTCATCAACACGATCTCGTCAGGGTTTATCAACATTACGTTCCGGATAAATATAAGATAAAAATAAACATATTCTAATATATTCATACAGAAATTTATTTTAAATATGAATTCTATAGTTCACTATTAAAATTCTAATTCATATTTGTTTTTTGATTTAATTTCTCTTTTATTTGTTCTGCAATTCTCTGAAGTGTATCTTGTTCAATTACTTTAGCTGCCTCAAAGCCAAGATGAAGACCCTCTGTTGAATTTGGTTTAGGAATTAAATGAAAATGAACCTTTTAATATTTATATTAATAGTGAAAAATTTATACGTTATCTTACATGATCTACGGCTTGATGTGCTAATCGGCCATTATTCTATACTTTTTTTTAATTTTAACATTAAATATATTATATACATACTTGCAATAAATTATAGTTTTCAAGATTCATTGCATCTGCTAACCTCTTTGTAAGGGGTAAAAGATCAATTAATGATGTATTACTAAGTTCATGCATTTTTTCAGCATGTTCTTTTGGAATAATAAGTGCATGCCCTTTACTAAGAGGTTGAATATCAAGAAATGCTAGTCTAGAATATGTATAAATCTAATCATATAAAATATATAATGTTTTTTACGATTTTTCAGTTTCAATTAATTTGAAAGCGGGTATTTCTCCAAGAATAATTTTACAAAAAATACATCTTGTTGATGATGCCATAATTTAATAATTTTTAAATATAAATCCTACTAAAACGCCTGTTTTTTCTTAAAAAGTAATTTTATATATATTATTTAAGATTTTCTGTGGAAGAAGTTAATTAAAATCTTACGTTATAAAATATACGATAATATTATTGATAAATGATAAAGGATTTAATAAAAAGTGAAGTTTTATGGGATCTAAGAACTAAAAGAGACTAATTTTATTAATAAAATATTATTTAAATTTATTATTTTATTTAAACTGATGATTTTTGTAAAAGATATTCATCAGAAATTCAAAATATTTCAGATAGAAAAACAATGTATTAAACGGAATTAATTTATTATTAATTCAATTAAATATAAAAATGATGTTTGAAATTCTTCTAGTTTATGGAAAAACAGAATTAGAAATAATGAAAGATGGTATAATTGAGGTACATTATAATTGAAATAGTTTTCTAACATAAATATAGTCATGTAGATATTTTTTATTGAATAGAACAATAATCAGTAAGTTTTTAGAATACATATTTAAATTTTAAGGGTTTACTTTGCTTATCTAAACCTTGTTCTTAATTGAATATCTTTTATATTTTATTTACTGCAAAAATGGATATACATCTTTCTTTTTCGTACAACTATTTTTGTAAACTATCATAATGTTATTCAAATCGTCCTCTTTATCTTTCGGTCATAGTTTCAAAAGATTCTTATGGTAAGATTAATTGTAGAAGTGATTTTTATGTAAAATAATTTTTATAAGAGAATATAATGTTCTATTTTTATGTAAAGAACATCAAGGGAATGTGTCCTGACTAGCAATGAAAAGTTTTCAATGATTGTATATCTTTGCTAGACTTTTTCAGGCAAAGTTTTTGGGCAAAGAAATGACTATAAACGAATTTGCAAGATGTTACTTTCATTTTGAAGATGAATTAACAAAAAATACTTTACCGTGTAGAAGGAAAAATGATCTAATTAATACTTCAGAAATTTATATTATTCAATCTAGATATATACTTAAAGGTTTGTTTTTATACTCAATTTTTGAATAATTTAATGGTTTTAGAAATTCAAAATATAGATTTGAATCAAGAAAATCCTATCTCTAAGTAATAATCTATTTAGAAAAGGTGTATATAAGAGTTCGAGAGAATATGGAAGGTATTTTGTATCGAATTATCTAGTTCATGTCTCTGCATGTATTTTGGATAGTTATTAAGATAGAAAAATTATTTTAGGTTATGCAACTCTGAATGATAATAATGGTATAGCGAAATAAAAATTAGAAATTATATATTTATTTTCCTAGATTTAATGCAATTAGTTATATTTGATTTACATTTAACGCATTTTTTTCTATTTTGCATGAAAAAGTTATTCCTATTTTCTTAGTCGGCACATCTATTGATATAAAATGTTTAGAAAATGATAATAATGAGAGTTCAACTAATTAGAGATGCGAGGATATAAGAATAAGTGTATTTTTCATAAAATAGACTATCTATTGGAATGTTTTTATCGAATTAACTAAATCATGCATTTGGATTATATGAATTTTAATAGAATACTTTGCACAAAACAATTCTATTTTATAAAAACAAAAGACAGTTATAGAACTTTATCTTTTTGAATTTGAATTTTTATGACATTAATTAGATTTTATTCACTTTCCTTATATACTTTTTAGTTTGCTAATTAATCTTTTAATAAAAGGATTTAGCTTTGTTGATTATTTAATGAGAAAATAGTTTTTATGGTTTTAAATGAAGGCATTATATTAATTGAAATATATATAGGTGAATAGTGTTACTGGCATCTTGAATTTTATGATACTTTCAGAAAAAGTATTGTATTCAAGAAATAAAATCTTTATAATTACATTATGATAAATTACCGCATGGAGTTTTCGAGAGTTATTGTGATTTTTGTTATATTATCTAAAGCTGTGATTAATGATTTCAAAAAATAGTTATATAATTCAATTGTTTCGTTGACTGTTAAATATGGTATTAAAAGAGGTGTGTTTTGTCAAATCAATATGAAATTTTTGGAATTTAAAATCGATTTTTCTAATAAACTGATAAGTTAACGAATATTTGTAAAATTAGAATTTATTATTCATTCTGTTTTTTCTTATATTAGCATTCATGAGTACTTATTTTGCTTTATATATAAATAATTTGGAATTTATTTTAATGGAAAGCTATTATTAGTATTGTCAAATTTGGGAGGAGTATTATATAATTTTCTTATTGACAATACATAAGGAAAATACATTTGATGACTTTACATTTGATCTAATATATAAATTGATATTTTACAGTAATAAATATTTTTTATGAATGTTTCATTTTTGATTAAAATTACATTGATTATTATTAATTGGAATTGAACAAGGTATATATCAATAATATTACACTTTTTTAAAAATAAATAAAATATAATTCTGTTTATAGCACACCTTCAGGGCTTTATAGATATGCTATTGTAGATGTTTATGATTCAATTGGGGTATGTCAATATTTATATAATTTTGCTAATATGTTTAAAGATTTGGTGCAATATATTTAGGCATTATTTATATAAAAATGGAATGCATTATGCATGATTAAATGATTGTTTGAATTTATATTATTATTCTATACATTTCTATAGATTATAGTTATGATTAATACCGGTATCTATATAATTATACATGCTCTAAAGCATTATTTTTATACAAAAATGAATTAAATGCATTTTTTCATCTATCAAGCAAATTGTAGCTATTATAATTTATTTTTTTCAAGCTACATGGCGAGTTCTTTTCCAAGCTCCAATGCATCAAGTCGTAATGAATCCGGTGTTGTGGGTGATGCTGCATTTGATGTATCAAAAGTAAGACGTTTTCTCGCATTAGTAGGTGTACGTGTCCAAACCGCCTGTGCGGGTGATGGTGTAATATTAACAAAATCGGCGAGATCGAAGTTTTGTGGTGTATGAGGTGCTATATAAATTAATAAAATAATACATAACATATTTAATAAAAACGTACGAAAACGTGAATTTACTGATGTATGAGGAGATGGTGATGTTGCTAAATAAATGAGTAAATCAACTCCTTCTTCGCCAGTTTGTGGTGGTCGACCACGTGGTGGTGTCCGTGGTAAATTTGAATTAACATGAACATTTCGTTGTGTAATATATGTATTATCATAACTACGATGAATAGGTGATGATTGATGTAAGCGTACAGCATCACTCCATGCAACGTGATGTAATGATTCATCAATCGATGCTGTACGTGCACGTTTATATACTGTTTGAGGTGCCGTAAACCCACATTCTTTAGTTAAACGTGGTGCAATACTATCAAGCGCAAGATTTTGCCATCCTCGACTTGTTTTATATGTTGCAAGTGTTAAACGTGACTTAAGTAAACGTGTGATCTAGATCGTCAATCAATGTATTAAGAAAAAATCATTCTTACCCGAGAAATTTCTGCTCGGCGTAATACTTTAGCTGCTGCTCTATCTTGTTGTGCCGCTGTTAATGTCATTTTCCCCTTTATATATATATGTTCTGTGCAGCTACGCGTCTGCGCTGCAGTCAAGACGCGTTTAAATGAACGCGTTCAAATTTACAAAATATGTTCGGACGTGGACAAAAAAACGGATGGAAAAAGTTTCATAAAAATTATTATAATAATAATGAATTTAAAATAGTTTTAATACATATATATTATAAAAATTATTCATTATAATTTAAATATACAATAATATGTTTTAATATTCATATAAAAGACAATTATAAAATATTTTACACTTTTTTATAAAAAATCTATTATCAATTATCGTGTGATGGTTGTCATGGTAATATTATAATTCTCGAACACACTTAAGAGTTTAAGAAAATCGGGTGAAACGAAGAGCGATGTTTTTTTCCAAGAAAAAAAACGATTAATTAGTGAATATTTTGATGTCATATCCACCTGGATTTAGTGATACTCTAAATCCTTTAAAGAGGAATTTATTAGAAGTTCAATTAGAAGAAAAAGCTCGAAAATGGAGACAAAGTCAACGACATCGTTTTGAAACGAAGAAACGGCAAGGATATGTTGAGACACAAAAAGCAGAATTGCCGGCAGAGCATTTAAGAAAAGTAAGTTGTATGCGCATAAGAAGACGCATATAAGTGTTTTTAAATATATTTAATGTATTTATTTTTATTAGATTATTAAAGATCATGGAGATATGAGTAGTAAAAAATTTCGACATGATAAACGTTCATATTTGGGTGCATTAAAATATATGCCACATGCAGTATTAAAATTAATGGAAAACATGCCAATGCCATGGATGGAGGTGAAATGTATGCGTATTATATGCGTATGGGTGGAAATAAATGCGTATAGATGTATCGGTTTTGTATCATATTACTGGAGCAATTACATTTGTAAATGAAATTCCGCGTGTAATTGAACCACATTTTATTGCTCAATGGGGTACAATGTGGATCATGATGAGGCGGGAAAAACGGGATCGACGACATTTTAAACGATTACGATTACCACCATTTGATGATGAAGAACCTGTGATTGATTATGGTGAAAATATTGCTGATGTTGAGCCTCTTGAAGCGATTCAGATGGATTTGGATGCAGATGAGGATTCAGCGGTTGCCGATTGGTTTTATGAACATAAAGCATTAATCGATACAGTGCACGTAAATGGACCGACGTATCGACGTTGGAATCTTAATCTTGCACAAATGTCAACATTATATCGTTTGGCACATCAACTTTTATCGGATTTAACTGATCAGAATTATTTTTATTTATTTAATCTTAAGTAATATTATTTTATTAAAAATTTTAATCAAATAAATATTAATCAATATTTAATAGTTCATGGATTACATCAAAAAGTTTAAATATGGCAATCCCTGGGGGACCTAAATTTGAGCCGTTATATAAAGATACACTTGATGTGGATGAAGACTGGAATGAGTTTAATGATATTTATAAATTAATTATTCGACATCAAATACGTACAGAATATAAAGTTGCATTTCCGTACTTGTATAATTCATATCCGAGATCGATTCGATTATCGATTTATCATGAACCATTAACAACATATATTCGTACTGAAGATCCTGATTTGCCAACGTTTTATTATGATCCGATTATTAATCCAATATCGATGCGTTCATTTATTGACTCATTACATGATGTATCTCATTTGGATGAACTTTTTCAAAATGAAGAAATAGATCAGTTTATGCTACCAGAAAATGTTGAATCTTTTCTTCATGAAGTTCCTTTGTATACATCTAATACAACAATGGCAATTTCGCTTTGGTGGGCACCATATCCATTTAATAAACGTACAGGGCGTATGGTAAGAGCTGAAGATGTACCCTTGGTTAAGCAATGGTACTTGGAATATTGTCCTCCCGGTAAAGAATATTAAATTATATGGGTAGTTTTATTCATTTTTTAGGACAACCTGTTAAAGTTCGCGTATCTTATCAGAAGCTCTTGAAAAATTATGTTTTGAATGCTCTTCATACGAAACCGCCTAAATCACATCTCAAGAAAGATTTGTTTAAACAATTGAAAACAACTAAATTCTTTCAGACAACAACAATCGACTGGGTTGAAGCAGGGCTTCAGGTAATTCGTCAAGGCTATAATATGTTGAATTTGTTGATTCATCGTAAAAATTTGAATTATTTACATTTAGATATGAATTTTAATTTAAAACCGGTGAAAACACTGACAACAAAAGAAAGGAAAAAATCTAGATTTGGGAATGCGTTTCATTTGATGCGTGAAATTTTACGGCTTATGAAATTACTTGTGGATTCTCAGGTTCAATATCGTCTTGGAAATATTGATGCATTTCAACTTGCAGACGGTATACATTATTGCTTTAATCAGTAATATGAATTCTGCTTATATATATATATATATACTCATTGAAATAGTATTGGTCAACTCACTGGCATGTATCGGTATAAGTATAGATTAATGCGTCAGATTCGAACATGTAAAGATTTGAAACATCTTATATATTATCGGTTTAATACTGGTCCAGTAGGTAAGTATTTCATTGTTTTTTGTAGAAATGTTGACATAAAAACTAGGAAAGGGACCTGGTTGTGGATTTTGGGCACCATCATGGAGAGTTTGGCTTTTTTTCATGAGAGGTATTGTACCTTTGCTTGAAAGGTGGCTTGGAAATCTTCTTGCTCGTCAATTTGAAGGACGTCATTCTAAAGGAATCGCTAAAACTGTATCGCTGAATCTTTTTTTTTTGAAAATAAATTAATAAATTTAGATAACAAAGCAGCGTGTAGAATCGCATTTTGATTTAGAATTACGTGCAGCTGTTATGCATAATATTCTTGATCAAATGCCTCAGGGAATTAAAGCAAATAAATCAAAAACTATTTTACAGCATTTATCAGAAGCATGGAGGTGTTTTAAAGCAAATATCCCGTGGAGAGTTCCTGGATTGCCTGCTCCTATTGAACAAATTATTCTTCGATATGTTAAAGCGAAGGCCGATTGGTGGATTTCTGTTGCTCATTATAATCGGGAACGTATTCGAAGAGGGGCTACAGTTGATAAAACAGTTGCGAAAAAGAATCTTGGGCGTTTAACAAGGTTATGGTTAAAAGCTGAGCAAGAAAGACAGCATAATTATTTAAAAGACGGTCCTTATGTTACTGCAGAAGAAGCTGTTGCAATTTATACAGCTACGGTTCATTGGTTAGAAAGCCGAAAATTTAGCCCTATTCCATTTCCTCCTTTATCATATAAACATGATACAAAGCTTTTAGTTCTTGCTTTGGAAAGATTAAAAGAAGCGTATAGTGTTAAAGGACGTTTAAATCAAAATCAGAGAGAAGAATTGGTATTAATTGAGCAAGCATATGATAATCCTCATGAATGTCTTTCACGTTGTAAGAGATTTTTATTAACTCAAAGAGCGTTTAAAGAATGTGGTATTGAATTTATGGACCAATATTCATATTTAATACCCGTGTATGATGTAGAGCCTATGGAGAAGATCACCGATGCTTATCTGGATCAGTATTTATGGTATGAAGCTGATAAAAGGCACTTATTTCCTTCATGGATTAAACCTTCCGATTCTGAGCCTCCCCCATTATTAGTGTACAAATGGTGTCAGGGAATTAATAATTTGACTGAAGTTTGGGAAACAGATCAAGGCCAATGTAATGTTATTTTAGAAACTTCATTAAGCAAAGTTTATGAAAAAATTGATATTACATTATTGAATCGTTTATTGCGATTAGTTGTTGATTCGAATATTGCTGATTATATATCTGGTATGATATAAGTGATTATTTGGAAAAAATTTAATTGGAAATAGGAAAAAATAATGTTAATCTTACATATAAGGATATGAATCATATTAATTTGTATGGATTAATTCGTGGTCTTCAATTTTCATCATTTGTATTTCAATATTATGGTTTAATAATTGATCTTTTAATTTTGGGTTTACATCGTGCAAGTGAAATGGCTGGTCCACCTCAAATGCCTAATGATTTTCTACAATATCGTGATGTTTCTACAGAAATTCGGCATCCTATACGATTATACTCGCGTTATATAGATAGAATACATGTGTTTTTTAGATTTACTGCGGATGAAGCACGTGATTTAATTCAACGGTTTTTAACTGAGCAACCTGATCCGAATAATGAAAGTATTGTAGGTTTTAATAATAAACGTGTTTGGCCTAGGGATTGTCGTATGAGATTAATGAGGTTTGTTTGGTATTTTGTAAAATCTTATTGTTTATTTGATATAGACATGATGTTCATCTTGCAAGAGCAGTATTTTGGGATGTTAAGAATCATATTCCTAGGTCTTTAACGACAATTGAATGGAATGATTCATTTGTAGGTGTTTATAGTAAAGATAATCCCAATTTACTTTTTTCAATGTGTGGTTTTGAAGTTCGGATATTGCCTAAAATAAGGAGTGCAACTGAAGAATTTACTTTGAAGGATGGTGTTTGGAATTTAGTGAATGAACAAACAAAAGAGCGTACTGCTCAGGCATTTCTTCGTGTAACAAAAGATGATATGGCAAAATTTAATAATCGCATACGTCAAATTTTAATGTCATCCGGGTCAACAACATTTACGAAAATAACAAATAAATGGAATACTGCGTTAATTGCTCTTCTTACATATTATAGAGAAGCAGTGGTATCAACACCTGAACTTTTAGATTTATTAGTAAAGTGTGAAACTAAAATTCAAACTCGAGTAAAAATTGGATTAAATTCGAAAATGCCATCAAGGTTTCCTCCTGCTGTCTTTTACTCTCCAAAAGAATTGGGTGGTCTTGGAATGCTTTCTATGGGGCATATTCTAATCCCTCAAAGTGACCTTAGGTGGTCAAAACAAACTGAAGCAGGGATCACTCATTTTAGATCAGGAATGTCACATGAAGAAGATCAAATGATTCCCGCTTTATATAGATATATTATTACTTGGGAGTCTGAATTTATAGATTCTCAAAGAGTGTGGTCTGAATATGCCATGAAGAGACAAGAAGCTATTCAACAAAATAGACGTTTAACATTAGAGGATTTGGAGGATTCGTGGGACAAGGGTATTCCTAGAATAAATACATTATTTCAGAAAGATAGACATACTTTGAGTTATGATAAAGGTTGGAGAGTTAGGACCGATTTTAAGCAGTATCAATTATTAAAGAATAATCCATTTTGGTGGACGAGTCAACGACATGATGGGAAATTGTGGCAGCTGAATAATTATCGAACTGATGTTATTCAAGCGCTAGGTGGTGTTGAAGGGATTTTAGAACATACCATGTTTAAAGGTAAATTTTATTTTATTTTTTCTTTTTATGGTATCTTTGCTAAATATCTTGTAGCCACTGGATTTCCGTCATGGGAGGGGTTATTTTGGGAAAAGGCTTCTGGATTTGAAGAATCGATGAAATATAAGAAATTGACTAATGCCCAAAGATCGGGTCTAAATCAGATTCCTAATCGTCGTTTTACCCTATGGTGGTCTCCTACAATAAATAGAGCAAATGTTTATGTTGTATGTTATAATATATATATATTGTTGATTATATGTTTAATTTTTAAGGGATTTCAAGTACAGCTTGATTTAACTGGTATTTATATGCATGGGAAAATACCAACTTTGAAGATTTCTTTAATCCAGATTTTTCGTTCTGTAAGTTTTATAAACGTATTGTATATAATTAATATTTTTAGCATTTATGGCAGAAAATTCATGAAAGCGTATGTATTAATTTAGTATATAACTTAGTTATTGAATAATTATTAGATTGTAATTGATTTATGTCAAGTTTTTGATCAGGTAATCTTTATTTTCATATTGAATTTAAAAGTTTAAAAGATTAGGAACTTGAAACTCTTCAGATAGAAACTGTTCAAAAAGAAACTATTCATCCAAGAAAATCTTACAAAATGAATAGTTCATGTGCTGACATTTTATTGTTTGCTACTTATAAATGGAATGTTTCCAGACCCTCTTTACTTAATGATAGTAAAGATATACTTGATGGAACAACAACAAATAAATTTTGGCTTGATATACAACTTCGATTTGGAGATTTTGATTCTCATGATATAGAGCGATATACTAGAGCAAAATTTTTGGATTATACGACTGATTCTCAATCTATATATCCTTCTCCTACTGGCTTAATGATAGGTGTTGATTTGGCTTATAATTTGCATAGTGCATATGGTAACTTTTTTCCTGGCTTGAAACCATTGATTCAACAAGCTATGGCAAAAATTATGAAAGTTAATCCTGCCCTTTATGTTTTAAGAGAAAGAATTCGAAAGGGTCTTCAGCTTTATTCTTCTGAACCTACTGAGCCTGTATGATTATTTATATTTATAAAAATATATTTTCTAATATATTGTCAGTATTTAAATTCTCAAAATTATTCCGAACTTTTTAGTAATCAGATTATTTGGTTTGTAGATGATACCAATGTATATCGAGGTAGATTTTCTTATTTATTCTTGTAAATATATATTGATTTATTAGTAACTATTCATAAAACATTTGAGGGGAATTTAACAACAAAACCAATTAATGGTGCAATATTTATTTTTAATCCCAGATCAGGTCAGTTATTTTTAAAAATTATTCATACATCAGTCTGGGCTGGACAAAAGCGACTTGGGCAATTAGCAAAATGGAAAACTGCAGAAGAAGTTGCAGCTTTGATTAGATCACTTCCTGTAGAAGAACAGCCGAAACAGATTGTTGTTACACGTAAGGGTATGCTTGATCCCTTGGAAGTTCATTTGCTGTAGGTATTTTAATTTGGGGGTTCCTGTTTAATAAAATTAGTGATTTCCCAAATATTGTTGTAAAAGGAAGTGAACTTCAACTTCCATTTCAAGCAGCTTTGAAGGTTGAAAAGTTAGGTGATATGATTTTAAAAGCAACTGGTCCACAAATGGTTTTGATGAATCTTTATGATGATTGGCTTCAAACTATATCATCTTATACTGCGTTTTCAAGACTAGTTTTGATCCTTAGAGCACTTCATGTGAATATGGATAAAACTAAAATGATTCTTCGTCCATCAAAAGAAATAATTACAGGTAGTTATATATTTTTTTATGTTATATATTTTGATTATTCCCATAGAATCTCATAAAATATGGCCTACATTAACAGATCAACAATGGATAGATGTTGAATTATCTTTAAGGGATTTGATATTAGGAGATTATGGGAAAAAAAATAATGTTAATGTAACAAGTCTTACTTCTTCTGAAGTTAGGGATATCATTTTGGGTATGGAAATAAGTGCACCATCTTTACAAAGACAGCAGATTTCCGAGATTGAGAAATCTCAACAAGAGCAAAGTCAGTTAACAGCACGAACTACGAAAACTACTAATATTCATGGTGATGAAATTATTGTTGTTAATACTTCAAATTATGAGGCACAGACTTTTTCATCAAAAACAGAATGGAGGACACGTGCTATATCTACAACTAATCTTCATTTAAGAACGAATCGTATATATATTTCTTTGGACGATATTCAGGATCAAGGACAATATACATATATTATACCGATGAATATTTTGAAAAGGTTTATAATCATATCAGATTTATATACTCAAATTGCAGGGTTTCTATATGGTACTTCTCCTCCGGATAATTCTGAAGTAAAGGAAATCAAGTGTATTGCAATTGTACCACAGCTTGGGAATAATTCCGGTGTTCAATTACCACATAAGCTTCCAACTCATGAGTTTCTTCTTGATGGACTAGAATCTTTGGGATGGGTTCATACACAGTCTCATGAAATGCCACATTTATCTCCTAATGATTTGACGATACATTCAAGAATAATATCAGAACATAAAGAATGGGATTCTAAAACGATTACAATGACTGTTAGTTTTACACCCGGTTCTGTTTCTTTAGCTGCATACTGTTTGGTAATTTTATTTATATTTATGGATAATATTTTAATATTTATTAGACTCCTTCTGGATATGAATTTGGGGCGAAAAATAAGGATATGACAAGTGGAAATCCTCAAGGGTATGTATGATTTACGTCTATATGTTTTATATATAGGCGTAAAATATTGATTTTGCTAAATGAATAAAATAGATGGGTACCGACTATGGCCGAAAAATGTCAATTATTATTGTCGGATCGGATTGTTGGTTTTTTCCTTGTTCCTGAAGATGATGTTTGGAACTATTCATTTAATGGTGCAAATTTTTCAGATAAAGCACCGTATCATATGAAATTAGATGTACCTATTCCGTTTTATAGTCCTCAACATAGGAAAACACATTTTTCTTCAATGGTACAATTAGAAGGGGAGGATGTTATATTAGGCGATCGTGCGGATGTATTTGCTTAAATATTAGAAAGGTTTTATTACTAATATATTTTGATATATATATTTAATGAATGAAATATTGATTAAATATTAAATTTTGTAAATATAGAGATTTGGAAGGGTTTATTATTTAGTATTTTAAATTTTAAAATTATATTAAAAGTATGATTTAGTTTTTTTAATCATTCCTAATGAATAATTTAAACGAAATTTATTTATAAAACGTCTTATATAATTTATGAAAATAATCTTATATTATTCTGAATAATATAGAAATAATGAATGAAAAAGAGTTAAAATCATCAGATATTGTAGAAGGGGAGAAAGCAAATCGTATTCAGTCTAAACGTATGAAACGAATACCATATGGTCCTCAAACAGAAGAATATAGTAAAATATTAGCATGGCAATCTCAGGAAAATGAATTTGTACTTTCACAAGCGAAAAAACGTTCAGAACTTCGTGTGAGACATGGTCGAGGAACACCTATTGATTTTCTTGCAGTTCATTTACGTATTGTTGATACTGTAGATGGGATAAGTGAAGAACGTCCAGAACATGCAGAAGTTGTATTATATGAACCAGTGAAATATTTAGAGGTTAAATATAATAAAAAGAATGGGAAATATATTAAGGAATGCCTAGACTTTGGATATTTCTGCATTACAAGCATTAGAAGAGAATGTTGCTCAATATTTAAAATGGGAAACTTGTAAAGATAATTTAGCGTTTTGGGAGGTAAAAAAAGGAATTATACAAGAGGATTCTGATAAGGAAGGCGGTAGAAATTGTTCGTAAAGCTAGACAGGAAAGATTATCTGTACAAGATGATGGACGATTTCGATTATCTTTATCAATAGAAACACAAGTAGATGCTTTACTTCAGGGAAAAACGATGGAAGAATTAGAAGTTTTAGAGAAACAAATTAATGAGAAACTTCATAGTGGAACAGTAATTGATGTTGATTATTGGGAAAAAATGAAACAATGTCTTATTTTATGGAAAGCAAAAGTATGTTATATGAATAAATTATTGAGTAATTATTTTTTATTAATTTAATTATCCAAGATAACATTAAAAACATTACATGAACGTATTTTGAAGTTTAGGAGGGAGGCTCTTCGAAATCAGCAACTTTATGAGGCTAGAATGGATAGAGAAATGCTTAAAAATCTTTTTAATAAACAGTTGACTAAACCTGAATATCATGTATTGGATTCATCAATACATATTAGTGATACTATAGATCAGACTGTTGTATATCAAGAAGATATGGATCCCAAGCCGTTATCGGCATTGACCTATAATGATAAAAAATATCTTTGTATTACTGTAACTACATATCAGGATCAACTGGTATGAAATTTTATGATAGAATCTAATAAATTATATTGATAATTAGTCTAGGCAGCTAATCGAAATGAAGTTTTAAATTCTGGATTCGTTCCTTTAGAAATAATTAAACCAGTATCATCTGTTGTAAAACAATCTGAACAAAATAATCAGGACACTAATGATGATTCATTTGCTGCAATTACTAATGCTTTGTATGAAAGAGAAGTTGCAAAAGGAGAAAACGATGATGAGGAATTATTTAATATTGATGAAGAAATTGTTCAAGCAACGCCTAGTTGGGCTGACATTCATCGGCCTAGAAAACCTAAGTTTTATAATAGAGTACAAACTGGATATGATTGGAATAGATATAACCAGGTGCATTATGATGCAAATAATCCTCCTCCAAAAGTTAGTGTAATTTTATATTTGACTCATATCTTACTATTGTTAGATGGTTCAAGGATATAAATTTAACATTTTTTATCCCGATCTAATTGATAAAACAAAAGCGCCTACATATAGGATTGAGCGAAATCAGAAAAAACCTGGAGATCATGCTTCTGTTTCTGAAGATGAAACGTGTTTAATACGATTTATTGCGGGTGCTCCATATGAAGATATTGCTTTCCGTATTATTGATAAAGATTGGGATTATAGTGCTAAACGAGAAAGAGGATTTAGAAGCTCATTTGATAAGGTTTTTGTTTGTATTTATAATGATTTATTTAATACAGATAGGGTGTATTACATTTAAGTTTTCAGTTCAAAAAAGTACTTTTTTATTTTCGAAAGAAAATCTATATTAACGTGTTTAGGTTTTTTATAGAAAATAAATATGCTTTTTTATTCAGCAAAAAGTTTTTTCATTAAAAAAATTATATTTTTTATCTTCTAGTGCGTTTATTTTTGGATATTGATTATTATCATGATATTTATGTTTATGATTAGTTTGATATATGCATTTTATGAAATGATGAATACTTTATATCAATTTTACATCATTCATATTTAAAAATTAGGTATATATTGATATTTTATTATATTATATTTTAATTCAGAATTTTACTATTCAAGATTAATTACCATTTCTCTGGTTAATTGTTGTACTATGTGTTATTTCTTTATTGAGGTAATGTTAAGTTTAAATTGGGAATAAGGTATTGATTTTCTATATGAATTGTTAATAGTTATAAAAAATTGACGATAATTATAGTATGATTCTTAATAATAACTATATAATTTAACTCTAAATAAATTATCTATTATACTGGATTAAGTTCTAGATTATTGATAAAATATTAAAAAAATAAATTACAAGTATGTTCAACAAAAATGATTTTTTGGTATATAAGATATAAATATTATTTTACATTAAAGTTTTTGTTGATGTAATGTTAAAATGATAAAGTAGGAAAATAGAAAAACATAGATTTGATATGATATTAAGCTCTATTAGATTAGTATACCAATGTATGTACTGTAATTTTAGAATCTATATATATTATATAAAAATAATATATATTGAAATATATTGAGATTTAAAAGGCAATTTTTAGTTTAAAAATGTTTAAAAAATTAGATTTTAAGTATTTAGCAAATAATATTTATATTCAATAAACTAATATACATAATTATTTTTAAATGAGTTTTTTACTGTTTATTAATAGAATATCTGTGTTTTTTCTTTAAATTTTATTTATTATATTATTTATTTTACACTTTGCTGAATGTTCCTGTTTTTATACAGTTTTCAGATGAAAAACTTTATAGATAATAATATTTATTATTTGAAAAAATTGAATTTTATTAAAAAAAAATATATTGTTAATATATGATTTTAAATAAGTTCTAATATAATGATTTTCTAATATTTATATTATTTTAGTCTTAAAATTTAAAAAAATATGTCAAAAAGTTTTTTTATCTAAAACAAATATCTTATATTTTATATATGAGTCAGCTGTTGCACTCTTTAATTCTATGAAATTACAATATTTTGCATGTTCTAATATGTTTAATTGTTTACTAATTATTCAAGTCAAAAGATAATTTGTTTTTTTTCTTTTTAGAATTATAGTTCAATATGATATTTAAAATATCTTTTCTTAATTCTATGTAAAACTTGTAATTGTTTAATATATAAAAGCTTTTTTTGATCAATTACTTATTATAATGCTAATTTAATGTTATTTAAGTTTTTTAAAAATATAAATAAATGCTTATAAATTATTTATATAGAAAATTTAAATAATATTAAAAGAATGTAGTATTTGATACAATCTTTGAAAAAAATTTAGTCTTCAAATCTGTAAAGTATGAAAAGGTATTAGATATTCAATAAAATTAAAGTTAAAAATAAATAAATTTAATAACTTTAATTGTTAAAAAAATAGATTCAATAGAATAAAAAGATACACTTTTTTAAAATTATTATTCTTGAATCATTAATTCTATATTTCCAAATAGAATATATTACTAATATGTTATTATTAAATATATTTGATATTTTTTTATGGTAAAAATTATGAATTTTTTTAAAAATCTAATTAAATAATTTATTTTTAAAATTTAATTGAGGTTAGTTTTATCAATTTTTTATAAAAGCTTGTATTTTTTGTTTGTAAAAATTTTAAAAAAAATTAAAATTAATTAGATTATTTTTAATCATTAGAATGTATATTTCTGGTATTGCATTTCATATAAAAGTAATTATTTGAGCATGTACATATATTAGAATTTATTATATATTAATATAAAAACATTTATAACTTTAAATTTTATATATTAAATGTAAATTGAGATATACTGTGAAATGATTCCAAAGAAAAATATGTAAATTTTTATTCCTAATAGGATATTTCGTATTATATTGAAAAAATTTATCGAATATTAGACCGATTAATTAACAATGAAGCGATGGCTTTTGTATCTATTGTTTCTAGACTATCTTCAGGCGAGAATTCATATTTATATTGGGGTAAAGATGCTCTTTTTTCATCCTGAAAACAATTAATCTAGTATTATGTTAGATATATTACCTCACTGGAAATATTTCATGATCATTATAGATTAATATTTGATTAGGTTTCATTAAAGGTGTAGATGTATTTTTTATAGGTAAAACATTTGAACCAGATGTATTAACAGAATGTAGATTCATCGAAATTTCAGGATTGCTCAGTGGCTGTGAGGAAGATAAGTTTGTAATATTATTCATCTGTGAAGTAGTGTTAGATGTTAGAATTTGAGTGTTATTTAATGTTTGTGGTATATTCAATTGTGTATAATTTTGTCTAAAAATATGGTTATTAAGAAATAATATATGTTTATATCTCTTAACGATGAATAAGATGTCTGGTTTGTCATTGAAACATTTGTTTGATAAAAATTCTGATACTGTGGAGGAATATTATAAGCAGATGGAACAATTGGTTGTTGCGATGTTTCTACAATAGAAGTTTGTGAAGGTTGTCCTGATGAGGAAATAGAGGCATTTGTTTCTATTGTTTTTTCTGTACTCTGCGCTACTTGTTTTTGTTGTTGCATAGCTGCTTTATGTGCAGCCAATCTGGCTTGAATATCTGCAGCATCAACATGGGTTTCAATTTTTTGCCTTTTTTGTTCCGGTTGAGGAGTAGAATCATTAGACAATACTTTCTCAAGTAAACGTCTATAATGTAATTGTACAATATCTTCCGGAATACCCTCCATTCCGTAAATTTCAATATCGATTGAATCTCTTCCTGGAATGGCATTTTCTACCGTAGTAATTGTTTCCTTGTGCACCTGAACGACATGTATTGCAAGACCAGATGCTGTATTAAGCTTTCTTGAGCACCTTGCACTGTTTTTATAAACAAAATTTTTGTAAAGAAAAATAAAAATCACCATTTAAAATGCTTTGCACGTTGGTGTGCTGTTAAAACTTTAAGATCTTCAAAATCCCTTTCACAATAATAACAGAATGGGCGTGTTAAATCAACCTGATTATGTTTTTTAGATGACTTTTTTGTCATTTGTTAAATATCGTCAATTATTTTTAATGCAAAAATGGTTTAAAAATAAAAATTTAAAATCTTCAAAAGTTTATAAAAACCTACATAAATAATTTATTAATAAGTTATTTAATCAATTAAAATCCTATTTTTACTTAAAAATTATTCTTTATCTAACTATTAATTTTGATTTATTTAATGAAAAAATTACCTTTTTTTAAAAAAAAAAATATTTCTAAGAAATAACAAAAAAAAAACAAAAATTTCTTCTTTCTAAGAGTTTTTTTTTCAAAAGAAAATACCGCCAATGCTACAGCAAATGATTTAATAAAAATAGAATACTTTTTTGATGTTTTAATGATCACTGTCGGGAGAACGTTACTTTAGAAACGTTAGAATATACAATGATTTCTCATTAAACAAATAATCATTTATAATTAAATTATATGAAGAATATGTTTTGTATAGGTATTATTTCTAAATATAAATGTAATTTTTTTTTCTATTTTTTAAAAATCTGTTGAAAAATGAATTAAAATAAGCCAAAAATATAGTTTAAACAATGAAAATAAATAAATTAGTATTTTTTTTATAAAGAAATAATAATAATATTATTATTTAGTATTTTTTACTATTATATTGTAAATTATATTAAAACAAGTTACAATATTTATAAAATTATTTAAATATGTAATTAATCATTTAAAAATATTTTATTATAAAGAAAAGACATTTCATTTATATATTTTTTTCAATATTATATAAACAATTTGTCTAAAAAGTTTTATGTATTTATCAAACTAAAAATTCAAATTTAAACTAGTATTGTTAATGTGATAGTTCTTTAATATTAATAATTTTACACTATTTGATAAAATATATGAAGAGATAATAATTACAATAAATAAAAGACAATGTTAAGCGTAATAGACATTCACTGATGATTGTCTTATATAAAACACTGTTTATGTAAGAAACATTCATTGTCTCAATCAAAATGAATAGTATAAGATTTGAATGCTGTTTAAGGAAGACTATTAAGCCATATGACCGAAAATCGAATAGTCCATTAGCTTACTGGTCAAATAAATATGTATATAGATTTTTAAAGTTATTAAGCTTGAACTGGATGTGTAGTAGAGACAGCAGAGTCTAACAGTTCTGGACTTCGATTACGAGCATCACGTTGTACAGATGTGTTTTCAATTGGCTGAACAAATGCAAAATCAACAGATAAAGTTGATTCTAATAATTGTGTTCCATGACAATGTGTAATTGCTGCTTTTGCTTCGGATAAATGAGTATATTCAATTAGTGCATAGCCCTATTTATAGCCTTAAATCCATGTCTATATATATATAACATTATTCACCTTCACATAACCTGGTTTTATTAGATAATGTTTTTATACAATATATTTATATACCTGTTCTTCGATCGAGGTTTAAATGTAAATTCTTAATCTCTCCATATTCTGAAAATTTATCCTGAAGATCTTCTTCTGATGTTTCATCATGCAATCCAGTTATCAAGATAATCCAACCCTCAATAGCTAATGTCTCGTCATACTATTTTTTATATTGAATAACTTACATCGTACTGCACGTGCACCCGATTGCGTCCATGCAGCTTCTCCGTTCGACTCCGTTATATCAAATTCCATTTCCACTTGATCAGAAACTCTTTCATTGCTCCGAAGAAGTGCTTCATCTATTACATTGTTAATCACCATTATAATATTTTCATCAAATGTTAACCTTGTGTCATAAAACCTCGACCTCGGCAAATAACAGGTTCTAAAAAAGGTTATACATATTCATAATATTAAATATAATAAATACGCTGTGTTTCCTCAATATCCATTGCATCTTGTATAGTCAAAGAATCTCCCATTGTATTTATAGAATTTTTTGTTACGAAGATTCTCCGTCTTGTTATTCTATAATTAAACCTAACCCTTTTTATTATATTGAACTTTAGATAAAGATTTATGAAATTATTTGTAAAATTAATTATAAAATAATTTTAAAAGGAAATAACTTTAATTTCATTTGTTTTAGATTTTAATTTTAGCTTTATTTTAATACATTAAGTTTTTATTTATAATTTTTTTTTTGAAATTTTTAATTTATAATATTATTTTTCTAACAAATACTTTCATTATTTGATCTATAAAAGTATATTTATTAATACTTTTCATATATTCTTTAAAAAATATATTTTAGTTATCTTTTATTACAAGTCTATCTTATATTATCATAAGGCTAGGTTTAGGTTAAGTCGAAGGTGAAAAAAAAGGTTTCGATGATCTTGGATATTTTGTTATATTTTCAAGTTATTTTAATTTGAATCTTACGGTATTTTATAGAATTTATTTTTAAATTTATGACTAATTTTTTTTGCCCAGGGTCTTCTTATTTATCTGTTTTTTGAGCGATTTATTTGATCCTTAATAATAAAGTGTTCAAAGTAATATGCAACGGTTAACGTATCGTCGAAGACTTTCTTATAACAGTGAGTGTTTATAAGTTAAACATATAAACTAATAATAATAGCATCTTCTAATAAAGTTTGTTCTTATTGAAGCAATTTTCTTTTGTTTTTCTTTAATAATTAACGTTAATATATAGGTCTGTGTTATTAAGACTCCAGGAAATGTATTACGATATTTACATATAAAAAAAGTAATTATTCTATATATTTTTGTAATTATAGTTCAATCATATAGAAAGGTAAAGCTCCACGATGCGGTGATTGTCACAAAACACTTCAAGGAGTATGTATATATTATTGTTATTTATTAATAATTAATAAAAGTATATAGATCCCGGCGTTGAGACCTCGTCAATATTCACGTATATCAAAAAATAAAAAATCTGTATCAAGAGCATACGGAGGGTCTCGATGTTCAAAGTGCGTTAAAAATAGGTAAATAATTAAATATAAAAGAAAGAATAATTATAAATTTTTCATTTTAGAATTTTGCGCGCATTTTTAATTGAGGAACAAAAAATTGTTAAAAAAGTGCTTAAATCGCAGATGTTAACTAAAGAAAAGAAATAAATTTATTTTAATATTTTCACTATATAAAATATTAAAATAAAATATTTTTGTTTATATATTACATTGTATATAACGTATATTATTAACATATAAAATGTTCATAAAATGTTTAAATAAAGTTGTTTTTTTAAAAGAAAAAAAAATCATTTTTCTCATATTTTAATTTTTCTTCAATTATATTAATTTAAATGTATATTGTTTTTATATTTCTTACTTTAAATCATTCTTTTATTTACTTTTATATATAAAATAAAACGATTAACGTTTAAAAACGATTGACACAGCCTCAGATTTAAAAAGCGGTGAAAAACCGAATGAAATGAACGAACGTTGGAAACGATCTTCACGTTCATCATTTCGAGGGAATTCTCGGTTAACTGCACGGGATGCGGTAGAATCGGTTAATAAAGATGGAGATATTGAAATGAAGGACGATGTAAGCGGTTCTCAAGAAAGATTGTGTGTTTTTTTCATATATTTATATTTTAATAAAACAAATTTACTTATACGTTATAGTTTTCCATATAAAATTCAAAATCGTGTAAAAAAGCTGTTTAAAGAGCGTTTTCATGACACACAAATGACAGAAATCATGGTTGGATAAATATCTTTATAAAAGATTTAAAAATCTTATAAAATATATTTAGATAACTGGATATGAAGGAGGAACTCAAGAGGGATTAATTGCATTCATTTCTAGAAAGTCCCGTATTTTAATAACGAATGTATGTGTAATGATATTTAATTCGTAATTTTTGTTAATATCACTTTTATATAAAGTTACGTTATGATGGTTCTATTTTATATGCTTCAGTTCCTTCAAGTTCAAATATTCGTGCACTTCTTAGACTTTCTGGATCTCGATTTGCAGGCAAAAATGTAAGTTTTTATATAACGAATATAATTTTATGCTTATTCCAAGCTTTCTATTTCTCTATCTAGTTCTTCGAAGGATCATCCAATGACTATGATTTGTTCTGGTTCTTCTATGTCTATGCCAACTAGTAAAGAATCTACTATCAATGTTTTACGACAGTTTCTTTCGAGTAGATATTTTTCTGAAACAAAAATGCTTGATTTATCATCTATGCATTCATGTCCCTTGCTTATTGATAGTGGAATGTTCTCTTCTGCAGCTACTTCTCTTAAAATGTTTCCTGCTTTAATGAAAATAGCCGAACGTGAATTTCCAAATGTGATATTATTCATGTATATAGATGATAATCTAATTGTTATCTAGGTTATAAGTGTCAATTTATCATCCAATAATATATCTTCTCTCATTAATATGTCTACTTTGGCACAAGTATATCCTAATCTCAAAAACCTTAATTTAGCAGATAATTTACTCAAGTATTATAAAGATTTAAATGTTTGGTCTCATAAGGATAAATTTCCAAATTTACAAGAGCTTATATTGATTGGAAATGAAGTTCGGGAAAATGAAATTAGAAAAGGTAATGAAGCTAATTATCGTTCTGAGATTACCAGGCGATTTCCAAATTTGAAATTACTTGATATGGTTCCAGTCATACAGGCCATTCAATTTGATATTAAGGATACGGCAATTGATGCTAGTGAGAAAATTGTATTGCCTGAAAAAATTTCTGGTAGTTTTTTTGAATCTGATCTTACAAGAAATACTGTTATGGGATTCTTAGAAAAGTATAAATTTATATACTTTTAGACTATACTCAATTTATTATTAGATATTTTTCCTTGTATGATAATGATAGACAAAATGTTATTACAATGTATGATCAAAATGCGTTATTTTCTATATCGGTAAATACAACTGCACCAAGAAAGAAAGAACGAGGAGTATTTTCATACAACGTTTCTCAATTTTCACAATATGTTTCTATGAGCAGAAATCTTTTACGATTAGAGTCATTAGGTTGATATTTTCGTTGTTTGTAAGTGTTTTAAAACAATGTTGTAGATGCAAGAATAAAAAGGCTTAATATCGGTCATGCTGATATTTCTAAAGCTCTTTCTGCGTTACCGAAAACTCGGCATAATTTTACTGATTCAAATCTATATTGTGTTGATGCATGGACGCTTAAAGGTGTTTTATCATCGGATTCAGATCCAAATGGATTAGTCGGTATACAGATTATATTACATGGGGAATTTTCCGAGTTAGGAAGTAGACGAGAAATTAAAAGATCATATGATAGAACTTTTATTATTGGGCCTGATAATGGAAATGTTACTATTCGAAGTGACATGCTTATTATTCGAGCTTATGGAGGTAGTGATAATTTTTATGTAAATAAACAGAATGAAACACCCTTTTTGAGTAATATTTCTGAACAACAGCAAAAACAATATATGTTAGTTGAAATTTCTAAAAAAACTGGACTTAATCAACAGTTTTCTTTGATGTGTTTAGAACAAAATGAATGGAATATGGAAAAGGCTATGAATAATTTTAATATTTTAAAAGTATTCTTATACTTATATGTGTATTATCTAATTTTTTATAGAATAAAGGAGTTATTCCTTTAGAAGCATTTAAATAGACATAAAAAATATTGGTTTAAAGGGATATTTTTTATGGTAATTTATAAATTTTGTGTAAAGTATTATATCGAAGGTATTTATTTGTATATAAATGTATTTATTATTTATTATTGGATTGTTTTTATAACATATTAATAGGTTTGGTTTTGCAATATGAGTTCTGATAATGAGCAAATTTACTAGGGAATGTTTTTATAAAACTATTATATATATTTGTAATATTATAATTATAGATAAATTTTTAATAACATTCAATTAAAATATTTTTGTGAAATTAGAAATATGATAGAGGAATTAATGAATTTAGTAATCACTTGAGATTTTTATTAATTAAAAAATTTTACCTGATAAATAAAAAATATATGTTTGTAAATTTAATGGGTTTGATATTTTGATAATTATATTAAACATAATAATCTATTTATAATATAAATTTTATTTCATTATTTTTCCGAAATATCTTTAGTTTCTTTTAATAAGATAAAATACTCTGTAAGATTGTTTTTTTCTATTAATTAAAAGTATAAAAAATGAAATTATTACTTCAATATTATTTAAAAATACTATTTAAATAAAAATAAAATACATAAAATAATTTTCCATAATTATTATTTAAAAGAAAATTGAATAAAATTATATTTTTCTTTTATATTATAATTATTATAAAATTTTATAATTTTTCTATAAAATAATAATAGACATAATTTAAAGATAAAAATTTTAATTTATATTAAAAAAATCTCTAAAACAGAATACTTATTTTAAATAATATCATAAAAATATATTTTTTAGATTTTAAAAATATATTATCTATGTTTTATTTTAGAAAAAAAGTTATTAAAAAAATATTTAGATAAAATGTTTGTTTGGAAATAAATTCAATCTTCTGAATAATTAAAGCATTTCTAAATATTTCTCTTTAAATAATTTAATAAAAAATCTAAATATAATATATTAATATTTAGAAGTTAGGACAAAATTATTTATTGTAATTAAGACTTTTCATTGAGATAAAAAATTTAATCATAAAGTAATTATTTTCTACTTAAAAACAGCAATTGATTGTATTTTAATAATTATTTTATTTAAAAATTTATCTTCAAACATCTTATTCAACGTTAAAAGTGTGAACATAAAATATAATATAAACTGTTTTTTTAATATTTTCCCTTAAATATAAATTTATTTAACTAAATATTAATATTAATATTAATACTGGAAAATATAGAATTTTAGAGATTTTTATAAAAAAATATTTTCTTATTAACCGAAAAATATGAGAAAAAATGAATCGAATTTTATCAAAAAAATAACACATTTAGTAAACACAATGCAAAAATTAAAAAAAATATATTTAAAAACTCATTCTTTTTCTTTAATATGTGAAAGTTCTCTTATTTTTTATAATTTATTTTTTCAACTTAAAATATTACCAGAATTTCCAGTATTTCGTATATTTTTATAATATGGCTTGAAAACTATATTAATATTGTATTAGCATTTTTTTTAGCTTTTTATACTATCATAATTTGTTCTTTTTTCTTTTCAAAATTTAAATTATTGATTTATGATTTTTGGTAATAATTAAATGTATTCAATTTTACTGATGTTTAAGATTATATGTAGTCAAAAATTCCTTTATATTGTGGCATTTCCATCTATTGTATTTTTGAGTAAAACGAAGTCTATACAAGTATACAAACAAAATTTAAAAATTTCAGTATATACATTTTTTTTCGCATTCTTTCATTCTAATGTTAATGAATTGTTTCTATTTTTTGATATAATTTACTATATTTTATTCACTTTATCATCAGATTCATACTTTTTGGTATTACATTTTTTAATACTATTATTTATAGGCAATATTACATTTTCATCATTAAGTATAGAGGAAATTTCACTCATTTCTCACGTTCTCACTAATTTATTAATGTATTTTATTTCTTGTCGAACTAACTTACCGCATGATTTATTTTTTGTTTTAGCAATATCTGGACCTATTATAGGCACTTTACCATCTACTCCTCTTTTAAAAAAATGCATTAGAATTATTCGAACACCTCCTCACCGTCGTACTTTATCTTTAAAGGCTAAATATATTAGATGTGTTATCTTTTCATATCTTATTATTGGAATATCTACTTTTATAGTATTGCAATTTGGAATTAAAACATATTTAATAGGGGATAAAAATCTTGTTTTTTGGTTTATTGATTATATTATATACGAAAATGATTCAAGCACAAAACAAAAAATGTTACTTTGGTGGATAATTTGTTTAATTTTTAGCATTTTCATTTTAAAAACATTTCTTTATACACCAAAATTAGAAAAAAGAATATTTTACAATAATAAAAAAGTATCTCATATTCAATTAAATAAAAGAAGAAAATTTTTTCATGGAATAGTTGTAGTAATGTTTCTTCCAACATTATATTTAGATGTAAGAACTTTTTTTTATTTTATATTATTAACATATATAGCCTTTATTTTCAAATATATCCTTTTCAATAGCTCTTGCATTATTCTTTATTTGTGAAGTTATTAGGGTATTTTCATTACCACCTTATGGAATATCTTTACATTATTTTTTATCACAATTTACTGATGAACGCGATAATAAAGGTTACATTATAGTTAGTCATTTTTATCTTCTTATAGGTTGTGCAAGTCCATTATGGTTAGATTTTTTTGGAATCTCGTCTAATGAACATCAATATCAACTTAAATTGAAAGCTATTAGTGGTATATTATGTTTAGGTTTTGGTGATTCTGCAGTAAATTATCTTTATTAAATATATATAATTTAATATGTTTAAGGCTAGCCTTATTGGAAAAAAATTTGGTAAGATACATTGGCCTAATTCTAAAAAAACTGTAGAAGGCACTATTGCTTTTATTTTAGCAGTACTTTTTGGTGCTATGTTAACAGAATATATGTTTTGGATAAAAGATTTTATTATAGTAGGTATATAAATGCAATTAAACATAATCTTATATCTTATAGTGGAGAAAGTTTTTTATTATAACTGTTATGACTGGTAAATAATCATATATTATTTAAATAAATTAACAAAATTAGCCTTGTTTGAAGCGTTTTCATCTCAAAATGATAATATTTTAATGCCTATATATATGTGGTCATTATTAAATTCAAAAAGATACCATTCTAACTAAAACATGTTTTCTAGAAAAATTTTATAATATATTTCTATTTTATAAAGTGTAGTAGATTCCTCAATAGAAACAAACATCACTTCAATCTTAAGGCATACTGCAATTGAATTGATTTCTATTTATTTATTTAATAATGATAATATTACAGATAACTTATTATAGTATTTGTAATTGTTTTTAACTTTAAAAATGGTTAAAGGATAATATTTTATATAAATAAATCGTTTACACTTATTTTTAAATGTACAATTTTTTTTTGAAAATATCTAAAGTAAATATTTACTAATGGTTTATAATATATTTATTAATTGGAATTTTCCTTCATTAAAGTAATTGAAAATTGTTACTATTTATTCTTAATTATAAAAATAATTTTTGTTTTATATATTAATTTATCTTAAAAGTTAGATTTTAAATATAATTATAATAAATTATAATTCAAAAAGTGAAACAAGTACAAATTTAAAATCCATAATGTTTTTAAATTATTAAAAATATTATTAATAGTAATAAAATGATTTTTTTAAGCATTTAAATTTAAAATATCAAGTTATGTTTTAATATTGAATAATACAATATGATATTCTATTCAAGACTTATAATGAGTATTTTTGATTTTTTATATAGAAAAACCCAAAAAATTATTTTTTAATTCATTATTAAATATATAAATTTTAAAAAAAGCTTTTAAATAATTATATTTTTAATTTTGAATAAAATAAATTGGAAATAAAAATTTATTAATTTCTTTGCCCAATTACATTTTTTATTTAATATATAAGAACTCAATTTGATAAATCTGAAAATCATAAACATTTAAATTATTAATTGATTTTTTAAAATAAATATTATTTTTAAAGAGTAATAAAATATCTTAAATACTTAATTTTAAGTTATTAGATAGATAATCACAAATAGAAATAAATAAATTATAATTTGAAATATATGAAAAAACAATAAATAAGCAATAATATATAAAATCAATATATATTAAAAATTATAAATAAATTTTTTGTTTTTTTTATATTAGTTAAATACATCATTCTCATAAAATAATAAATAATTTAAAAAAATGAAAATAAGAAACATTTTTAAATTATTTGTTATTTTATATATTTAAAAATTATATTAAATATAATTGATTTTGTATTTTGTTATAAATCTCAATGAGTAAAACAATTACAATCGTTACCAAGGCAACGGATTATATCAATTAAGATCGGAAAAAGAATATTATATGATTCCCTGTATTTTCGTGTTACTCAATGATCACATCAATGTGATTTTTGAGTGTCATATACAGTGTAGATCTATATTGAAATATAGGCACTTGACAAATTATTTGTTTAAAATTTGTATTGATCTTTTTTTTACTATAAAAAGATTTAAAGTACTAATAATTCATACATATATATTAATGTATTTTAATGAAAAATAAATGAAACTTTGATAGCATAAACTAAGCTTTTTTATACATTATATTATTTTTCTTATTTAAAATATTTTAGTTAAAATATATTTTATAATTTAGTCTTATTATAAGTATATTATTTTCATTGCCATTAAAACTGGAGTGGCAATCTCCCCACCTATCCATATTCCATCTGATGAAATACAATGCGCATCTATTGTATACCCAAGGATCATTTTAACAGTATTTAGAATTATTTTAGAGATTATTTCCAAAGAATTTATTTTTTCAAAACTATTTTTATCATAGTAAATAGTAGATGATAATATTTTATTTGTACTATTTTTTTTAAAAAAATTCAATAAAGTTTCAAGAAGAACTTCTAATGATAATTCGGAATTTTCATTAATTTTAAAAGTTGAATGTAAAATTGACCAAGAATTATTCTTAATCATTTCTAGAACATTTTAGAAACATGTACTAATTGTAAATGTAAATACTGTAATAAATATTTTCCCCTTTTTTCTTTCCTGTTACTTGCCATTCTATTAATGCTCCAGAAGATAAACTATTCACGAGAATTATCAAACGATTCTCATTATGTAAAAAAGAATGTTTCCAAGCATTGTTAGTTTGAAAAACATGGCATTTATCCGAAATAAACGCTATACATGATACACTAAAAATTTCCATACTTTCAAATATTTTTTCTAAATTTTGTAAACTAATAATAACTTCTGATGAAAACGATTTTGGATACGGTAAACACATAGTAGATGGTATGATACCAGATTGACCGGATATAAAAACTATATCTTCAAACTAGTTATTTATTAGAAAGTGATTTATATAATACGTATATATACTATAAGAGCTTGAGAATAAAAGCCTGTGTTCGCTGGAATCCAGTAATTTAGACTATTAACATTAATAATATTTTTTTTTTTATGTGAAGAATCAGCCAAAACCGACATTTGTAGACGATTAAATTTTAAAGTATTACAATTAATACATATTCTTGGAGGCGGTTTTGTAAAATTGAAATATTGGCTATATAAAGCATCTATTTTCGAAATATAACTTTCTTCTCTAAAAACTAATTCAACAAAGATAATGTCATAAAAATCAAGATCATAATGTTTCAAATTATCTATTAAAATTTATATTTTTGCTAAAAAATTAAATACATACCTTTTAAATTATTCATACAACAATGAAACTCTTCTTCTAACGTACAGGTAATTAAAGTTGTAAAATCTAAATTTGCATTTATAGCTCCAATAGCTATTAAGTTCTCTAATTTTGAAGAATTTGTTAATATTTTATCATTATTGTTCTCTTTTATAGAAATAATTGGTATCAAATATGTTTCATTATATTTTCTATCAGTATAACTCTCATCAATACATTTTTTAAGCTGTTTATACTTTTCATCTAATTCATCCGGCAAAATAAATCTTTCTTTCCATTCTATATCATTAAATAGCTTCTCCTCTGTTTCAGCAATGAACCTAAGATAAGATACGTCTGCTGGTGAATGGTTAATTATTTCAGATTTAATACTATATTATAGTAAGTATATTATTGTTGATTAAAATAATTACATCTTTATTCTTTTTCGAAAAATAGGACAGTCTAAAACTAAACTCTCATATTCTCCACCTTCTCCACATATGTGTAAATTATAGCGTTCATTCTATTTTAGATTAGCTAATTAAATTTTTTAAGTTAAATAAACCATTTCTAATAAATGATCTTTAATTTGTACAAGGGATTTTCCCAAATGAGATTTATTTAAACCTAATATATGTTATTTAAATAAGAAATTTTATTAAATGTTATTGCCTAGTGCCGAAACCTTTATTATGATAGCATGTAAATTTTGAGATATCATTTCTTCGAATAAATCCTTTTGATTTCTTTTCCAAAGATATGCAAGGCATGTTAGATTAAGTCTATTGCAGACATTTTCAACTCGAATTCGCTGATAATTTGATAAAATAGTACCTACAGAAACTGCTTCTATCTCGGGATGCAAATTCTTAAAAATATTAAAAAATACATATAGTCATTTACTCAGATCTAGTACTTGAACTTTTTTAAGTAATCGATAAAGATCTTCTGTCTCATCATTTGGAGTTTCATGATAAGTCAAACTTTGATCGATTGATGTTCCCATGATATATTCCTGATAAAGTGGTATATTCATAATTTCTTCATAAAGTTGAATTACATCATGACCAACAGTTTGATACATATAACTATCAATTTCCTCTTTAAAAGTTATAATTTTTTGTAAAAAAAAATATAATCACGTTGTTTTAAAGGTCGTAAATTTGCTAAAGCTGCAATTTCATGACCATTCGCTATACAATGCATCATATTAAAGCAACTATC
This sequence comes from Pneumocystis canis, assembly GCA_017311265.1. Classification (NCBI taxonomy): domain Eukaryota; kingdom Fungi; phylum Ascomycota; class Pneumocystomycetes; order Pneumocystales; family Pneumocystaceae; genus Pneumocystis; species Pneumocystis canis. The sequence goes on along the minus strand of JABTEF010000022.1, from coordinate 156,202 downwards.
CTTTCCACCACTTATTAAAGCAACTACTTTCATTATCTTATAATAATATGTTAGTCTTTATTTCTTAGAAATATGAAAAGTAAAAATAATCGATCATATGTAAATTAACTTTGAATTAGATGTAATTGTCTCGTTTTTTTATAATAAAAAAACCTTATGAGATCTTTCTATCTCAAACAAACGTATTTAGTCTTGCAAATCTAAATTTAAATGCAGTAGAGCATATCCATCATATAATTTTCCAGTTGTTCTACTGTATTTGCATAAAAATGTCTATTTTAAAAAATAATCCTAACCTTGAATAAAAAAAACCTTTTTATATAATTTTATAGACAAATCTACTTTATTTTATTTATAGTTCTGAGCTTTAATTCTCTGTATCTTATCTATCTATTTTTCTTAATATTTGATTGTCTCTTGTAATATCGATTTCATGAACGTTCAACCTTTATGTCTTTAGCATCTTATCTAGCAGAGAAATATTTAAATAAAGAAACTATTAAGAAGAAGCGAAACAAAAAGAACGATGAAACTATTCATATTGTTGATACTGATTTAACTGGATGGACAGAAGTCAAATCTGATCGTAAGAAAATACAAAAAATATCAGGTGAGTTAAATATTTTTAGAAATCAAATGTGACAATTTTTAGAAGCAGAAAAAGCACGAGAGACTCTTAAAAATGCACAAAAAGATCTTCAGATAGCGTTTAAAAAAGGCGATCGCTCATCTTGGCAAAAAGTAGAAAATGGTGATGATATAGAACAAGAATTATTAAACCCTCAAGATACTCCAGTTGTTGTGATGTTAGAGGGACAGGAAGAAAATATTTTAAGTGAAAATAAGGAGTTTGAGGGTCCTTTAATGTCAAGTGGCATGCAAGCAGGATTACGGACAGCAAAACAAGTTACCAATGATTTGAAACGACAAAAAGATCGGGAACGTGCAATTTTTCAAACAGCTGATCCTCAATTGACAGGAAAGAATTCAGAGACTATTTATAGAGATGCAAGTGGTCGAAGAGTTGATATGGAACTTATTATGATGGAAAAAAAACGTCAAAAAGCTAAAGAAGAAGCTATGAAGAAACTTGAATTTGAAATGTCTCAAGGAGAGGTACAAAAACGAGAGAAATTAGAAAAGAAACGAGATATGGAAGCCATAAAACATATGCCATTTTCAAGGTATTATAATCATATTTTTATAGATAGACTTAATTATTATAGATCAATCGACGATCCAGAATTAAATCGTATGCTTAAAGAAAAACAACGTTGGAATGATCCAGCTGCTGCATTTCTTACAAAAAAATCTACAACTACGAAACCTGTATATAAAGGGTATTATAGTGCTAATAGATTTGGCATTGCACCGGGATATCGTTGGGATGGTGTTGATCGGGGAAATGGATTCGAAAAAGCATGGTTTGCATATCAAAGTGAAAAAAAAGTACGGGAAGCACAAGCATATGCATGGAGTACAGAAGATATGTAAAATTAGGTATTAAATTCTTATTCATTGATTTGGATTATTCTAAAAATGATTTAAGCACTCAATTTTTTAGACTTATGATCGATAAATTTTTGAATATGAATAAATAATAAATACTAAATTAATATCTTTAAATAATGTTATTAAAAAGTATTGATAAGTATAAATCTTATTAAATATTTTTTTCAATAACTAATTATTTATTTTAGATTTAATTAAATTATTTCACTTTAATTGCATCATTTTATATTTATAACAAATATATAAATAACGAATATTTTCATCATTTTTTTTTAAAATACTTATTTGAATATTTTAGATATTTCTTTTTGTCAAAATTCATTCTACTATATTTTATATTGTATATCATTCAATACCTCATTTTTTTACATACAAAATTCTTTGGACGGATATCAAAATATTTTATATACTTTTATGTCGTATATGCATCATTGGTTATATAAATAAGCCTTTCTTAGTTCATTGTTATAATATGCCAGCCTCAATGTTATTTTTAAATATACTACCATGATAGGATTAGTGACGAAGATTAGTAGAACGCTTAGACCGAATCTTAATAAAAAATTTACGGGTGAACCCATGAAGATTTACTTTTCGTGGATTGATCAGCGTATATATTGCATAGGTTTATATTATAATAAAGCGCATATATATGATTCTTTGAGTAAATTAAGTATCGCAGTATATTTGGCAGTATACTTATATACTTAAATATAAATAACATTATTATATTTATGGGAGATCCCCGTAACGGATGTATTGGAAGCTATCAGTCTTTTTAAGCTTCCATTTAAACAAAGGTCAACTTTGGTAAAATCTTAGCATCAACCATTGCATATAATAAACTTAACAACTTGACGCTGGATACGTCTTAGATATTTTTAAAAGGCAGCGCAAACGAACGCACGGGTTGTTTTCGAGTGCTATCGGCTTTTCTTATATTGATTTTTCCTACTTTTTAATACTTTGTTCTTTTTATTTCCTGTGTATTATTATTAAATAATATTTACACGGACAAAATTCGGTATTTAGGTGATAATTTTATCTCTTCAGTGTACTATATCATTTGTTAATACGCTTTTGCATTTATTACAATTCTCTTTTTCCAAAGGCAATAGTGGATTTTTCATGAATTCTTTATCATTCGATTCTGAATTTACTTATAATCCGGATCGATTAGTCTCTACATTTTATACTACTAAAGCTCCACATTTGCATATGAATCAACATTCTTCTTCATTGATTTACACTCCTGTTTCTTCACCGAGTTTTAATATTTTACCGGGATCAGCACAATTTTATATGGAACATCCGGCATATAATATACATGGTAATACACTTACATTATCATCAGAATGTTCATCGGAATTATTGCACCCAGAGAATCTTTCATTTCATTTATCAGAGTCAATTCACTCACTTTTGGGAGATGAATTGCGTGATTTGAGCGGACAAAATAAAATATGGGATGAACAAATAATCTCTACTGATATTGTGCCTGTGCCAAATTCCTCATTTGACGATAAGCCTGCTGCTCTTTCATCGACTAGGAATGCTTATCAAACATCTTTTGATATTTCAGATTACATTCTTCATTCCAGTTATGAGACAAATGAAAAAAGTCCTCAATCATTTCAATTGACAACCTCTCCTGGATCAACAACTGTGAGTGAATTTGCACCAATTACACCACCCTCTTCAGCAGAAGAACTTAATTATTTTGATTATATGTTACCACATGTTCAACCAATGTCAATTTTGAATCAGCGCTGGTTGACAGATACGGAATGCAGTAATAATAATAATAATAATAATAATAATAATAGAATTGGCGAAACTCATGTTGATCCTTCAAGACTATATGTAAGTCAGATTTCACAATCTAATTCTTCAATGGATAAACATGTTGATGAAAGAGACCTGGAATCATCTAAAATAGGGAATAATGAGATGAAATGCCGAAAACGAGGAGGAAAAATAAGCGAAAAAGTTTTCAGTAATATAACAGGAATTCGTAATAACAAAGAAAATTTACATGAATATCAGGAAAAATCAGATATTTTGACAAGGAAAAATCAAAAAGTAAAGAAGAGTTCTTTTAAACGACATAATGAGGCTCGATATATGGAAAATCCTGAGGACTGTTCTAAACCAAAACGAGGCCGTGTACCTAAAGAACAGCGACAAAAGCTTTTAGAAATGTCTACTTCAACTATATCAGGCACCAATTTCCTTGTGGGCCTTGGAATCTTATTGCATGATTCGCGATATGGTCGAAAAATGGATGCTTTTTTTCATGATAAACTTATATCGGGTGATAAAGAAATTGAGAACAACATAAATCTTCCTCCTCAGGGTATTTTTCTTACAAAAACAAAAATCTCTCGCAGAAAATATAACCAAAACTATTCATTGAGAGGAGAAGATTCCGCAGAGAAATTTTTTACATGTGAAATTATTGGTTGTCAAAAGAAATTTCGTAGAAGTGAACATCTTAAACGACATATACGATCTTTGCATACAGGAGAGAAACCCTTTGTATGTATAATATGCCATAAGAGATTTAGTCGTTCAGATAATTTAAACCAACATTTAAGAGTTCATAAAATTTCTAATGAGGGAAATCAGAGTATGGTAGTGAATAAAAAGCAGGATAGAATGATACAAAGAAAAAACTGATACCATAATTTACCATAATAGGTTCATTAAATTGGAAGAAAATAATAATTATGAGTTAAATGTTAATTTGTTTCAAAAATTGTATCGGGTTTTCTATATCTCTTTGCTTCGGTTTGTGGGTTTATATATATTATTATTTTAAAAATAATCAACATATATTTGTGTATTGGTTTTAGCATTTTTATGAACGAATCATTCATCGTATAAATAAAAATGTTTGTTTGTTTTAGTCATATTTTATTATTTAAAAATTCATTTCTTATATTTCTTTTATAATCTAATTTTTTATTTATTTTTCGTAAATAAGTTAATCTGATAATTTATTGAAATTTCTATTAAAAAAATAATTTTTTTAATAGAAATAAATAAATTTTAAATAATTATGTCTTTAAAACACGGATTTACTGTTTTTCAAGCGTCTAAACGCTTATTAATCTTTAATACTAAGGGTTATGGACGTAAATTTTATTCAACAGAAAGATCACCCTCTTCAAAAAAAGGGTTATATGGAGGGTTTATTTTAGGAGCGACATTATTAGGATGTGGTTATTATTATTATAAAAATGGAGCAGAATCATTTAAGTTGTTAATTTCAGGAAAAACTATTCAAAAAGATTATCATAAAGTGTAAGTTATTTATGATGAGATAATGTATATTAAAAACTTTTCTAGATATCGAGAAATAGCAGAATTGATGAACTCTGATGAGATAGAAGATTATGATGATGGTTCTCTTGGACCAATTTTAGTTCGTCTTGGATGGCATTCATCTGGAACTTATAATAAAGAAAATAATAAAGGGGGATCAAATGGTGCAACAATGAGATTTGAACCTGAATCTAAGCACGCAGCAAATGCTGGTCTTCATGTTGCACGAGATGCTTTAGAAAAAATCAAAGAGAGAAATTCTTGGATTAGTTATAGTGATCTTTGGACTTTAGCTTCTGTATGTGCAATTCAAGAGATGGTAATGTCATTTTTATATAATATTAAAAAAAATTAATTTATTAGTCTGGTCCAACTATTCCATGGCGTCCTGGTCGTGTTGATGGTAATCAAACTCAATGTCCTCCTGATGGTTTATTACCAGGTATATTTTTATTTTAGAAGTATTATTTTTTAACAAATATAGATGCATCAAAAGAACAACGCCATTTACGAGACATTTTTTATCGTATGGGATTTAATGATCAAGAAATTGTTGCTCTAAGTGGAGCTCATGCTTTAGGACAATGCCATACAGATAGATCGGGCTATACCGGTCATTGGACGTAATATAAAATATATCTTTTATGTCTTTCTTATTTTATATTTAGTTTCTCTCCCACTGTATTTACTAATGATTATTATAAATTATTACTTAGTGAAAAATGGGATCAGAAAAAGTGGGATGGACCAAAGGTATTTTTAAATAATTGACCTTTTGTTTTTGTTAATAGATTTAGCAATATGAAGATAAAACTAAAAGTTTAATGATGCTTCCTACAGACATATCTCTTATAAAAGTAATGATATGCATCAATATAGTTTATATGCTGATTTGATATAGGATAACGAATTTAGGAAATATGTTGAGCTTTATGCAAAAGATGAAAAGAAATTTTTTGAAGATTTTTCAAAAGCATTTTGCAAACTTTTAGAGTTAGGTGTTCCTCATTTCGATCAAGATTATATTATATTTAAACCTCTTGTTAATTGAATATCATGATTTGTTTTTAAGTTGAATAATTATATAGTTTATAGTTTTTAAATATATATAAAGCGGATGATATTTTTATATAATTTGAAAATAATATATTATTTTAAAATCGTAAATATTGTTTATACTTAAATATATTGTATTTTAATTGTTTTTTACAGGCAAAAACATAAATATCATTTATTCTGTATTTTTTTTCTGCTTTATTAAAAAATAAAGTTTAATTTTCTAATTCATATTGAAATGTTTATTTAAAGGGATTTAAATTTTCATTTTTCAAAAAAAATAATCATTAAAAAGTAATGGACTCATTTTATATTTTATATAAATGCTTATTCCATTTTTTAATAGAGTTAAAATAAAAATTACAATATATTTTTATTTAAGATTTCAAAAAAATCATTTTTTATTAAATATTATAAATCTATTAGTATAAAAAAATAAAAACAATATATTTAAAAGTTAAACTGATTAATCAAAAGTTTACTCTTTTATATTATTCTCAATAATTGTTTTTTAAACTCTCATAAAATTTTAAAATATAATAATAACAGTTTATTAGTTCAAATATTAAAAATCTTATTCGATATTAATTTTTTTTGAATATCATAAATGAATCAAACAAGTAACAAAATCTTGAAAATGTAATTCCTACAAATCACGGAATAAATAATTTATAAGAATGTATTCACTGAGCTATTAAAAATGTTGAAAATATCATTTTTATTATAAATGTGAAATTAAATATAATTTTTTACAAAAAATTGTTGAAGTATTTCCATTTTTATTTCAAATAATAATAGTAATTATGATAATTATTATTTGTGAATATATATTGAAATATTTTATTAATGATAATTTTAAAAAGTATTAAGATTCTTTAAATTTTATTTCATTATTAAATATTGAATATTTTTAAATTCAAAATATATCAAGATTATTCGTAAAATTATTAAATATTTATAAGGGTTTAAAAAGTTATAAGAAAGATGATATTAATATATTTTTAAATATATGAGACTTAATCAATCATCTTTAGCTAAAATTAATAATTATTGTTTGTTTATCTTTAATTCTTCAAATAGTATATCAAAGACAATAATATATTATTATGAGCTTTGTACATATCATTTTTGGTATAAATATTTTAGTATTTTTAATTAGTTTCATTTTTAAAAAATAGTTTATACAAAATTAGAAAAAATTATTCTTTTAAGTTTTAAAATTCATGAATATTTTATTTTTTGGAATATGTATTGAATTTCTTGGTATAAAAATAATATTTTGAAATAAAAAATTATAGTACTTTTTTTTATTAATATAATTAGTCTTTTGTTGAGATTTATTAAAAATTTAAAAAAAATTATTGAACTATTATATGTAATTTTATTAAAAATACGTTAAAATTCATAATTATTGAATAAAATAAAATGGACAAAGTTTTTAACATCATATAAAAATTTATTTTTAATTTTAATTAAATATTTAAAACAAAAAATATTCATTACTTTATATTCCTTTTAAGAAATGAATAACTTTAATATAAACTGTTTTTTTTTAAAACAAAATCAATTCATTTTTAAAAAATCTATATTATAAAAATGATCAAATCTAAAATTTAGAGGAAAATACAAATCTTACAAATTATTAATATACATACATTTCATTAAAATAAAATCTATGAATTTTTATTTATTTTTAAAATATATTAATTTATTAATTAAAAATATACCTTATTCTAAAATTATAACTATTGTGATAAATTTATGGTATCCAAAATTTTTAATACTATTTTTCAAACTTTTATAATGTTTTATAAAAAATATTAATTGTTTTAAAGTAAATTTTTAGATACCATTATCTATTATAATTTAAAATATTCAATTATAACTTTCATTAATAAATTAAATCAGTTTACTATTTATAACTAATACAATATAAAAATCCTAAGTAGAATTTCCTTATTATTAAATAATATTTTGATAATTAAATTTCTATTAATTTATTTATATATCAAAATAACTTGTTTATAACTAATAATTAAAATAATGAAAATATTCTTAAACTATTATTAAACGACAAAAAACTTTAAATCATATTTTAATTAATTATTTCAATCATTATTAAAATATGAAATTATTAATTTATAAAAATTCAATAATTCATCCATGAACCTAATATTTCAACCCTAACCCTAATCCTTTAAATCACTTATACCCTAACCCAATAAAATATCATTCTTAACGTTCCATTTATAGCAAGTATTACAATGTTGAAACTTTATAACCCAACCCTGTAACATTTCGGACACACAAAATTTCCAAAAAAAGATTAGACTAATCTTCGCGCAATGTTTTAAAAAAAATCAGGAGTCTCATAAGTTTTTCTAAAGGTCACATTGTCAAGAGGGTTAATATGAACATACAGTGCTGTAAGCAACAGCATTTAAAACAAGATTTGCCATGTTTTAAATAATTTTTGAAAGTCAAATATCAGTTATTTAATAGTTTTATTAAAAGAAAAAATATTTATTATAAAAAAAACAACATTTTACGGCATCACTAAAAGCTGCGAATTATTACATATATAAATACACGCATAATAAAAACTAGAGTATTTGAGGAGTATTAGATATAAATTCCAAACTTGACTGGTTAGTTCGCATATACCTGGAAATATATCATTTTTAATACGCATATTATCAGAGATTTATTATTTACATATATACTTAAATTAACCAGTATTTAATCTAGTTGATTACGCATATAATCCTCTTAGATTGATATAAATGTCACCTAGACCTTTCACTGATCCTGTACTTTCACTAGCGACAAATAGTATTGGAAAACTTGATACTTTGGACGTTGATAATTTATCATGTATTTGGACAGGTATTTTTTAATATTATTTATATTTTTCATTTTTAAAATATCTTAGTTTTCACTAAATGCGCCGAAAACCTTGAAAACGGTAGAAGACTTGAAAATTTATCATGGCGTCTTTGGTGCAAAACTGTATTTTTTTTCATACACAATACAATGCATGATATGGATGGGATGGTTTTTCATCATTCATCATCTCAACCTTTAAAGAATAAGATTCTCTCTGTGCCGGAATTATCTGTTAGCGTAGATTCTACATCATCATTCGATGAACATGGAATTAAAGGAAAAATTGCCAATTATCATCCACCCAATGTTTCAATGCTCGTACAGACCTCTTTAAACAAACCAAATATAGTACGATGTGTTTCTCCGGGAAAATTTCAGAAAATTATCACAAATTTTATATCTTTTAGAATTGAAACAGAAAAAAGGAAAAATAATCACAACGTAACAATGACAACACTAGATTCTTACAAGGAATCCAATCCTAATTCTCATGAGAAGAATGAATTATATTTAACTATTCCGAAATGTTCAAAATCCACATATTCTTATCAGACTTCGCGTCCATCAAATACACATAATTTATCTAATACAGATTTTGGAAAAATGCAGTCAGATACGTCGCCTTTGAATCCAGTTAGTTTCAATATTAAAGATACTCCCGAATTTTATCTAAATTACGTTTCCTCTCATAATATTGAAAATCATCCTATACAGCTTCAAAAACCAATTGAAAAACAAGACAAAATGTTCTTTATTCAGGAAACATTTTCAACTGAATCATTTATGGATAATATACCAAAAAACGATTTTAAATCAAATGCAATCAAATCTTCCCAACTTGTTCAATCAGAATCGACAAAACATATTTCATTTCAAGGATCTGAAAATGCACCTTCATCTGAATTATTAAACACTAAGCATTTAGAGTGTAATAATTTCTCTAGCTCAGCGGACAACGATAATGATTGGAACTCTATTTATGACTCAAGCAGTTCAAGTTCAAACGAGAAATCTATATTTCAGAAAATAGATACGTGTTTATCTCAATCACAGCTTCAATCTCGTAGATCTCTATTATCTTCTATGTTACAAAACAAATCTGGTAAAAATTTAACAAATTTGGGGTCTAAATCATCACCTGCTATTGCTCTATCACAGGCTTCAGCATCTTCCGTGATTCCTAAACAGATACATCATAATCATCAGTCCTCCGAAAACCATGTTTCGGATGCATCTCCTATTATAATATCTCCCCGTATGATACGTAAAAATATGTTTGCTACAGAGCTGTCTGAAAGTCTTCGCAGAAACTTGTTACGGGAACGTCAACAAAGAATAATAGCACTTGGTGCATTGAAGTATCAATATAATACATGTGGTTCTAAAAAACTAAACAAATTCCCAACTCAGCCATGCAAAGAAAACTATGATTTCTTTGATGATACAGATTATGGTTATCATGCTGCTGGGTGGTGAGAACATTTCATTGGTCAAATATATTTATTAGTCATTAAAATCATTATACCCTATAAAGAACTAATGACATGTTTGAAACATTTATTAATAAATACACTTAGTTCTTATTATGTTTTTTTTGGATTTACAATTGCTCTATCAACTCAAACCCTGTTGAACTTGTATAATTAAACATAACATAATATTGATTCGAAAATTAACTTTGTAATATTAAATATATTAAAAAGTTTTTATATGGGTTCATTGTAGTTTATGCTCTCATATTAAAATATTTAACAAAATTTTTATAATTTTAAAATGCTGGAAATTATAATTTCATATATTATTTTATATATCATACATTTACATATTTTATAGTCATTAAAAGTATATCATAGGTATAATAAATGTTATTCAGAATCATCACTTTTATAAGAAACTAAGCCCTGAAGTTTTTCAGATTTATGATTTATTATAGAAGGTTGTTTAAGATCATGTGTATTCAATTTCATATGATTATGTTCTGTAAAACTATGCTGAACTATAAAAGGATCATTTTTCATTCTCGTGTTTAATTTTAATTGTTTAATGATATTTTGCTTATCTGAATTATGATGAATCGAAAGAGATGTTTTAGGCACAAAAAAAGGTAAAGAATGAATTTCTTTTTTAGTTGTTTCAATAAAATCATTATCCTGAGCTTTAAAATCTACAAGTTTAGCACGTAAATGATCATTTGGATCCTTTTTAACTAAATTAATAGAAAGAGAACCAAAATTTCGGATTTCTTCATCTTTCTCTTTCTCCATTTTTAATATCTTTTTTTCTTCCTAAAATTATTAATAAAATAACATTAGAAATTTATATAACCCTAAATATTTTGCGTAATCGTGAAGATACTGAATATGGATCAGCCCATTGTTTCTCATTGATTTTATAGAGCTGAGACAATAAGGGAATTGATTCTTTAGCTTTATTCATATCAATTACAGTTTTTTCAAGTTTATAAAAAGGATCATTTTTTAAGTCATCATCGATATTATCTAGAAAACAATTTAAACCATATAAATGTTTTTCAAAAAAAACCTTTTGACAAAGTAATTCCTACATCTGATGTATCCCATTCCTCATTTTTCTTTTTTGCACCACTAATAACCACATATTCCGTATTCTAGAAATATTAATAAATAAGACAACATTTTCCTTATACCTTAGGATCTGTTTGAATCTCAAAAATACCTGAACAGAGATGACATTTCATTTTAAAGCTCCATATTGGCGTACTATAATAATTTCCTACTCTTTTTTTTTCTGCATTAAATCGCACGCCTTGTCCAACTTTTACGCATTAAAAAGGAAATAAAGATAAATACCTACATACCATGTGCATTACATGATTCACACCAAATACTATAAGGTAATTCAAAACGTACGATTAAAATTCTATTTTCATAAAAAAAAAGAAAAATAAAAAACAATAAAAAACCCTTTATCAAGTTTTCTAGCTCTATTTCCAAGAGCATGAGTTCCTTGGAGCTTATTAAGGCCTTTTCCTTGTCTCCAATCATAATCGGGAGGATAATACTTATAATTTTAAATAAAAAGCAATGTATTCAATAAATTCACCTTATTAAATCCTGAAAAAAGGTAAAATATAAATTATACATAAAATAATACTTTCCTTGCATTTTTTTAAGAAAAATAAGCTATTCTAAGGTATTTAAAGTCAAAATCATTTTTTTTTTAAATATACAAAATATACGTCGTTTAATTTGAATCGATTGAACCTTACGTATAACCAAAAAATAATCAGAAAATTAAAAATAAGAAGATAATAAACAATTTTTGGTATTTTTCATAAAAATATCCACAAATGGAGTCATGAATAATGCATTCCTGATATATTTTGAAAAAACGACGAATTTTGATGCATCAACTGCCTTATATAAATCAATACACTACTAATACTTATGATCCTTTAAAATATTCATTTTTACGAAGAAGACCTCTAAGATGCACGTCACTTCATCATTCTATTATTTTAAATTCGCAGGAAGATTCATTAGAAGTATCTGAATCAGCATCAAACAATATGATAGATTCTTTACAAGAATATCAATCTACAGTTTACCAGCCACAAGATCTTCAAAAAGAAATGATTCAATATAAAAATGAAATCAATTCATCAGAAACAATGGATAACATGCAAAGAAATTTAATGTATTTTGTAAATCCTCCCACAACAAACCTTTCTCAAATGGGTATAAAAAATATACCTAATATTAACATGATGAACTCTTTATTCCAAAAAAATCATATTATGAGAACACGCATGGAATTTCTAGGCATGCCTTATTTTACATTCTAACTTTAAAATAACTTTAAAAGATTTTTCTCAAGAACAAGATAATTGTGTCGGTTTATCTACATTATCTTGTGCTCAATCTAATACTATTAAACAAATTTCTGAAAAAAACAAATTATTAACTGTAATTTCTTACAGCTTTTTTTGAATTATTTATTAATTATATATATATAGCCTAAACCAAAAATGATCCAAAGAATCGTTGCAAGTTTACTTGAAGAATCTGCACCTGCTGAATCAGAAATAAAAAACGAGGCACTTCTTTCTGAGATATTACATAAATCAAGATATGTCAATAAATATATAGGTTCTTATAATTCTATGAAAGAAAAAAAATCAAAAGATATAATGAATGATTCTCCTGTAATGATTCCAGTTGAAAAAGAAATCAATTGTTTTAAAGAAACTAAAACTACACCTTTCTCTAGAAAACCATTATATACATATCAACAAAAATCAGATATAGATTTAAAAGTTTTATTAAAACAAATATATATTTATTTTAACTAACAAATATTTTTCTAGACAAAAAATGATCTTATGTTTTCACCTATTAAAGATTCTATACAAATTGGTGATACATGCAAAAGAAAGGGTATTTTCTTTTTTACATATTTTCTTTTTTAATTTATTTTTAGTTCATTCTGATGAACGATTTGAACCTTATCCTTCTTTCAAACGAAGAGCTGTTTCTCCACAAATAGGAAATATTAGTCCTACATTAATGATAGGCACTTTTTCAGCAAAACAGAATATTTTTCCTATACAGGGTTAATTTTAATAAGTATTTTAAATTATTATTAATTTCTTTTAAGATACTAATGATGGTTTAATGAAAATGAGTTTACAATAAATAAATAAATAAATAAATAAATAAATAAATAAATAATTTTAATATTGGATTTCTTTATTATTAATTATTCAAATACATAAAATATTCTTTTTTTAATATTTTATTAAATGTTTTCTATTTTTATAAAATCTTAATGTTTCCTTATCGAAATCTCTTAAATAAAATTAAATAATAATAAAGATAAAATTGTTTTTTAAACTCAAACTTTTATTTCAATTTTCATTTTTATTCTTTAATTTCATTTTAGTTAATCTTTTAACCTAACTTGGTATTTGTCTTAACGAAAAAAGATAATAAAGTATTCCGCTTAAAATAAAAAATTAAAATATAAGACGTTTCTAGAATTATTTTTTTAAGTTATTATTTTTAATTTTTTATAAAAAATTAATTAAAAATATTTAATTTTTTATTTTTAATAATATTTTTTCTTTTTTTTTTAAAGAAAATTAATTGTTTTTTTAAAAAGTTCTAAAATTATTATTATTTTTTTTTAAACCGTTTTAAGTGACTTAAAATTATATAATACGGAACATCAGTTTTTTTTTCAGCTTTTTTTTCACTAACTATAACTTACTTATAATCAACAAATAGTGAAAGGTAAGTAAAATGATAACTTATTTGTTTTAATTTATACGCTTTAGCAAAAGACTTATTTTTTTAGAAAGAGACAAATAGGTTAATATAATTATATGATTTACTATTCTAGAACAAGAAAGTGGGGGTAACTCCAAATATTATGGATCCATCATCATCATCAGATGAATATTATAATGAATCATTAGCAAATCATGTTAATTTAACAGGACGTGGACCAACATCGGGGGTTAATAATGTGCCAGTAGGAAATGTAACAACAGGAACAACATCACCACTTACAACATCTAATGTTTCTACAACAACGGATCAACGTTGGCCAGTATATAATCGTTCAGGACTTAATGACCCTCATAAACATTCAACTACTTTTGAACATGAACAAAATTGTGCTACTTCTTTTTCAGGACTTCCGCCGCTTTCTCAAGCATTTAATACTTATCCTCAACAATATTCATCACGCTGTCCATCTAATTATCTTGATACATCTTATCCTTCACATACTGTAACACAAGGAACAATTCATCTTACTCAACCACACGCTGTTACTGTAACTCCTACTTCACGTACTACTCAAGCACCTGTTCAAACACCAGCATCTTATAGTTATGCTGGCGTATCAAATGGTATATACATAATATTATTAAAAAAAATTAATTATATAATAATAATATTATTAGGTGCACCTGATATACATGGATACTTTGGAACCCCTCGTCCAAATGACGATTTATTTTCATCTAATCCTCATTATATAAACCCTCCACCTCCAACTGCAACACCATCTGCTGCTTTTACTCCTAATATTAATTCTAATCTTAATACTGCACCAGGTACAGCACTCGGTTCAATTCCAGGTCCAATACCTTCAGTGCCTTCAGGTACAGCAACTTATCCTACTTCTAATTTAGAAGCACGATTACCAATTAATGTTCAATCTCATCGATTATCACCAGCATATTCATCAATGGGACCATTAGCTTCAGATCCATTACCTGCACAGCATTTTTGGTCAAATTATACAATGCATACTCATACAGTAGCTGATCGTTCACAAACTAATAATGGATTTCGACCACCATCACCTATAGGTGTATCTAGTCGACAATCATCACCTATAGCAATGTCTCCAGGAATACAATTGCCATATAAAGCTCCAAGTAAAATGAAACAAATTTATTCATTTATTCCATTACCTGGAGCACAAACTCAAAAACGGCCAAGACGACGATATGATGAAATTGAACGAATTTATCAATGTGGATGGAATGGTTGTGAAAAAGCATATGGTACATTGAATCATTTAAATGCACATGTTTTCATGCAGGGTCATGGTGAGAAACGTACGCCTGATGGTAAGAATATAATCCTTTGTTTTGGATGATATTTTCATCCTTTGCAATATAATTGAATATTATTAACCATATTATAGAATTTAAAGAAATTAGAGCAGTCTGGCGTGCGAAAAGAAAGGAAGAAATTAAGAAGAAACAAGCCGAAGAACAAATACGTCAAGAAGAACAAAAACGACATACATTACCATCTCCACAGCTTACTCAGCAGCTTTCTTCAATATCTGATTCCCAACAACCACATCCATCTAATATGTCGCATGTTGTATATGCTCATTTGCCTCAACCATTACCAAATATATACCCTTATTCAGCTTCTCAACAAGCACCGTTTTCAGAATTATCTCATCAACACACATACTCCACGCCGGCATATCATGCATCTTTACTTCCTCATTTGAATCAATATACGGCACAATCGCAACCTTATACCAATACTAATAGGGATTATAAAACGCATGCAGATGAGGAAGATCGAGATGCAGAAGGTGAGCCGGATCCCGAAACATCAGGGTAATTTTACATTCTCGATCACACTTTCAAATTAAGTGATAAACGTATTTTTTATTTCAAAAAGCATTCAAATTATACCTGTTTATATACTATAAAAATATGATATATATATAATATATATTACCATTTTATCTTTCGACACTTATTGAGTTTTATTTTATGAAGTTAACAGTAGATATGTAGATTTAAAAATAATGAATTTTTGACAATGTCATAAATTTATTGATATAGTTATTTTGATATATTAATTTTATCATTGTACATCTATTAGGATTTTGTTTAAATAATAATAATAAATATTAATATTAATCTTCTAATTAATTACACTTCCAATTATTATGTATTATGGTTTAAAATAAGCTAACCCAAGATTTCTATAAGGGAAAAAGATTAAACCATATCTTCAAATATCCACAGTTTTACCATATATATTACATCTAAGTGAGATTAAGCAATTATAAAAAGATTACAATAATTGTTAATAATGCTTTTAAATAAAACAGAAAATAATACATATTTTTGATTCATATTAAGTTGATAATGTGCTTAAATAACTACCATTTCCTAATAGAATTCAAAGGCGCATTATTTGAGCCAGCCCATACATTACGTCCCCGATAATTATTTGAATGTTTATTCCCATAATTAATTTTAGACATTTCTATTAAAGCAGGAGGAATTTCTTGTTTAGAATCCCGTAAAACCATTAAAAGATCATGAGCCTGTTTCGCATTATCTGTAGTAAAAAGTGTTACTGCAATTCCTTTAGCACCCGCTCGACCTGTACGACCAATTCGATGAACATAGTCCTCTGAACTATTTGGATAATCATAATTAATCACCTATATTATATTAATAAAAAGAAATGATTTAATGCCATATTCAAACATATTTAACATCTTTAATATCTAAAATTATATTAGTCATTGCATAAATTTTAAGCTGCCCCATTCGCATTCATAGCTCTCTTTTATAATCTTAATCTCATGAATATGACAAGCATAAATGTAAGACAAAAGCACAAGACCATATATAGTATGTATAAAAGATTCCTCGAATAATAAATCATTTATAATCCATTTAGAGTTTCTTCAAAGGACATAATCATATCACCTTTGTAATTAAAACATATTTTTGTAATTAAAACAAATTTATAACACTGTGCTTCTAAGTTACAGATGCGTGTAACAAAGTAACGCCCCTTAAAACAATGCACTGACAGTAAACATGAGAAATTATAATAAAAAGAGAGTAGAATCCCTGCAAAAGGCAAAAAAAGAATTTCATACCAATACCACGCGATGCTACATCAGTCGCAACCATAATAGGCGATTTCCCTGTTCTAAATTCATTCAAAACCCAGTCTCGCTCTATTTGTTGTTTATCACCATGAATCGCCAATGCAGGCCATCCATCTTGTCGCAAAAATTTTGTAATATCATCTGCTATCCTTTTGGTTGCTACAAAAACCAATATTCTATTTTCTTTATCTTCCATAGCATATTCCAAATGTTTAATCAACCTAAATGCCATTTAAACCAAAAAAAAGTATAAACAGGAATAACCTACTTCCCGCGTTTATCATATTCAGAACATATTTCAACAATCTGTTTAATATCTGCATTAACGTTAAGATCTAAAGAACCAATATTAACTTGAAGAAAATCCTTTAAATAATCATGTGCCAGTTTTTGTACATCTTTAGGCCATGTTGCAGACCACATTAACGTTTGACGATCAGGTCGTATTTGATCCACAATTTTTCGAATCTGAGGCTCAAAACCCATATCAAGCATTCTATCTGCTTCATCCAAAACAAGGTATGTAACTCGACGGAGATTCGTTTTGCCGGATTCTAACATATCAAGAAGACGACCAGGTGTAGCAATACATATTTCAACACCTATTAAATGATTAACCATTATGTACAAAAAAAAGAAAATAGGCTGAACCTGAAGCAAGATCCCGAATTTGAGGCCCACGTGGAACACCACCATAAATACAAGTGCTTCTAATTTTTGATGATTTCCCATATTTTGCACATTCAGTTTGAATTTGAACAGCTAGTTCACGAGTAGGAGCAAGTACTAAAACAATAGGGCCATCACCCCGAGACAATAAAGGTTGTGCATTAATATGTACAATTGCTGGAAGACAAAATGCAAGGGTTTTCCCCGATCCAGTTGCTGAAATTCCTACAACATCACGACCTGAAAGCGCCTAAATAATCAGAATACAAACACAAACAGAAATCATTTAAAAATACCATAGGCCATCCTTGAGATTGAATAGGCGTAGGTGATACAAATCCCATCCGTTTAACTTCATTCATAACATAATTCGGAAATCCCGCTTCCTAAAATAATGTTAAAATATTCGAATATAAAGTTAAAAATAAACATCAAACGAAGGAACAGGATTTGGAACACCAACACCTTGGACTGTAACTTCACCTTTTCTTCGAAACGCTTCCACTTCATGTTTTGTCATTTTTTCAACATTTGGATGAGGTCTATAAAAATTCTTTTCAAATTTAGGTAATGTAGTTAAATCTTTTAAAAATTAATTTAAATATATCCAGGATTTATTAAAAATATACCCCATTGTGGTCTTTTTAATTTTACATCAAATTTCGATTGTCTATTAAAATTCTTGTTTTCCTCCCGTTTACCATAATTATTACCACGATATAACCCTTCACCTCTATTTGATGTCATAGAATTCAATTCATATGTGTTTCTAACCCTTTGTTAACTTCTTTTTAATCTTTTTATTTCTTAAATTACGTTGATTCATAATCATAATTATTTGTGCTATTAAACCCGTTCAAGCGTTTATCTTTATAAGAAGTATCATGATTATTATATTCCATTATAAGAACCTCAAAAATATTTTGTTATAATAAGAAAATCTAGACAAAAATAAGGATTTTATGAACATTTAATAAATAAAAAAAAATTGATGAAGTGCGATAGAGAAAAATCTTAGAATTATTTATATAATGAAGGAATATATAGATAAGAATTAAAAAATATAAAAATGAAAAAAAGATTTATAAATATGTGTTATGAAATTTTAAAAGATATACGAATTATATAATTTATGTATAATTTTTAAAATTAAAAAAGAAAAAAATGAGGAAAAAATATTTAAAAACTAAATTAATAATAAACATATATGAATTGTACTTTATTAAAAATATATATTTAAATTTTTTTATAGGAATTTTTTTATTCTTATAACAAATTAAATAAATTTTTAAATAAAAAAGACATAAAAATGAATAATATAATTCTATAATAAATAAAATTAAAGAAAACTAGAAAATAAGGAAAAAATGAAAATAAAAAGTTCTTTAAACCTAAAAATTATTTTATTTTATGTTTTTCTTTCTTATTGAAAATATATTTATTCTATAAATAAATGAAAAATCA
This sequence comes from Pneumocystis canis, assembly GCA_017311265.1. Lineage (NCBI taxonomy): Eukaryota > Fungi > Ascomycota > Pneumocystomycetes > Pneumocystales > Pneumocystaceae > Pneumocystis > Pneumocystis canis. The sequence continues at coordinate 136,855 of JABTEF010000022.1, read as the reverse complement.
TCATTTAAACAAATAAAAAAGTAAAAAAACTAAAAAAAATAATTTTTCATATAAAAAACTATAATATACATAAGTATTAGTCCTTAATCTTGTATATTCTTTTTTTATAAACACAAAAAGTACTAAAAACAAAACTTAAAGAAAATATTTAAACAATTCTTGTTTAATATAAGCAATTATCTCCATTTTTTAAAGATATATTTAAAATATGAAAAAAACAAACATAATATAAATAATTTATTCATTTATTTTTAATTAAACTAATACATGAAATAACAAATAACCAAATAAATAAAATAAAACCAATTTTCATAATTAATCATTTTATCATGATCTTTACTATAAAATAAATCATTCTTCTATTAAAACAAGTTTATTAAATTCCTCTAATATCAACTCATAATACAAATTGTTAATCGATAAGACAAAAGACATAAGATATACATTTTTTCTAGATTAAACTTAAGATAATCATAATAATAATCATATTAATAATCAAAAAATAATGAATGCAGTTATTTCAGGAATTTATTTAAAAGATTTTTCAAAAATTCTTCTTTCTTTATCAAAAATTGGAGATGAATTATCTATTGAAGCCAAAAAAAATAAAGTAAAAAAAATTAAAGAAAAAAAATAATATAAATGACTTTTTTAAGGTTCTCTTTTCATCATTAAATGCCACTAAATCAGCATTTGGACTTATTACATTTAGTTTGAAATTTTTCGAGAAATATGAATATTTTCCATGTGAACAACCTTTTGATATATCAAAAAATAGTCAGACTCTAAAATGTAAAGTACAAATACGAGTATCAAATGTTCTCTTTTATATTTCAAAAATTGAATATTTATAGTTACTTCTTGCAATATTTAAATCTCGTAATCTAGAGAACAGAGACACCAAAAACATTTCTGTTCAAAAATGTGAACTTAAATTAATGCCTCCAAATGGTCCAGAAGTAGGGTGTTATTTGATTATACGATTTTTATGTAAATATGGTATGTTTTATTAAACAAAAATTCTATTTCCCAACTCAATAGGCGTACTAAAAACGTACAAAATTACATATGAACAATTTCAAATCATGCATGCCCTTTACGATAAATCATCATGCAGAAATACATGGAAAATAAATTCCCGAATACTTAAAGAACATTTGGATCATTTTTCAACACGGGCAGAAGAACTTACTTTAATGATACAAAATGATAAACTGCTTTTAACGAGCTTTGCCGAGGGTTTAATTCATGATAAAGGTATAGGTTTTCATTAATAAAAAGATTTTTATGGAAACTTTAGAAATTTTAAAACAACCCATACAAACCACAATTTTGTTAGATAAGAGAGATTTTGAAGAAATTAATTCTGAAGACCAATCAATTATCACATTCCCTTTTAAAGAATTTAAAGTATAAATATATTTTTAGAAGCTCAATTCTTATATAAAAGGCGGTTGTAATTTTAGGTGATTCAATGAATATCTTACTAAGTGCTTATTTTAATACGGGAGGTGCACCTATTTTATTTGAATTGGAAAAAGATGCATTATCACTTCGATTTATCTTTGCAACAACATCAGAAAATATGCAAAAAAATACACCAGTATTTGGCTTCAACAAACTCTTTAGTTTAGGCAATTCTTATGAATATTCACAGAATCATACTCAAACAAATGGCATGCATTTCCCCAAAAACAAAAACACTCCAAGTAATATTATTAACAATGATAATATGCAAAACTGCGAGGAAAACACATATAATGACAGGGGATTCAAAAATTCAATAGAGAAAGTAAGAAGATCATAATAAATCAACATATTATAATCTATTTAGAATAACTCAGATATAAACAGTACAATCAGAAATACCCAAAATTCTTCAGAAATATGCCCAAATATTCATGTTATAAGAAATATAGAAAAAAATATAGAAAAATTAACAAAAGAAATAAGCTCTGAGGAAGAAATAGAACCTTCCCAGGAACAATCAAATATTAAAGGTATTTTCGACTGAAATATTATCAATTCCCAAATATGAAAATCCTTATATATAATAAAATTTAAAAATACTAATATATATATATATATTATAACATTTATGAAGATTGCATTTTTATAATTTTTTCTTTTAACATCTGAATCTTTCTGCATTCATCTTCAGTAAGATATTCAAAGTACTTGGCAATATTATGACATATGCAGCTCCCCGCTGAAATTGCATTCTGTCTTTTATACTTATCTTTTATATAACTTATTGCAGAAATTAACGATTCCAAATCAAGCTGTCGTAAAATTTTCAATGACCGCATAACAATATGTTTAGAACCAATACTACTAACTATTTGCATAAATAAATCAATAATATATATATTTATTTCTATTTTGAGTTGTATAGCAATCCTCAATATGTTTTCTGCTATAATATAATCATCGAAAGTCCTATTTTTACTACATAGTTTTATATAATACAATATTACATCATTATTTAAATTGATATGTTTTTGGATTATATTTTCGATCATCTTATCAATATCATTTTTAAATTTAGTACGCAACAATAACCGGAAATAATTATAATAATTATTATAATCGGGAGATAAATTATAATTATTTGTTATAATATCCAAGTATTTTATCCCAGAATATTCCTCTTTCATCCGAAGACATGTCAATAATATAACATTTAGACTTTTATTACCAATTTTAATAATTTTATCAGTTGATAAAGGCTGATTCAAATCAATAATATCCGTAAACATATAATTATCACTTTTTAAAGGAAAACTCTGCCTTTTTATACCAAAAAAAAACTCTATTAATGTAAAAACAAAGTCCCAATCCTCAGATTTTTTCCCCTGAAGAAAAGAACGAATTATTGAGCAAACCAAAGACTCATCTACAACAAGATCTTTTGCTTTCCAGAGATAAATTACTTGCTTTAAAATCTTTTGTCTTCGATTATACATATTTATATCCATCATATTTTCATAACCCAAAATATTAAACAAAATAGTATACGTTATGGTATCAGCAACGAAATTATTATCAGAGATCTCTTCAAAAATTTTAAATGCTGTTTCAGACTGTTTAGAGGCTGCACATACTTGAAGTATCGCGTTAATATGAATAATAGATAAACGATCAACATATTTAGACAACCATAATGATTTATAAACATATAAAGCATATGAAACACTTTTTGGATGCTCTATATTTTTAAAAAATCCATGTAACAAAATAGTAAATGTGTGTGCATTTGGAAAATGAGCTCTTTTCTTCATCTAAAAATAATTTATTCATATTGAAAATACAGTTTAATTAATATAACATACTTCATTAAAGTATCTCAATGCAAGTGATATTCTCCCAGTATTCATACAATAATCAATAATATGATTCCATGCAACTGTACACGGTACCTTTTGATTATGATTACGAACTTTTATAATTGCATCTTTAATATTTCCTTTATTTAGTAATATTTTAATACTTTCAGACAAAAAATACGGATCATTATACAACGCCCTGGATTGTTTTAAATACACATTCCTCTCTTGAATTAAACAACCAATTTTTTTAAACATTTTTTTATTTTTTAATTCCCAAAAATTTGAAAAAAAATTCTAAAGCTTTTTATCTAAAGAATGAAAACAGAACCAGCCACATCTAGTGATTGAAAATAAAAAAAGATTTTTGATAGATTTAAAATAAATAAGTTATTTTATCTTCTAATAAAAATCGTTTTCTTAAAGTCACGTGACATTAACCAGCAGCAAAAATATCCAAAATCCTCTTTAAAATAGAAACAAAGTCAAAAACATCTTTAAAAGTATTGTAAAGAGGTACAGGTGCAACACGAATCACATCCGGTTTACGAAGATCAACAATGACACCTTTAACCTGTAGCTGATCAAAAACAACCTTTGTGAGACCTTTATTAAAACGTAAACTCAATTGAGCACCCCGTTCTTCAGGCACTTTAGGCGTAATAATTTTAAAATAAGTGTCAGAACACATAGAAAGTAAAAGATATTCAAGATAGCCAGTAAGAAGAATAGACTTTTGACGAATACTAGACATAGAAACTTTGGAAAACAATTCTAGACTTCCTAGTAATGATACTACACTAAGAACCGATGGATTTGAAACTTGATAGCCTAATGCACCATATAATGGATCAAATTGTTCTATAATTTATAATTAATCACAACCAGTCAAAAATTTATTTTTTTTAAAAAAATACATACCATTAATCATATCAAATCGAGTTTTTTCATTATTACCCCACCATCCAAGTAATCTTAAAAAGTTAGTTAAGTAAAAAAAGGATTAAAAAAATGTTATCAATCAAACCTCGGAAAATGATTTGCGTGATGTTCATGAATAAAAACAGCGCCAATACCACCAGGGCCAGAATTAAGATATTTATAAGTGCACCATGCAGCAAAATCAACTTCCCATTCATGAAGTTTAAGCTCAATATTTCCTACAGCATGCGCCAAATCCCATCCCACAATAATACCTTTTGATTTAGCATATTTCGTGATCTTATAAATATCAAAAGCTTGTCCTGTATAATACTGAATGCCAGGAAGCAAAATCATTGCAAGTTCATGTGCATGTTTATCAATTGTAGCTAAAACATGTTCTGTTGTCCATATGTACTGTCCTTCTTCAAGTGGAAGCAACAACACTTCATTTTCGGGATCTAAACCATGCCAACGGACATGTGATATCACTGCATACTAAAATCTATTAGCTACTTTTATAAATATTATAAAAATGAAAAGAAAAATAGAAAAATGATTTTTTTATATATTTTTATAATATTTTAATATAAAAAACAAACTCACATAATCTGAAGAAAATGAATGTGTTTCCATTAAAATTTTACTTCTACAAACATTGGGTCGATAAAAAGATGCCATTAAAAAATGAAGATTTACAGTTAATGCATTCATAACTACTACTTCATTTATTTGTGCGCCAACTATTGGTGCCATCATTTTTGATACCATTGAGCCTACATTTATCCAAGCGCGTCCATATGGATGTCTTTCATGCCCTTCAACTGCACATTCTGCCCAAATATTAAGTTCTTCATTAATTAATTCACGAGTTCGTTTTGGTAGTAATCCAAGTGAATGTCCACATAAATAAATATGTGTTTCCCTTAAAGATGAAGTTTTTAAGGTATTATTTTCCTCATTTATTATTTCATTTATTATTTTTTCCTTATTATTAGGCCATTCAAATTCATAACGTAATAAAGCTAAAGGATCATTCTCATCTAAAAATTTTGCAAAATGATATGTTAAAGCACTCTCAAATCCATTTTCTTTAGCTATTTTTTCATAATCCATTCGTTTTTTTCTCTCTTTCTCTCTTTCTTTATACTTTTATACTTTTAATCCCTTTCAAACGATGAGTGCACGAACATATCGCAAATAATGCTTATTATTAAGCATACTATTCTTCGTCCTTTATTATATTTTCGCCATCATTATCATCATATTTTTCCACAATTTTTATCAATACATAATTTATTATTCTCAACAAATACCTTTTATCATCCAACTATTCATCTTACTCAACGTGCTGTTCAAGTAAGTTTTATTTTATTCTTATAAATATATAAATATATTTATATCTTATTTTCTTTTTTCTTTTATATTATATACAATTATTAATTAAAAATTAATCTATATAGCAAATGATATCAATTATTAATAAGGAAAAAAATCCTCATTTATTATTACGTGTTCTTACGGAAAATGGAGGATGTCACGGATATCAAAATATATTTAGTTTAACGGAAGAAATTCATCCGGACGATCATATCTTCGAAAAAGATGGAGTACGGGTAGTAGTAGATCGTATAAGTCTTAATCTTATTAATGGATCAAAAATTGATTATGTTTCGGAATTAATTGGAGCATCTTTTAAAGTAATTGATAACCCTCTTGCAAGATCCATTTGCGGGTAATAAAAATTATAATTTAACTTTAATCATTTACATTTTATAAAGATGTGAAATTTCTTTTGATATTAAAACACCTGAGAAAAATCATGAATAATAATAATAATAATAATATATTGTATGTAAAATATATGAAATAAAATTTATTTTAAAAAAAAATACATTTATCATAATTTAAAACGATAAATATATTACACTTAACACATTTTTCGAATAAGAGTATTAATATTCTCTTCACGATTACCAGCATCACCACCTTCAACATAATGTTTAAACTTCCTTGTTCTCCAACCACCATTGGGATTACTAAGTTTAAATGGCCATAAAAAATTTGACGCCTAATAAAAATAAATTAATTTTATCTCATAAAAAATAATTAAATATACTTGTTTAAAATTTGGCCCACATGTAACAATTTCATGAATCAAATCTTCAATTGAAATAATACCATATTTACCAAGATTATCTTCAATTAACGAATTATCTGTTAGTGGAATCCGTTGTTTATTAATTTTTCCATAACCACGCTTATAAATGAGTTCACGAATAGATTTAAGATTCGGTTCCCCATAAGTAACATAACTAATATTATGAATTTAAATATAAATCTTTGGAAAAAACATACGGCTCGACCAATCGAAGCATATTGGCTGTAGCTTTAGTCATCTTAATAAATACCCCATTGTTAATCTGAAGAAGACGAAAAAGCTGCAGAATTTTTTTTGGTTTAGGCGGGATTTTGTTAATACTAAAACATTTAAAACTTCATAAATAAATCATAAATTATATACCCTTTAATCCGAATAACAAAAACAACTTTTGGTTCCGCATCAACATAAAAATTACATTCTTTTCTAGCCAATCTTTTCAAACGAATTATTTCCCGTTCATTATCCAGATATTCTTTAACATAATATTCAGCACGTTTAAAAATAATATCCCTTTTAGCTCTTGATGCCTTTTTAAAATGGTCAGTTTTTTTAAATAATATTTTTTTTAAATAAATAAATAAATATGATTCTCTTCATAATACTTATAACTCAGCCCCGAAAGATGGTATAAAAGAAGGTAGCAGCATCGTATAAACTAGCTTAACCTTATTTATAAATAAACATCACTGTTACAAGCAATATCTAAAGAATCACTAATATACAGAAAATTACCTTCCTCTTTTCAGCTAAAAGAATTTTCCTCTCAATATTCTGTTTGTCAATAGCCTTTCTTTTCTTTAAAAGTATTTCGGGAATATATGTCAAATCATCAACTGAAGTTTTACTATATAAAAAAAATTAGAACTAAAATCCAGAAATAATAAAGTAGACCGTTAGAACGACAATAAAATAATCTTTTTCTGTGCTTTATAAAGCCTTAAATAATTTTTTAAAAATTCAATATATATATTTCATTAATAAAATCATGTTTTATTTTTTAAAAGCCACATTTTCATTTAGACTTAAATAATAATATTTATAATGAATAAAATAAGCATAAACCCTGGATTTTCCACACCTTTTTGTTTTAAATATAAGATTTATTCTGATTTTCATATTATCATTTTTAACATAAAATTTTTATTATTCAAATACTAAAATATACTGTTATGAAAACAATAATCCTCGTCTAGGCGGTCATATAAGAAATACTTACCTAGAAGTCATTATTTCTGTGATTTCTAAAAAAATAATAAATCACAAATGTTGCAGTTTCTTAAGAACAGTCATGACAATCCTAAACCTTAAAATAAGCAGGGTTTAACCCCATACATAAATATATATGGAAAATTAAGCAAAATATAAAGAATTTTACTAAAAATTAAAAGACTTTTATAGAAAAACAATTTAAACTTATTTTTATAAAATTATTTCCTAAAAATTTTAAAATCAGAAATATTAAGATTTTTAAAACCCTTAAAAAATATAAATATTGTCTATTAAATTTTTATAAAAGTCTTATTTATAAAACCAAATATAAAACCAAACTTCTTTTATTCTGAATTACCAAAACCAATATGATAAATATTCAACAAAAAATAATTATAATGATTATTGTATTAAAATTTATTTTAAGAATTATAAATACACAAAATACTATGATAATAGAAACAATAACATTAAAAATGATAAATTTCCTATATCAATAATAAATAAAACAATATAATAATAACTATAATAAAGTTACATATTTTAATAAAGTCTATATTCATTTAATAAAAACTAAAATGAAACAATCCGTTTCAACATAAGAATGATCATATAATAACAGTTCAAATATATATAAAAATCATATTCAAGTGTAAAAACACAATTTTAAATTTAGAAAATTACTGAAATAACAAAATACTAAATTTTTAAATTGAATCTTTAAATACCATCGATTCATTAATATTATCATAATCAGATTCATTAGAAGTAATTTTTAACGATCTAAAAGAAGTTTTTGCATAATTCTTCATGAAATCGGAAAATTCTTCAACCTACACACTATCTTAAAACCCTTAAAATCATATATCATTATAAACTTACATTTTTAACTTTTAAAGTCTTTGAAACAGTAATAATACCCAAACCAAACGTTCCAAAACAAATAAAAGTACTAATTCCCAATGCCTTTAATCCAAAAAGAATAGAATTAGCCGATAAATCACTCGGTTTAACTATTTTATAATCAGTTCAACTAAATTAAATCTTTAAAAATACCTTTTGTATATTTAAAAGAAAATATTACTCCTAACCCTAAAAATGCAACAGATGCATATAAAATATATTTACATTGTTTTTTTACTTCATAATTAGTCTTCTTTTCCATCTTTTATACCCACTTTAAGCCTCATAAAATTGTATTTTTAACAATCAATATTTTCTGACCATTTTAAGGTTCACATGGCAACGAAAACGGACATTAACAATATGAATGATATATGGGAGAGTGATATTAATGAACCAACAGACAGAAAAAGATGGGAATTAGAGGAGAAATTGGCCTTAAATAGTGTAATTAATAATCACTTTAACGTATTTTTTCTTTAATCATTTTTTTCAAAATTTTAAAATGACATTTTAGCAAGGTTATTTAAAAGGAATTATGCAAGCAAAAGAACAATATACATCTTCAGGATTTAGGGAGAATTACAAGAAATCTGCATTATTAGGAATAAAAGCTGGACGTATTTTAGGTCTACTAGAGGGAATACAGTTTTACCTTGAAAAACAGGGTAAAACAGAAGAAAAATTGAAAAATCTTAAATGGATTAAAAAAGCAGAAAATGCAATTGAAATTAATAAAATCTTTTCAAAAGAATATCTAGAATTGGATGGATTATTGAAATATGACGAGCATCCTATTTTAAATAAATTTGAAGCAGAAATTTTAAATTACTTGGAAAATATTAAGCAATCCGAATCTACAAATATAACGCAAAATAAATAATGAAAAACTATAAATATAGAGGACACTATTCCTTCTGATATCCATAAACTTCATTATTCATAATCTTTTGGTATAACAACTACAAATAAAACGACATTACTACAACATAGATTATCTCAAATATATAAAAAAATCATATGTTATTATTTAATAAAACAGACGCTAGTAGAATTCTACAAATATTTAAAAAGAAGATATTTCATATATATCATCAAAAAATCAAAACATATAGTATACTATCATATTTAATACAAAAATGTTAAACACATACGAAGAAACATTGATTCTTTTCAATTTATTCAAAAAATAAAAAAAACTAATGATCATTCAAAAAACTATAAAGTATTCTAAACCATGATATATTTAATCTAAAAAGTATCCAGTTTAATCATATTTAATACAATAACTTTTGTTTAGCCAATTTATATGTTGTAATCATTTAAAAATTATTTATTTTAAAAAATTAACTCCCAGGTTTTGTCTTTGGTGAAATATTGCCTAACTTCTCAAGCCTGTCAGTACGCCAATTCTCGTATAAAACTTCTTTGCAAAATTCACGCATATCATTTCTCCATTCTCCAAAAACCATTTCTTTTAACTTTATGAAATCACAATGTTTCTCATCCAAAGGATTCGCTTTTCCCCATGGATATTCTCTACATAATTCAGATGCTATTATTTTTTTTTCAGAAGAAAGAAAACTCTCATGTGTCCAATCAGGTGACATACACCCAAAAGGCAATAACTTGTACATTTCATCACGACTGTCCTGACTATATTCGGATCCTGATTCATCGGTCGAATCTTCACTATCTCTAAGAAATTCCAAAAATTTTATACCATTTTTTTCCATTTCTTTCATCCATTCAAATTTAATATTTTCAATACGATGTTTTGTACATGTGTCTACTTTAGATATAATAGGAATAACGGTAGTACATTTACTCAATCTTTGTATAATAGAAACATCAAGTGAATCTGCTGCCAAATTGTAACGAAAATAAGATGATGTTGGATCGATCAAATAAAATACACAATGAATATGTGTATCTATATTTTTATAGGGTCGTTTAACCTTGGTTTCCTAAAATTGTCAACCCATAATTTTAATCCACTTTTTTTTCTCTAAACAACGCTCTTTAATGGATGCTGGTCTATAATTTGAAATCATAAAAATCATTCCAATAATCATCCAACAACCATCCAATATACTATTTAAAAGCATTGAAAGAAAAAAAACAAATAATTTAAAAGTAAACATACCTCTGAGAACGTATCTTCAAATTTACTTTCTACAAATAACATCACTTCATTCATTTGAAGATCAACTATATTGTCATCTCTTGCTACCCCCAAACCCGAACTATCCCATAATGTTACAGTAATACGTTCACCATCCAATTCCATATCAGCACAATATTGAGTAAATTCTTGATCTAATTGATTTTCATATTTTCCTATTTCATTCATTTCTGAACATTGTTGATGTTTCACAGTATCCAATTGCTCACGAAGAAATTTAATGAAAGTGGTTTTTCCAGATCCATGAAATCCAATTACCAATATATTAAATAATATTGGTTCTCGACGTCTTCGAACACGAAGTGGTGAATTTGTCGGTGTAGTTTCAACCGAATAACGTAAACTTAAAGGAGATCCCGTTGAATTACCAACTGTTAATCGATCTATAGATGGCGTTATCGGTGATACTTCTCGGCCCTCCTTTTCTTCTGCCAGTGATAATTGAGACGTTTTTTCCAATATCATACTAAATCAATACTAATCCTTAACTAATCATTCAAATCAATATATATATATATATATAAACATATTTAATTAAGAAAATCAAGTTTTTTATTATAAAATTATCATTTATCTTACCTTTTAAACCTTAATTTTATTCTTTTAATCAACGTTGTTTTTATCTGAAGTTAAAATCTAATCACGATAAGATAAAAAAAAAGTATAACACTAAAGATAAAAATGTATAAAAATACAGAAAAATAAAACCAATTTATCATAAATAATCAATGAGATTAGAAATAAAGAATAAAATGTAACAAAAATATTAAAAATTATGAGTGAATCCAAGTATTATGTAATTCTATTATACAAGAAACAATTTTAGACTCAATTTCTATACCATTATCTCTATCCATTTGAATCAATGTTATCCAGAATTCTTAAATTTCACTAATAAATACAACTTCATATCTTGGTTTCATTAATAAATTACCAATAACTAATCGATATTTATAACGGTATAAAGACTCTTTTGCTTTTGTAATAAGAAGATTTACATCTGTTTCTAACTAATATTTAATTTATGAAAAAAACTTAAAAATTAAAAAAAATACTTTAAAACTCACAATATTCACTTAAAAATCCATTTTTCAATATGTTTAATTAAAAATTTAGGTATTGAATCAAATTTAATCACAAGTTACTTTTCCATGTTCAAACTTTGTATTTTGTGTTCACTAATTCAATCAGGATGGATAAAAAATCAAATACAATTGCAGCAAAATAAAAAGTGCATTCTTTGAAAGTCGACAAAAAATAATAGCTATTATACACAAATAAAACAAATATTCAGTAATTGTAAAAAGGGAATCATCAAAAGCCTATTATTTGACATAGCCTACAAAAAATAAGAAATATTTCATAAATACAAGTTCGATCTATATTTTGATATTGTCTTAAATCCTGAATCATTTTTTTCTGTATTTAGATTTAACTGCAGTTTATCAACGACCTAAAAATTCAAACATGATTGTATATACCTATAATATTAGAATCCTCTGTTTCCTTAAAGTAATCAAAAATTATTTATTATGATAATAAAATCTTGAATATGGAAGTAAACTATACTGTCGATACAAAAAGACAATAGAATGACTCAATTCAATGGAATATTCAGTACAAGAAGATCTTCTCATTTCTGATGAAGAATTATCCAAAAACCGAACAATTTGAGTTTTCTAATGGTACTGTAATATCTCCAGACTTTATATTTATTAAATAAAGCCTAATTAATATCCTTAAAAGCATCAAACCGTTACTAAAACAATACCTCTATTTCTTTTTAACTGAATTTCGACAAATTCTTCAACTTTTTGTATCCATTCTTTCAATAAAACAGGTTCTTGATTTATCTCAAAATAAGAATCATCACAATTTGTTTGCTCAATAAATCAATCTTTCATAATTGTTTTATCACAATAATAATATAATAATTTTGAATCAGAAAAATCAATTGCATTAAAAACTCAAGAATTAAGAAGATTTCTTACTAAGATTATAAGATATTTTCATTAATACAGATATATCAAGAAATTCTAATAAAAATGAGAAAATAAAGTCAATATCTACAAAAACACTCTATAAAGAGCCTAAAATTAAATATATGATTTATTTACAACACTAACTTTCCATGCTTTAAGTGGGAGTCTTTGTAATTTTTCAACAGAAGGTTTTATTAATAAGAAAAAAAGCAAAGTTCCAGCGAAAATAGAAAGAAAATTGATAACGTAATATCCATCAATACTCTTAATACAGTGCCCCCTAAGATCTCTACATAAAGTAATATCCTTATCAGTTATACATCGATTCATAGTATCTTCTGAACAATATGATTTTGTAAAAAAATCCATTCCCTCAAGAATAAAATACCGAGGCCAAGTCCCCCCCAAGTTGCAAACTGTATTAAGAAGCTATTATGAATGATTAGAAAATTTAAAATATAGATATAGAAGCAAAAGAAACTATACAGTCATATATGTTCCACCGATCATTGGATCAGCAATACGTGTATGAAATGCATTAATACTAATAAATTGAATTGTACTAAACAAGTAAAAAAATATCATATCTAAATAAAAAATACCTCATAAAACTCGAAAGCATGTTTTGTAATATGATAATATAAAAATATATAGAATCGATCTTACCATCATATGGAAATATATGAACAATGAATATACCTATAGAGGCAGCAATTAACCGTCCAATATAAGCATAAATCCATGGAAGCAAGGGTTGAGACATAGAACTCCACCTTGCAGTATAATAACCAAAAATAAGTTCAAGTGGAAAATTAATCAATATAGCAGCTGAAAGATCCTCTTTTTTCAAACCCTTCTCAAGAAGTTTCAGATTTAAAGTTGCATCAGATGCCGAAAACCCAATTTTAGCGATAAGATGAATAAATATAAACAATCTAGCATCTATAAAAATCAAAAATTAATCAATGAATACACATAAAATGATTACGTTGAAGCTTCATAATATCAAAAATAGTTAAATAAACACTCTTTATGCCTCCAGAGGAACATTTTTCCTTCTAATTAATATTAGTTTAAAAATAAATAAGTTTTATAGGAAAAAACCGTTTCATTTTGAAAAAATGCTATAAATACAGTTGAAATTAAAAAAACCCATCCCCAAAACCACATATATCCACCAAGTGTCATAAGCCCAAAATCTTTTTTAACAAAATAAAAATATTTATTAACAAATTCACTAGAATTAAATGCCAGAAAAACAGTAAAAGACAAAAAGTAACCCGTATTTAATCCTACACTTTGAGCGGTTGATGCATACGCAAGATTTTCCTCCGATAAAAGAGTTAATACCCATCCTATATATGAAAAAAACAGTCAGTCCGTCATTAAAGACGAGACATGTAATCTGATAATTATTACCATCAACTACAATATCCTGTGTTGCACAGAGAAAAACGAGGATAAAAAAAGCCACTGTCATTTGTTTCAAAAACATTTCTGCCTAAAACTATAATTGATCCACAAATAATCTTTCTACAAGAGAATTTACCTCTCCAATCCAATTTTGAATATTATAACTAATCCAAAGTAAACAAATACCTATAGCTATTTGAATTGGAATAATCCAACTCTTGCGTCTACCCCATTTTTCATTATAAACAGCATCAACAATTGGTGACCAAAAAAGTTTTAATGAATATGGATAAGTTGCAAGAGAAAAAAAACCAAGTGATGTAAAAGAAACATGTGGTTGTAAAAGATAAGGTAATGATCCCATAACTAAACCCAATGGAATACCTTGAAGTAAATCTATATTAATCAATAATTGCGTTCAAATATTAAAAAATATAAAATAAATAAATAAAATTATACATAAAAAAATAAGTAAAACCATAGATAATGATCGAGTATTTTTTTTATCATTTAAATTCATTATTTCAAAAGGTCTTTTTGTTTTATCAAAATCTTCAACCCTTTTATAACTTATTATATTATTAGCTTTATAATTTGTATTCAAACATCGTTGTGATATAATAATTGAATTATGTTGAGAACGTTTATTACGAATTGATAATATTTCTTGTCCAATTCGTTGTAATGTTAATATTAATAATCGAATATTTCGTATTAAAAATTCTATCCAAATCATTCAATATTTTATAAAAAATTTAATCCAAAAAGTTCTTTAAATATTAAATATTATATAATAAAGACTTATTAACCCTTCTTTAAAATCCCACGTAAAATCAAATAAAAGTCCAAATAAAACCAATTCCAACTCCTATTAAATAAAAAAACCTTATTGAAAACTTAAGAATAAAAAAATAAGATTTTTATTTATTTTACTTAAAACTCCTTATTTTTCTTATTTATAAAGGGTTTAACCCTATCTTTATTTATTTTGACTGATTTTTTAACCCACTTTTTTTGCCGCTCAAAATAATATTCTTTCCATAAAATTTAAAAACCTCTTAAAAAATCTTTAATATGGCTAGAGGATTGTAAATATAAAAATAATTATAATATTAATAAAGAACTAATATTAATATTTGCTAGGAAAAAGCATCTTAAAAGAATTAATGCACCATCACATTGGTTAATTGATAAACTTGGAGGTACTTACGCACCACGACCATCACCGGGACCACATAAATTAAGAGATTGTTTACCATTAATTATTTTTTTACGTAATCGACTTAAATATGCACTTAATAATAGGGAAACTATTGCTATTTTAATGCAACGACTTATAAAAGTTGATGGTAAAGTTAGAACTGATCATACATATCCTACAGGTTTTATGGGTATAAAAAAAATATCAAAAAAAATACATATTTTATATAACTTATATGTAATATTAGATGTAATTAGTATTGAAAAAACGGGAGAACATTTTCGATTAATTTATGATACAAAGGGTCGTTTTACAATTCATCGTATTACATCAAAAGAAGCTACATATAAATTATGTAAAATTAAAAAAGTTCAACTTGGACCTAAGGCTATTCCATATGCTGTAACTCATGATGGACGAACAATTGTATATTTTTTTTTTATTTCTTTTTTTTTTAATAATATTTTTTCAGCGTTATCCTAATCCTGCAATTACTGTTAATGACACGGTTAAATTCAATCTTATATCGGGTAAAATCGATGGCCATATTCGTTTTGAGAATGGGAAACTTGTTATGGTTACAGGTGGTCGTTCCAAAGGAAGAATTGGCATTATTATAAATCTCGAACATCATAATGGAGGCTTTGATATCGTTCATATTAAGGATGCCTTAGATCGAACATTTGCTACACGTCTAAGTAATGTTTTTGTAATTGGTGATACTTCAAGTCCCTGGATTTCTTTACCTAAAGGAAAAGGACTTAAATTAACAATTTCGGAGGAACGGGACCGACGTCGCGCTCAACAAAACATTTAATATTTATCACAAACAAATATATGCTTTACTTAAATGCTTAAAAAATTAATAATTATTATTTTTTTTATCAACCATTTATTTTATTTTAAATCGCATTTTCTATAATGTGTAATAAAATTTTATTCTATCAAAACTTAAAGCATTTATTTTTGATATTTAAAATCCATTGCCCTCATTATTTCTATTTTTAAACTTTAAGAGGCCCCATTATATATATATATGATTTATAAAATAATAAATTAAAAATATAGATACAAAACTAAAATTACGAACTATTATTATCTTATGATTCAAAACTAAACAATCTCATATAAATATTTAAAGCAATAAAATGCAAACATAATCCCTTCATTCAAATATACTTGTCCAAATAAATAATTTATAAACCCATTATAAACATCCCATTAAATCCTTATACTTTAAAACAAAACCCATAAATTATTTAATACGCCTGAGTACAACTCATCTTTCTACATTTTTTTCAGTATTAGAAACCAAACCTAAAGGTATTCTACAAGTACTGGCACTTCCTGCAATACCCGTACTCTTGTGTGGATTTTTAGAACCTTCAAAATCTAGATTATTAGCCGATGTTACACCTGCGGCATCTTGTTTGGAATTTTCTGGTCTATACATTTGCTCTTTGTTAGGAGGTACCCAATTTGGATTTATCCCCCTTTGACTTATACTAGTAAAGTGAGAACTAATTGATGCAGCTGGAGATTTCATCCAAGATGAATCCTGTGTTTGAACAAAATTATTACTCCGATAATTTTGATGAGCACGACTATTCCAATCTGCGGAATGCGATAAATGCATATTTTCTGAAAAACGATAATCATTATCTTTATAATAAGGTTGAGGAGCATGGGAGGTATGATTTCTCACTACAAAACCGTCACCAAGAGTATTATTTTCATGCGGTTTATCGGAAATCCCTGCTTTGTAATCCAAAAAAGAACTAGATTTTCCTCCAGCAGACTCTTCTGAAAAAGTATAACCATTCTGTGAAAATGGACAATTCTTCCATGTCTCTCTCGGAGAAATATATTCATCATATGAATTATTATAATCATTACTAAGTTTCCCTTTCTCAAACGAATCATATGTCTGCTTTGAATCACCCTCATGTACAATCCCAAGACTAATATGGGGCTTAGACATTGGATATTGCACAGTTTTATGATTTGAATTTTGTCGAGAATGTGATTGTGACAATAAATGCTCTCTTAAGTGTTCTTTCTGAAAATGCATTGGAGGTTGCCCTGAATGCTCTCTTTGAAAATGTCTTGGAGGTTCTCCTAAATGTTCTCTAGGGGCGCCTGTTGAATAATATTTCGAATGACTCCTTGGATAATTTCTTAAATGATGTTCCGAAGGATTTCTTGAAAGATCCCTCAAAATATCAGCTGAATGACACCTCGAATTTTCTCTTGAATACTCTCTCGGGAAATTTCTTGGAAATTCTCCTAGATGCTCCCTCGAATGTTTTCTTAAATGATCTCTTGGATGATCCCTTAAATGATCTCTTGGATGATCCCTTAAATGATCTCTTGGATGATCCCTTAAATGATCTCTTGGATGATCCCTTAAATGATCTCTCGGATGATCCCTTAAATGATCCCTTAAATGTTCTTTCGGATGCCCTCTTAAATGTTCTTTCGGATGCCCTCTTAAATGTTCTTTCGAATGATCTCTTAAATGTTCTTTCGAATGATCTCTTGGATGCTCCCTTGGATGTTCTCTCGACTGTTCTCTCGTTTGTTCTCTTGGATAATATTTTGTATGGTCCTTTAAATGATCCTCAGTAGCCATTCTTTCATGGAAAGTATCATCATGCCTTGAATAAGAATCATATATACCATTATTATCTTTATGCATTTCCTTATGAGTCAAATTCGAATTCTTATCCATAAAATGTGAATCACAATGAGGCTCCACATTACAATACGTAGGATCCAGAAAACTTTTAAAGGATGCTTTATGATGATCATCAAAATGAATATTAATAGGAGGTAGTTCCGGTTTCTTCAAATTAGAAATAAAAGACTTAGTATCACTATTAGGATATTTTGCAGGATCTAATTTAGATTTATCCCCTCCCATACGACTTTTTGTTTCTTGCTTAGAACGAACACCTATATGATTAGAACGAGGTAGATTATTTGCACAAACAAAATTTGGTTCAAGGCGTCTTTGAGAATGATATGAAAAAGAGGTTTTCTTTTCCTTTTCTCTAGAAACAGCAAGATCTTTACGAGCAAGGTGAACAAGACCTAAAATCATACGTTAAGAAAAAAAGAATTCTTAAAAATTAAAATACCCAAAACCAAAATGTTTAAAATTGAAGCAGCAAGCACACACCAACTACCCCAATCTAAATGCGGAATAAAAAACAAAACATCAACAAGAAAGCTTAGCATAGAAGAAATCACAGCAAGAAAAGAAAAAATAAGAATAATAATTAAAAAAAATCCACTTTTTTTAAATCTCTCTAAATGTGCAATTAATGTAAGAAGAAACACCACAAAAGCCAATGCAGCTGCAATAACATGCAAAATAAAAATACCGGAAAGTCCTGGTATTTTATAAAAAGAAAAATAAAAATCAGAAACATATTTAGGTTTTAATGATATTGCAAGGTCTATAATATGTTAATATTATTGTGATAATACATCAATCCATTTTCTAGCATTCATTTAACTCGAGAATACTGAAAAATAGATCTTTAGATTATCATCAACCTACCCAATCGATATCCAAATTTTATGGTACTACATATATCTTTAGTAAAACAATACCCAAAAATACCAAAACGAAGACCCGATAATGATCCAAGGGAAACTAATTTAGTAATAGGTACAGAAAAACATGGAAATAATAACAATATCGATGCAAAAATTAATATAAGTGTAGAAAAAGTAATTGGACGGGACATTCCGTCCTAATCAATTTAAATATTTAACCTATTTAAATAAACAGGCTTTAATTCTCCTAAGAATCAATTCATTGAATCCTTTAAAAACCAAAAAAAAAAGTTTATTTTTTTATACTGAAATATTAAATTCTCGTAAACGTCAACATAACGAATATAGGGTATATCTTATAAGGGTTAGGGTTAAATATAAATATTAAATAATAATATTTGAATTAAATCATCTAATAATTATTTAGTTTTATAAAATAAAACTTAAACATTAAATAACCTTATTAACCTTTCAATAATTTTTATCTTTTAATCTTTTAATGTATTCCTTAGGTTTCCATAGTAACCATACCAGATAAACCCTTTTTTTTTTTAAAGTTAAGAATATTAAATTAATTTCATTTAATGAGTTATAAATGATTTAAATCATCTCTTTATTATTTCATTTCTACTTTCATTTCAAATATTTTTATAAGAATTTAAAATCCCATTCATTTATGATCAATTTTCCTTTTATTCATCAAAATATCATCAATCAGAAATATTAGTATTTAAATAAAATTTAAAAGATTAAAAAGGAGAATTAAAGATGAATTAAAAATGAGCCGAAATGAGTGAAACTTTAAATTTTCTTTACCTGTTTAAGATTAATTTTTTAATTAAATATTTTTTTTTTATTAAAAAATAGGATATTTTTTAATAAAAAAAGACGAGGGATCCTTCTAATAAAAATTATTTAAATATTAAAAGGATATAATAATGAAACTATTTTTTAGAAAAAAAGAGTTTAGAACATTTCAAAAGGAATTAAAAAGGAATTACTTTTTTAATTAGCATTTTATAAATTAATATTCCGCTAAAAGCATATATTTTAAAATATAAAAAGCGCATATAATAAATATATGCTCCTTATTTAAGATATAAAATAATACATAAATGACATGTTTATTGTGGATTCACATTTAATTATACATTATATCATATACAATATTTGAAAAATATACTGAATCAAAAAAAGAGAGGAGTGAAGAAAAATATTAACTTTATAAAAAAATATCATTTATATACGCTTTTTACAAATGATTGATTAAATAACATTATTTATTTTTTTATGCAAAAAAATTAAGGAATATCATTATGGAACAAAAATGGAAAAAAAAATTACTTCGTAAAGTCAAAAGTACACCGTTTTTTAAAAACAGGGAACAGAAACCTATATATAACATTTCTATTAAAGCTTTATCACCTTTTACAACGAAAGAAAGTGAATTATCTAAAACATTATCTAATACATCATCTGACACATCTACAAATATTATATATGAAAATAATAATACATTACAAAATTCAATTTTTCATTCGAAATTAAATATTTATCGAGATGTTTATGAACTTGATCAAAAATGTGTACTTTATAATTATTTTTCTAAGAAAACTCCAGTAGATTCCAATGGATTACAAAAAATGAAGACAAAAGATTGTACTGTTCAAGCTTATGATAAGGATAGAATAGGAAAAATATTACAAGAAATTGTAGAAACAGAGAGATCCTATGTTCGTGGATTAGAGGAGCTAATTGAGGTAAAAAAAAAGAATCTACATATTTTTATTACTTTTATTTACTTAGATATATATTAAAAAGCCTGTACCAATTATGCTGTATGAAGATTCACGAACAGTTTTTGAAAATGTTCTTCCTATTTTTATATTTCATAAACAATATATACTTCCGGGGATGATAGATGCACTTAATGATCCTAATTCAGCAGAAATTATAGCGGAAGAATTTCTTAAAAACAAAGATTTTTTCAAAATCTATTTATGTTATGTTTATAGATTTCAAGATAAAATTCATATTATCAAAAAATGGGAAAATTCAGAAAAAGGCAGAAAATATCTAAAGGTTAACTTATCTATAATATGTTGAATATATTTTTTACATGTCTAGTCTTGTCGTGTAATCAAATCCCATAATCAGCTTAGTCTAATAAACTATTTACTCCTTCCTATCCAAAGAATCCCTCGTTATAAACTTTTACTTTTTAAAGTATTACAATATTGTAATTCTTTAATTGTTAGGTCAGCTTTTAATCAAATTTGTATTCTTGCATACAATATGAATGAAAGAAAACGACAAGAAGAAAGTTCTCGGCGGCTTTTTCAGCTTCAGGAAAATTTATGTTATCCCAATATTAATATTATAGAACCATGGAGAAAATTAATTAAGGAATCAAGAATGCATTATCTTTTAACAACACAGTCATCCTTTTTTTATGATCATTTACCACTTATTTTAGATAGGGAGGTTTTTGTTGTTTTGTGTAGCGATATTTTAATCATTTTGAATTATACATGTACATCTATCATAAAAATTTTCAATGTAGAAGAATTGCAAGTTACACATGCTTGGGAAAGACCAAATATAGGTTTACGTTTTATTTTCTGGGAATTAGAAGAAATTTGGCATTTTGATGCTATAGAAGGCGATGCGGATGAATGGGTTAATATAATAAATCAAATTCATATCAATTCATAAATAATTGCTATATACTACAACATTTTTTATCTACAAAAAATTGTTTTCTTTATGATTTTTCGAATTTCAAATGAACAATATAACCCCCATTTATATACACATAATAGGGTAATATAAAGTTTTTAAATACAGTTATTATGAATACAATAATATTTTGCGTAGAGGTATAAGCTTTATTTTTGTTACATAATTTTAAAAAAAACTTATCAAATCCTAAACGTTTAGAATAATCGCGTTCAAACAAAAATAAATCATGTTTAAAATATACATTTGATTTTCTCTTAAAATATAACATTACAAATTCTCTGTTTCATATCTTCGCTTAGCACGATCTTTAACCTTAAAGAAAATCAAAAATTAATAAAAATAGAATCAGCTTACCGATCGAACATAAGCAGCATAATCACTCGGACGAGGATTTTCCCCTAATTTTGCACCCACAGAGCCCAAACCGGCACCCTCTTGATACATTTCTGCTTTAACAGGTTCAGCAATGCCTTTACCCTCTAATCCTAAACCCATCCCTTCAGTCCATCCCATTTTTTCAAGAATTGCAGCACCCTTCCCTTTCGTTATATCTGCAGGCTCCTCTGGTATCTGTGGAACAGGATTCATTGAACTTTTTTTAGAACCATATGATGGAATATCTGGTTTTGAAGGCTGATTAAATGCAATACGACGCTCCTGAGCTCTATCCCTGTAGTTGCTATCATTCAAATTCTCAGATTCTACTTCTTTTTTCATAGAAATCTTTTTTAAACGTTGTCTAGCCAAAGACTTTGCATCTTCATTTGCCAAATTTTTCTAAAATATCAATTACAGAATATCTATAATCATTAATTACCTTATGCAATTCCGACAATCTCTCATGTTGTTGTATTTCTTTCTCAGACTTAAACTGTCTTTGACAAAGTAAACATGCCATAAGGCCTAGATCAGAAAAACTTTCTTCTGTTTTTACTTCATTATCAACAACCTGTCCTGTCCGTAGCTCTTGCTGCTTAACTGCCCATTTTTGAAGATGAGGAGCAATCTAGAAACAATTAGTTTTTCAAACTTTAGTAAATAATATCTATATACTTTTATTGAAGAATTGTCACATCTTTTTTTTTCTATAAAAAATAAGTTAAAAAAGAAAAATCAAACTAAACTAAATACGTTTTTTTTGTTCAGATGAAATACTGACAGAGAATCAATTAAATCATCATATAAAAAGATATACTTACGGTGCATCTCGTTTTAAACCAGTAGACACTTCTTTTTTCATAAGAACAGGTGCTATAACATTTAAGAAAAAAAAAGAATTTAGCAAATTCTAAACATACCTTTCATACAAACCACAGAAGGATTATTCGAATGAACAGCATCTAAGCTCATGGAGACATTCGCTTCTTTGGAAAATGCATTTAAATCATTAATTGGTTTTTGACCATCTGGATAATGCTCTGATGTATAACCTTTTTCATCCCAATACGCCAATAGTTGTCCAGTTTGACTCGCTCGAAATACAAACTCATTTACTTCACCATATACCGGAACAAAAACACCACCATGAATAAATGATAACTCAATAGTTTTTGATGAAATGGTAAATCCTTTATTTGAAGAAAGATTCATAGAATTCAATAATGCTTTACTGGAACCCTGTACAATATAAGTAAAGGTATTACTTACATCTTATCTTACATTTACATCGACATATTCAACAAATGCAAAACCCCAACTTTGACGTGTCATTCGATCACGAATTAAAAGCACACGTACAATTGGAACTTGCAATTTTGCCATACCCTTAACAATTAACTCTTCTGTTGTCAGAGGATCGAGTTTCCGCAGTAATAAAAATTGTGAAGGTGTTGTTGATACATCTTGACTTCCATCATTTAACACCATTGGAGCAGAATGTGTAAGATTCCCTGTCACAGTAGCATCTAAAATATATTCCAACACTGAAAAAAAAAATCTAAAAGAATTTTTACCCTGTTTTGCCAATCCACATCTAAAACAAACTTCCCGACGAGGATAATTATTAATACCACACTATGCTTGTTGTTAACATATGTTTAAAACCAATGACTAAATGATACACAGCGACAAATCCAACCATCATCTTCGCCCCTATTTTCTTTACTATAAGAGATTCTAACACGATTATTCCCCATATATAAATATGGAAAATGTGCATCTATAAATTGCCGAGCATGTTCCACAGAAATAAATTTAGCAAATGCAAAACATCGTGATTCACCTATATTAACAGATATAAGATACGAACAGATTCTAAAAACGCTTACGCGTCTCCCTATGACGTATTAAAACAACATTTTCAATTTGTCCCCCGAGTTCCTCGATTACTTGTTGAAGCTGTAGAATATCAATCCAAGTTTTTTTTTTTAAAAAAAAACATAAAACAGTATCAAATCATACATCTGTCTCAACAACGTATGGATCTAGACCCTGAAAAATAACCTGAATATTTGGTTCACCTGGTCCTTCTTCAAATCCACGTCGACGATGTGATGTATTATTAGATGTTCCAGAAAAATCAGAACTATTATTATTAACTGATCCTATCATTCCTGATTTCTCAGAATTAGTATATGATGTTCGATCTCCACGCTTTGAGCGTTCAAAACGATCTGTCCATTCTGTTTTATACATTTCATTATTCCATCGCCAATCTCCTCCTCGTCTAATATTAATATTAGAAAAATTCTTTATATTTATTTAAAATATTTGTTTTTTTTTCAATATTTAAGCTCTTTATTCATCATAAAAACACTATTAACTTACCTTTCCATCTGTTAAGGTCGTTTGATCGTCGTTAATTTTCATATCCAAGAGGAAATATCTCCAGAAAGGTTACCAAGACAACTAAATAGCACGTGATTAATTAGCAATAAACATTACACACACCCATCTGTCCCGTATGTAAATTATTTTGAACACCCCTGAGAATAATTGTGTCCCTTTTTTTTATAAATAAAGGAAAAAGAAAGAATACAAAGAATGATTAAAATAAGATTTGTATAAATAATAAGAAAGAATAAGTTATAAAAAAGAGTAAAAATTATATAATTTTTATATAAAATTTTTATATATAATTTATAATTTCTATAATAACTAATAATATAATCTGTACAAGTGAAACCGTGCTTTTTTATCTCCTTGCTTCGATACCTTTAATTAGTAAAACGTTCTAACTTAAAATTTAATATATTTTATAACATTTTAAGATTATGACATGTATTTCGGTTAGATGACCTGTAAATACCTATTAATATAATGCAATTATTGTGTATAGTTTTGCATCAAATATTTTATTAAGTAAAAATAACCAAAAATAACGGATCATTTATAAATATATACTAAAAAAGCAATACTTTAAATTAGTATAAAACAATTTAAAATATATATATATATAAAGTATAAATTTAAAATATAATCATTAAAAACTAAACGGAAATTTAATTGTTTTATACATTTTGACACTTTTTATTAAAATTCTTAAAAAATATTTTTTTAATAAGTAAGTTTAAAAAAAACTAATCATTTATGTTATAGGATTATTCTTATATGTATAAATATCATGTATCAATTACCTATTTATAATGTAGCACATGACGAATCTATAATTAATTTTAAAAATAATTCATTAAAAAATAAACAAAATTCTTCAATAATAACATCTAATACAATTACTTCTGAATATGGATTATGTTCTCAGGAAAAATCTTCACAATATTTTAATAATCGACATATTTCATATAATATTCAAAAATCTTCTAATAAAAATGAGGATAATATCAACACCAAACAAAGAGCACATTCAGATTACATACATTCTAACGTATTATATTCCTGGCAATCTTATTTAAATGATTCAGAATTATTTAATACTACAAATAAACATTCAAGTGCACCGCCATTAGTTACAAATATAAAATCATATAATACTTTGAAAACTGATTCAAATATTTTATTTAATACACAACATACCACAATACGTAATACAACCGATTTTACAGTAACTCCTAAATCGAGAGTTTCTGAGAATGATCATGATTTATTAATTCAATTCTCAAAAAAATCAGGAAAACCAAAAACATGTGTTGAAATGTGTGTGGATTCATTACGTTCAGCAGGCGATTTGGATTCATCACTTTTTAAAAATATTTCTAAAGATTCAATACCAAATCAATTTATTTTTAAAAGCAATCAAAAACATTATCATAAATCTTCTCATCAGGATAGTGAAATAAATACACCTATAGAATTTCAAAATTCAGAAATATTTGTTAATCAATCGCGTTCTTTAGAAAATAAAAATAAGCATTTTTATGATAAAAAATCAATAAGTTGCAATTCAAACACAAAAAATGATTCTAAGCATTTTAAATTAACAAGTGTTTCATCAATTGTTAAGAAAATATCAGAGATAAATATTGATGATCAATTAGCATCTACGCCACTACTTCAGATTCCAAAGACTCCAGCATCATCTTTTTACAGTGATTCTGTGTATGATTCAGGAAAATCTTTTTCTACTCCTAACATGTTGTTTCTCGGAAAAACGGAAAATACATTTGAAAATCAAAAGGAACTTGAAATTTTTGGAGAAGAAATATCAAATAGGATTTCTTCATTTGAAAAAAATATTTCTAGGAATGATATTTTAAAACATAAATTTGGAAATGATAAGTCATCTTTGAAAGAAATTATTCAATATAATAAGGATTTAGAGAAACAAAAAGCTGACTTTTTTTCATACCAATACATGTATCAATTTCCCAAAAAAGATAATACAGAAAATGAATTATCTATCAAGTCACCTATAAATAAAAAAAATATTTTTATGAAACTTGCTAAGAAGTTACCTTCAGTATCTCGTAATATTAAATTTAATCATTCTTTACATTTTCGTAAAGAAAACAAGATGGATGAACCCTTTTATCCAAATAGATATTATGAATCTAGAACCTCTTTACAGGAAACTTTTAATATAAATAATTCAGTTAGGTCTTATTTAAATAATAAAGCACAAATACCCTTAGATGTAAATGATGGAAAATATGCATTTCTTAAGGGAAAAATTACAAAGAATACATCACCATATCTTTATGGAGCAAAACGAATGACAAATAATGAGAATTTTAAACCCAATAACGATAAATTATTTAATACAAATCATTCAAGTTATTCAACAATTTTTTCAGATAAAACAAATAAAAATTATAATGCTAATACTCTAAATTTTCATAATACCAGAAAACATATTTCTGATAATTCCTTTGTTAAAAAATCTTATAATAATTCCTCTTACACGCAGTTTATAGATACAGTTAATATTAATGGATATTCTCAAATAGAACAATTTAATAATGATTATAAAACTGATTATAATTCTAATGATTTATCATCATGGCTTCTTTCTATAAAAGATAAATATCGTAAGTATTTTATTTTTTTTAATATTTATTAAAAATTATAGAAAATATAAAAAGATTCATTTAATAATTATTTTATTAAATAATTAAATCTATTAAAATTAATTTTTACCATTATAAAATAGTACATAATTTTAGAAATATAAATAATTTAAATAATTAAAAGAAATTTTTTTAAGTATAACTTTATTTAAATCATCTTTTCAAAAAATTTCTAGTCGATATCTTCAATATCATATTAAATATGTTTAAAAAAATAATTTTTAAATATTAAAAGATATATAAGAATGAATTCTAATGAAAAATCATTTTTAATAAATTTTTAAGGATTTATTTATATAAAGATTTAAATAAAACGATTAATTAATCAATGTCAGAAGAAAATGATACTTTAGAAACGTCTAAAGATAAAGAAAATGGAGTAAATTCTGAAAAATTTTTATCAAAACAATTAGAAAAACTACAAAAAACACCTTCAAAACATCAATTAAAACATTGGATGAAGATACCTTCAATCAAAGAATCAAGTAACAAAGAAATAAAAAATAGTCCTATAAATGATTCTGAAAACGAATTTACTATTGTTTCTAAAAATAAAGAACTTTTAAAAACTCCAAAAATAAGCAATATTTCATCTTATGAACATGATTCTATTTTACTTCCTTCTGAAATGGCAACTTCTACATCAATTAAAAATAAAAAAGCTATTAAAGATGATATATTAATATATAATAATAATAATAATAATAATAATAATAATAATGGCAATGATAATATAAGTGATACAGAAAATTTGGAGGATTTGGATTTAATCCAGGAAATATTACCTGATTTACATTTCAATGCACAGCGTCTAATTAATCTTCTTTTTTCTGATATTTCATCTATTATTTATACCAAAGAAGAAACTGCTGATTATCTTAAAATTTGCAAAAAAAAGATATTTTTTTTAGAAACTTTAAAACGTACTCTTCCTGAATTCTTGATTTTACTAATACTCTTCTAGTAACTATGTCTCAATTTACAAAAACTCATTACATCGATGTATCTCACTTTTTAAATTATTTATCAAATATTCAAATTCATTCATTAGTTTTTGCAAATGCGGCTTTACTTTTATCTCATTTATATAATCCATTTTTTGTATCATCTACTCTTGAGGATTTAAATCAGCGTTACACATCTCTTTATGAGATAAATCAGAAGTTTTCATCTATATTTAATATTACATTTTCACAAGCATACAAACAAATAATCGAGTTGCGAACACAACTATTTATACATGTGGTATGGCTCAATCAGATCTCTAAAGATCAGAAAGAAGAGATTCAATTTAATGAAGATACTGAACTTAAGAAATATTTTCTGGATAAAAGTGAACAATATGAAAACGGGGAAAAGAATGGTGATGCATATCTTAATATGTTTACTCAGAGGATGCAAAAAGTATCTATTTAAAAAATCTTAATAATAAATTTATAATGATTAAAGATACAACATATCAGACAATCGTCTATGGTCTTTGAGAATTTGATTAATGAATTTCCATGGCATCACTTCGTTAATTTAATGACAGAATTTATACAAAGAAATATATTAAGTATATCAGATAAAATTCATGTTGTATGTCAAAATTTGAAAAATATTTCTTATAGTATTAGGCAGATAAATCAAGTACACGAAGTTATCAAGGCAAAAAAATATCAAATCTCATTTCTTCTAGCTGTAAAGAATTTCATTATTATTAACAAAATACTAATGAAAAAAGCGCAATTTTCAATGGATTATAGAAATAATGGTAAAAATCATTCATCAAAACAAAACGAAGAGCAAATTTTAAATTCAGAAAACGAAGGAGAAATTCCGTAATTTCCATTATTGTTTTATTTCTAATTAATAATTTCTTAGAGCGAGTGATATAAGACAACTTAGTCAGATAGTTTTAGGTATACAAAAATCTATATCTATGTTTTTTAATTCATGAATAGGTATTGAAAATAATGATAATACTGAACAAGATTCAGAAAATAACAACAAAAATCCAAAATATCAAAAAATTCTACAGGAATCCCAAGATGAAAATTCCCAATCAATAAAAAATAGCTTATCACAAAATACGCTTGAAGACTCTATTTCATTTACACAGGAAGAAGTTAATTATAATAATAAAAAAAGAAAATATGAAAAAAAAAATAAATTATCTATTATTTCCACTGAAATTGGGAATTCACAGGATATAGAAAATCCCAGGAATATTTTAAAAACAGATACACTTTTCTTTAATGCATCACCAGATATATCATCTAATTCATCGCCATCTAATTCACTTTCTAGCTCACCTCCTTCTCTACCTTCTGCTTCTGCACAAGTTGCTATGGAACTTTATAAAAAATCACTTGCTATTCAGGGATTAAGTTCAACTTTGATTTCAAATAAAGATATTATGGAAACTTCCAATGATCCAGAAGAAGTTGAATATAAATCAAGTATAGATCCATATAAAGATTATAGCATTGTTAGACAACATCTTCGACTTAATAAAGCTCGTAGAAAAGAATTTAAACCTCAACATAGAGTTCCATGGTCAGAAACTGAAATTAATTGCTTAATGAAAGCTATAAAAGAATACGGGTCTCAATGGTCTTTCATATTATCAGTTTGTTCCTATAAATTTAATAATAAAAAGCTAACAATGTAGCTTTATGGACCTAATGGAACTTTAAGCAGGGATTTAGCTGAAAGAGGACAAGTTCAGCTTAAGGATAAAGCAAGAAATATAAAAGAAGAATATATTAGGTTTGTCATAATTATATTATCATAATTTTCTAAAAAATTAAGAGCTCAATGGAAACTTCCTCCTGGTTTTGAGACAGT
The DNA here is from genome assembly GCA_017311265.1 of Pneumocystis canis. Taxonomy (NCBI): domain Eukaryota; kingdom Fungi; phylum Ascomycota; class Pneumocystomycetes; order Pneumocystales; family Pneumocystaceae; genus Pneumocystis; species Pneumocystis canis. The sequence continues at coordinate 106,951 of JABTEF010000022.1, read as the reverse complement.
TACTTGTAAATATGATTAATGATAGATATATAGCTATTTTTTCATATTACATATATATTTTTAAGGTATTCGGGGGTTTTTTTAATAAACTAATATTTATATTTTACTAATATAAAATCATGATTAATTTTAAATTTTAAAAAATGAGATGATCGTATTATTATAAACATATTTTAAAAAAAATATGACATTTTAATCGTCAATCTCTATTCTGTTTAAAATGAATTTTAGTAAGATTAATTTTTATAAATAATTAATTATAAAATTTAGTTATTATATAAAAATTGTTAAATAATTTCTTTATATGATTATTTTTAATATATTTAATTCTAATAAAATTGTTCATTACAAAAAAAAGAATTAAGTTATTTATTACATAAAAATTCAAAGTAATATGCATTTAAGACGGAATTAAAACATTATTAATAGGAATATGGATTAATTTAACGAAAAATCCAATAAATCCCATAATTAAAAATCCAATACCAATTGCCCATGAAATTCTTAAAAATTCTAAATATTTTTATTAATAAATTAATATTTTAAATAAAAATATTTAAATTATACCCTCTTTATCTGGTTTAGTACAACGATTAATAAATTGTGTACCTTCTTTAAGGAATTCATTAGGTAATTCTAACCATTCTTTTACTTGTTCTGACATAATAAATATTGTATTTGTTTTAATCTCGTATTATATAATATTAGATTTCATCGGACATTTTCACGCGAGAGTAACATTTAATAACGGCAAATAAACGAGATTAAGAATTTTGTAAAAAGTATATAAATAATAAGAGTGAATAGATAATTTCTAAATGAAATGAATATTAATTAATATTTATAGAAAGTACTTTTTATAAATATATATTTTTTTCAGGCTTTTAAAAAGAGAAATAATAATTATTTACGTATTATTCATTACAGAAATCTTAAAAGAATAGAATTAATTAATTAATTAATTGATTGATTGATAAATAATCGTATTATACTGGTTTAAAAGTATATTTAGTATATACAATTATTTTTGCCGTTGAGGGAATTACGGCATTGAAAAAGTGAAAACATTTGTTATGCCCGATTTACCATGGAAGAAGACAATTTTGATATTGATATCTATGAAGACGAGCCATTCGCATATGAAGAAACAAAAGAAGATGAAGCATTTGAACAGGAAACTCTTAAAGAACCTGTAAAGAAAGATATATCAACTACAATAACACAAGCTACTAATATAGTGGATACAACAAAAAAAAAAGGAACAAATATCACTATAAGTAATACCAATGTTTCTGATTCAACTAATATTATAACTGGTACACGTACGAAAGCGGAAATCTCTTCAACATCCGTAGGTACTGAAAGCACCACTACAAAAGACGCATCGAAAACTGATGTAGATACACGACCTATTGATAGTCATGCAACAACCGCACTTTATCTCGCTGAAATGAATTGGTGGAATTCAGATGAAGATATACGAAACGTTGTTTTGGAGGCTGGAATCGATTATGAACTTAAAGATATCACCTTCAATGAGCATAAAGTGAACGGAAAATCAAAAGGGTATAATTATTAAAACTGTTAATTGCAATTTTTGATATATTAATATTTTTATAGTATTGCATTTGTTGAATTTACAACTCCCCAAGCTGCTACAGCAGTTAAACTCTTTCTTGAAAATACAACAAATCCTGCGTATATGAATGGCAATAAGAAGTTTTCAGTCAGTTTTTCAACTCTTTCAAATCCTTTTCGAACCCTTCCTAAAGAACCACCATCTAAAACTGCACGTGGACGCAATGATTTAGCTACTGCGAATGTACGCGGATCAGCAAGAGGCAATACAGGCAATCGGAATCCAACAGCGTATAATAATCGGTCAAATGCTGCGAATGTTCAGGGGAATATGATGATGGGCAATATTGCAGCTAGAATGCCATTTCCTAATATGATACCATTTGGTATGTTGTTTAAAAATCAGGAAATGATATTAAAAAATAACTCAGGCTCATATTCCCAACCACAGGGCGCGGTAGGATCTGGTTTCAATGCCAATATGATAGGTTATGGCGGTTTCGGTAAGTGGTAGAGAGGGTATATTTACATATATATGTATATATGTAAATATACATATTAAATCTCTTTAAATGAACTAAAAACTGATGAAGACTAGGCGGATCACAAGGCTTTCCTGCACCTCATTTTAATCCAGCATTTTTTGGGAATACAGCACAAGATCCTAGTTCATTTTCTGATACGAATCCTCATGGTCAAAAAAGACAAAGAGGACCTGAATGAACCTTTAAGATATCTTCAAATATACTTCAAATGTGCTACTCTTTAAGGATAGATTTTTTAGCATCTATTGTTGTCTATTAATAACAGCAATTATAAAAATATTTATCGAATTTTTTACGATAAACTATTTGTATGAATTTTTTTTTATTTGATACAACAATCCAACCCATTTACATACATGTCCTGTCAGTCAACTTTTTTAATTGGACAAATAAGACATAAATTGGAACTTATTCCGAAATTTTGTGTTTCTATTTAGAAAACACTCGTTATTAATAGAAATATATACTAATATATTATATAAAAACTTACATTAACATGATCATTCCAAAAGAGTGTCTATTTATCAGAATTTTTTCATAAAAAAAATATTTATAAATTATTACCTTATCACCATTACCTAATATATAAATTATCATTTAAAAATATTGGAAAAAAAATCTATAAATATTTTTCTTACCCCAAAAAAACTTTTTGTTTCGTATATTTTGATCTGAATGTATTATTAATCATTTAAAAATAAAAATTATATTTATTCAATTAAAACAAACATGAATACTCCGGTGTTGAATCATTTTCGCATTCTTTTAAAATATGAGAAAGTTGTTTATGATGTTTAAAATCTAATTTATTTTAAAAAAAAATAAATCTTAAATATTTGAATTATATACGTAATTGTAAAGCATTAGCACCAGATAAAAGTAATGCCGGAATACAAATACTGAAAATGATATAAATAAAAGGTAATATATATATATAATACTACAAAATAGATATTTTTAGCCATAACCCTTATATTTTTTTTAAAAAAGAATTTTAAAAAAAAGAAAAAGAAATAACCTGCAATTTTACCAGAATGTTCTTTTATAGTTTTCCATTTTAATAAAAAAGTCTGACCAGATGAAATTTCAGTAGTATATGAACGATATTTTATAATATTAGAATTTATAATCATAATGAATAATAATAAAAGGTTGATTATATGGGTTATCGATATTCTTTTAAAAAAATATAAATTTTGAACGTCAAAAAAAAATGAAGAAACAAATTATAGAATATTAAAAGGAAAAAATAAAGGAAACTAAGGTATTTTTAAATTTATTAATAAGAATATTTATAATATTTTTTTTTTCAGAAAAAAAAACGGTTATTTTTAAGAATATACAAATAAATTAATGATTAAAATTGATTAAAATATATTTTTAAAAAAAAATGAAATTAATATCATGGAATTGCAATGGAATACGTAATTTATTTGAATATTATCCATGGAATTTAGAGAAAACATTTAAAGTCAATTATTAAATTATATTTTAAAAAAAAATATTAATTAATCAATATTAGTTTATGTTTGAAAAATTAGATGCAGATATTTTATGTTTTCAAGAAACAAAAATACAGAAAAAAGATTTAACATATGATATGATTAACGTTCCCGGATATTTAGCATTTTATACATTTTCAAAAAAAAAAAAAGGATATAGTGGTGTAGCTATTTATGTCAAACAATCACTATGTACTCCTCTTAAAGCTGAAGAAGGAATTACTGGATATCTTTCTCATGCAAATACAGGTATTCCATATATTGAATCTTCTGAATCAATTACTATAGGAGGTTATACAACAATGCCAAATCAACAAGCGTTAGATCTTGATCAAGAAGGCAGATGTGTCATTTTAGATTTAAACCTTTTCGTTTTATTTGGTGTTTATTGTCCATTAAATTCAAATGTACAAAGAAGTAAATTTAGGCAATTATGGATAGAAGTATTAGATCGTCGTATTCAAAATTTGAAAAATATAGGAAGAAATATTGTTATTATGGGTGATATTAATGCCATCAGTGATAAAATTGATACATCATACGCAGAAGATGAATCTAAAGGAGAAAATATAAACAATTTAGAAGACTTAAATCAAAAAACATGGCTTAATAAAATTTTATTACCACATCCTGAAGGATTCATGATTGATCTTTGTAGACATTTCCATCCAAATAGGAAAGGAATGTTTACCTGTATGAAAAATATATTATTTATATCCATTTTACTAATTTTTAAGGTTGGAATGCAAAAACTAATTCTAGACCTTGTAATTTTGGTATATAAAAAAATATTTGAATAAATATTTATCAAAAAAAGGGACACGCGTTGATTATATCCTTGTTAACAGAGAGCTATTACCATGGTTTGAGTTTGCCGATATACAAGCAGACGTTATGGGTTCAGATCATTGTCCAATTTTTGCTAAAATTAAATCAGAAATATATAATTGGAAAGGAAGCGGGAAAACGGATAACATATTAGATCTTTTGAACAAACCTGGTACTTTCATGAATGGAATATTAATCTCTAAATTACCTAAACCTCCCTTACTAGAAGCACATAATTTTCCTGAATTTTCATCTCAGAATATTCTATCAATGTTTAAAAAGCAGGAAGAATTAATTACTAATAAAGGAACAAGTAAAATGTCATGTGATACAAAAAATTTTGTTAAAAGAACAATTAAATCATCATTACATTCTTCAAAAAAAAAAAGACTAAAAAATCATGCAAATCAATCACATCTTATTTCATATTTTCAAAATACCTCAAATCAATTAAAACATAATACAGAAGAAATAAAAGAGCCTATTTTAATTGCTAAAAAATCAAATTTCTTAGACTGTCAAAATGCAAATACCAAAGTTATGTTATAAATATCTAATACTTTGTAGGATAATATAATTCAAGGTGAAAACATTACTGAGTTATCAAAAAAAAAATGGAATGATATATTTACAAAACCCCTTCCTCCTTTATGCGATGTTCATCAAAAACCATGTATTGAATTACAAAGCAAAAAGCCCGGTATAAATTTTGGACGTCATTTTTGGATATGTTCTAAGTATGGATTTATTTATATTAGAAAATATGTCTTATTTTATAATTAGTCCTATTAGTGCAAAACTTGAACATGAGAACATAACTGATTTTGATATGAAAAATAAACTCAAATGTAAATATTTTAAATGGAGTAATAATCATAATCAAAAGATTCTAAATAAAATTAAAAAATAATTTGAATAACTTTAATTTCTTAAATTATTTTTCCCAGAGTTATAATATAAAATATTATGTATATATATGAATGTAATTATACTTTTTAGAATGTTGATATTGTCTATTCACTTTTTTATATGTTATTTAAAACTTATTTCAATAAAATTACATATAAAAACACACAATAATATGAATAATTATTATATACCAAAAAACAAAATAATTTTAATTGTCAATTATCTATAGATGTCATATATCATTGTCTCTATAATTTTTATCATATATAATTTATATTTTTAAAGCTGTTATATTAAATTATTTTATTTATATTACCAATTAATCTTGTAATAGATTCTTTTAGTTTCATATTATTAGAAACCAGAACAGAATACTTATTTAAAGCAATTAGAACAATATTATTTTTCATTAATGGACGCTCATTACGTCCAAAACCAGCTTTGGTATTAGCTTTTATCCATAAAGTTACTAAATGTACAACTTCTCGAATTAAAAAAGTCAAAGCAGATTTTGTTTGCCAAGGATTCTCTCGACGATCTATCATTTCATCTAAAATAGAGAAAATTAAAGCATGAGAAACTCCAGTAGAAAGAAACGATTCTATAACCCAACCCTGAGGTGCTGCATCATCCAATCTTTCAAAGCTATACAGTTCTAACATTGGAATAAGATCTTCAAGAGGAAAAACATTTTCAGAAGATCCAAATTTTCTACCTAATCTACGAATAAGATCTGAAATAGCTTCGTATGCCTTAATGTCTTTACTAAGGGCAAGATCATTTTCTAATCTTAATTAAAAAACAAACAAAAATATAATTCTAAAATGTTACCTTTAGCTATAATTTTTTCCCAACATTGAATAATATCTGCTTTTCCTCGATAATCTGAAACATGGAATATTGCTAAACATATTTCACCATAACCTAATAGATCGGCATATTTATTAAAAAGCTTTAAAAATAAATTATATCTATAAAATAAATATAAAATTTACTTACATCAGTAAGGGGTATTAATTTTCCATTAAGATTTCTTATCATTTCATGCTTTTTTTCAACACTTAATCTTTCATCACCTCTAAAAAAATTTAATACACATTTATATATTCCAACGATTTATACCTAATGGATTGAATAATATCATCTTGAACAGTAATAACATCAAGTTCTTCTTGTAAATCATGAGCCAACTTATTCATCATTGGTCTGATTTCTAATGAAACATCACAATTACATAAACCTTTACCACGACTGAGATACTCCATCCTTTGACCTAGAGTAATAGGAAAATTACTTTGAGCTAATTCATATAAAACGCATGCAGCTTCATAAAATGAACCATGTCTAGAATGATACTGCCATAAAAGATCAGCCAAATCAAGATTACTGAGACTTTTCCTTTCTAAATATGCCTGAACATAAGATGTTTCAATCTAAATAATTAATTTTTTTCAATAATTTTCAAAAATACTAACATTTAAAATTCTCTCTAGCATTCCACGCTCAACATACCAATCATATAAAGAATAATGAAATAGTTCATCTTTTGACATATACACTGTTTTGTATGTATCATCCCTCAACATAGTAATATTTGAATTATCGTTATCTAAAGTTTCTTCTTGAATCATTTTATCAATATCTAAAAGAGTCTTAAAAATTAATGAATAATACTTCATACGTCGATCATAATAATGACTTCGGAAGTCCTTAAGAATGTCAGAATTTAAATAAAAATATATGAATCAAACATTTTGTGGATATTCATCTATCATATATGATAAAGATAAATCCTCAGGATCAAAAGCTTTAGCAACAGCCAAACACAATTCCACGGCACCTTAAGATTCTTAGAAAGTATTCTAAATAAAGAAAAAATAAAAACCCGTATGAAAACCTAAGTCTATAAATTCAGTAACAGTTTCATTTAAATTTTCAAAAGTTAAATTAGACGCAATTTTTATGAAAAGACGAAGACATTCTTGTAAAGATAGTTTTTTCTCTTCAACAAACTCAAATTTTTCTTTTGCTCTTCTCAATTGTTCAATAGCCTGAGAAAAATAAGATTATTTTTTTTTTTAAAAAAATAAAAACCTTATACATAATAACATCATCCGCACTACAAAATCCACCACATCTTTTTCTTAAAGATTCACTAACTGCATCCACACTACCACCACATGCCAATTGTTTATTAACAATAGCTGTAACTAAATCCTTTGCCAATTCTTTCCCTGATTCTTTTGAAAAAAGATCCTCAAAAGTAAGTTTTAAACAATTATCCTGACTCTTTTTAGACAATGATGAAATTATATCATGTAATTTTGATGGAGTATCATCTATAAGAACACATACAAAAGAAAGACCTTCAATAATTCTACGTATCAGAAGAATTAAAGCATAAAGAGCTCTATGTTCTGCTTGAAAAGAAATTTCTTCAGAACGACTCATTGATCCAGATAATTGATCCGGAGCAACAAGTCCTTTTATATATGATTTATTGTTTTCAAGAAATTCAAATAATGTAATAAACTCAGACCGAATACGAAGTAATGTAGATGCAGGAAAATTACTTGAGTAAATTTTAGTAGATAACTTTTTGTTAATAGTAAGTTTTATGAATGATTTCTTCCATAATTCACTAATACTTCTGGCTATATATATAACTAAACCATCATGACGACCCGAAAGTTGTACATTATCTAAATCCAACATCTCTTGACCTAAAATAATTAAAAATTTAGTAAAATTTAAAATAAAAAACTTGCCAAATTTATACTGTGCTTGTTTAGCAAATGGTTTACCACCAAATTCAATATAATATTTTCGAGCAACTTCAATAATATCAGAATCAGTTAGCACATTATTTCTATTAGGAAAATATTTAATATTGTAATATTCATCAGGTTGTGATGCTGTATCCATTCTTCCACAAATTAATCCTAAACATGTAGCACATCCTTCTGCCTGCCCAACCATTTCAAAAAAAGATTCTACTTCACCCTCAACACCATTAAGAGTAGAAGAGCCATACTTTATAGCAGAATAAAGAATCTGAAAATTATTCCGTTTTTGTATAATATGTACTCCTGTATTAGTTAATACTGCAATCTGAGGAGATACTGAATTGTATTGAGTTTTCAATTCATTAGGACAATATATTGGTTGTGTAAGCAATGAAACAGCCTGAACATAACCCTCTAACGGTATCCAACCTGCAGTTTCAACTAATGATAATCGTTGATTATTAAGTGTTCCATAAAGAATTCTACCAGTATCTGCAGCAGATGCAAAAAGCTGATCATCTTCTGATGCAGATGATTTAAATGCTAAGAAATAACCTGGAGAAAAAACATGACCAATTCGAATAGAAGTTAGAATAAATGATGATAAAGAATTTAAAAGAGTGTTATTATTCAAAACCTTATATGATATGTTGCTCGTCTGAACCTTATAATCTTCTTGTTTATTATCAGAATCTGCTGGCGGAAACCTAACATGTGTACATGTCATTGTAGAAGGAGGACCATTTACAGTCCAACTAGCTTTTGAAGCTCTTAAATATAACCTACAACCCGTTGAGGTAATAGCAATAAGATATATTTGATTAGATTCACTCAACGGGACGGGAGCTAGCGAAATAATAGTTGTTGTTCGCGGATCTAAAAGAGAAGAACCAGCATTGACCATCTGAGCATGAGCTACAAGTGAGCGATAAGAATAGCTTATAACATGAGTAAGACTTTGGTAATTTTGCAAATAATATGCACGAATAGAAGATTTTGATGTTAAAGCATATAATAAATTTCTTGAATCATCTATTACAAGTTGTTGGATTGTTTCTAAAAAACGTTATAAAAAACAATAAATGAAAAAAAAAACCATTTTTCCAATTAAACCAAAGACCTCTAGGCATAAAACGATCAATAAGTGTCCCCGTATGATTTACTTTACTGCATCTTTTGGAAAACCAACTATCATCTGCCTGATATAAAATTTCATAAATACTATCATCCTGCTTGCCAGAAAAAAAGATGCGCCCATCCGCAGTGCCTTCAATGCATAAGACATCTATACCAGAAACAGAAACAGACATTTTCGTAGAATAAAAAATAAGTTCTTTAGTATTTTCTAATGATTTAGAAGCAGAATTTTCTACACCTAGCAAAAATATATCATTTAATGTTGAAATAACGAGCAAATATTCAATAGAATCAATAAAAACACCTAAAAAATAATAATCAAACTACGGATATAAATTTAAATTTCTCACCTGCTCTAGGTTTCACCAATTTAAGACAAATAATAGTTTGATCTAAATCCTCATAAGATTGGAATTCCTCACTTACAGAATTAGTTTATATTCGAATTTTCAATAAGTTTAAAAAGTGAATTTAAAGAATCTTACCCACTTAAATAATTCCATAAATACAATCGATTATCTACAGTAATCCATGCCCTTTGTATTTCCGGAAAAAGACCCATTTGTGTATAGCATTCTGTTCCTAAAAAGGCTAAAAATTCAAATTATAAAAATTGTGTATTTTTACTATTATATTGTTCAAAAATAGCATCCGGTATATTCATTACTGAAATACGTGAAAATGGCTTCCAAAAAAAGTGTAACGGCAAATTATAATCAGAAGAGTAACCCTCTATGTCATCAGAAAGTGTTATCAATCATTTTCATGTCACCAAACGTGTTAAAATATCCCCAATTTCTGGGTAATTCTCATCTCTTGTTAAACACATATTAATCTCTTTACTTGCCCGTTGAAGTGCTCCAAAAAGGTTATCTGTAGTTGAATTAGATTCTGATATACGATTCTTATGATTAATTAGAGCTATATTCTCCATTATAGGGCTCTTTTAATGTAATTTTTATATTTTAATAAAAATTGGACGTCAGATAACAAAGCGTCTAAACGATAACCAACATCACGTATTTTTCTCAAGGAATAAGTAGATTATTAATAATGAATTCAAAGTTATTATTAGAGTTTTTTAAAGGAAAGTTCATTATTATAAGAAAGAAAAACTTATATTTGTAGAATATCAAAAAACAGGGTTTTTTTTTCACTTAATAAGCACTGTAGGAATACTTTATCTTTTTAGTCTTATTTGGTCATTAAAAAAACTTATTTTTGAGATTTTTCTATCTAAAGGGATTTGCGTAAGTGTTTTAGACTTTAATGATACTTTTTTTTAAGACAATAAGCTTGAAAGATTTCAAACAAAGTCAGGATCATGGGCAATTGTTACGGGTGCTTCAGAAGGAATTGGTCGCGAATTTTCACTTCAACTTGCTCAGAATCGGTTTAATATTATTTTAATAGCAAGATCTAAGGATAAACTGAAAGCTTTATCCAAAGAAATTGGTAGATACATCTTTTTTTATGGATGGATAATTTTTTTAATTATAAAGAAAATACATATGCAATTAAAACAATTGTTCATATTATGGATTTTTCAATAGCAAGAGATGAAGATTATGAGGAATTAGAGAGAATTATCGAAAATTTGGATATCAGAGTTTTGAGTAAATTATAAAAAATGCTTGTTTCTTTATTTAAGAAAATACTAGTAAACAATGTTGGATTATCTCATGAAATGCCAACACCATTTACATTGACTACACCTTGCAAAATATCTGATATTATAACGGTCAATTGTATAGCGACACTTAAAATAACCAAACTTGTTATTCCTAAAATGATTATCAGGTTGATGAAATATTAACTGTTTTCTATATAATTTACCCTAAAATTAGAAAAAATGGCCTTATATTAACAATGAGCTCATTTAGCGGAATTACTCCTACACCTCTTCTAGCAACATATTCCGGCAGCAAAGCTTTTTTAACAACATGGAGTCAAGCATTGGCTGAAGAATTAAAATCTGAAGGCATTGTCGTTCAAGCAATCAATTCATATTTTGTGGTAAATATTATTTTTTCTTTAAAAATGTTTTAATTTATCATTTAGGTATCAGCTATGTCAAAAATTCAAAAATCATCTTTTTTTGTTCCAACACCTAAACAATTTGTAAAAACGGTGCTTTGTTCTATTGGTTTGCAGCGAGGAGCTGCAACTCCTTACACAATGACACCATATCCATCTCATTCTATTTTAAATTGGTTTTTGGAGAATGTGGCTTTCAAACTAAGCCGATCATATCTTCTTAAACATAATTTAAAAACACTTCAAAAAATTAGAAGTCGAGCATTACAGAAACAGTCCTCTATCCGTCAATAGATAGATTTCGGACTATATCTAAGCACTGCTGACATATTTTTATGTATGAATTTTATTATGGTTTTTATGTATTAATATCAAAATTTTATAGTTTGGATCTTTCATCATTTATTAAAATTTAATCAAAAAAAAAGATGGAGCTAAAACTCTAGAAGTATTCTATCATATATTACTTCGAGAACATTTTAGACTCTTAAACATTATTCATATTTTATACACTACATTTTACTTTTCGATCAGAGCTTTTATCCTACTTTGAAATTTTTTCTTGGAAAAATTAATACCTTTAGTTATGAAGAAGGATAAACTGGATAAATATGATCTCAAATATTATGATTCATACGCACATCATGGGATTCATGAAGAAATGTTAAAAGATGAAATTCGAACACTTTCTTATAGAGATGCTATTTATCAAAATAAAGATTTATTTCATGATAAAGTTGTATTGGATGTAGGCTGTGGAACGGGTATTTTGAGCATGTTTGCAGCAAAAGCAGGTGCAAGACTTGTTATTGGTGTAAACAAATTATTTGTTAATAAAAATGATATCTAATCTTTCCTGGTATTAGGTTGATATGTCTGATATCATCCATCAAGCAGAGAAGATTATTAAGATTAATGGAATGTCGGATAAAATTCTTTTAATTAAAGGAAGAATGGAGGATATTACACTTCCTGTTGAAAAAGTAGATATTATTGTGTCTGAATGGATGGGATACTTTTTGCTTTATGAAAGTATGTTAGAAGCGGTGATTTTTGCGCGGGACGCATATCTAGTTTGTCTATTTTACTTTTTTATTTATTTAATTGTATTTTAGAAAAAAGATGGACTTATGTTTCCTAGTAAAGCTATTATGTTCATTGCAGGTATTGAAGATGCGGAATATAAACAAGAGAAGATTGGATGTAAATATTTCAAATCATTATACCTTTTTACGTTATAATAATTTTTAGTTTGGAGTGATGTTTATGGATTCGATTTTACACCTATTCAAGAACTTGCAATGAAAGAACCTTTAGTTGATACAGTTGAATTTCGTGCGGTTGTAACAGATCCTTATCGTCTTCTTGCATTAGATCTTTATAATGTGAAAAAAGAGAATTTATCTTTTGTAAAAAAATGGGAATTAAAAGCTAGAAGAAAAGATTATATTCATGCAATTATTGCATGGTTTGATATAGAGTTTGAGGGATCTCACAAACCTGTCAAATTTAGTACAGGTCCACATGCTAAGTATTTTTTAATTCATTTTTATTTTCAAATTAAATACAGAATAGATATACACATTGGTGAATATTTAATCAAACTTTTTTCTTAATATCTTATTTTACCATAGGAGACAAACAGTTTTTTATTTAAATGATGTTATTTCAGTAAATGTTGTTTTAAATTTTCCATTATATTTTATTCATTCTTTTATAGGAAGGAGAAATCATACATGGTACAATAACTAATGTTCCAAATCAAAAAAATCGGCGTGATTTAGATATAACTATCGAATACACATTTAATAAAAATGAGAGTTCTATTAATAATATTTGTTCATATATGATGTTAGTATTTTGATCTAATAATTTTTTTTTCCTAAATTTAATTTAGGTGTTAAATGGCCTTTTCACAAAGGAATTCTTCAAACAAAATCAACTAAAATGGTTAAACATAAAAAGTTTATCTATCCAAAGAAATATTTTATTTATTTTTCAAACTTTTTTTTTTTGAAAAAAAATATTAAAAATTTTATTAAATATTATTATAAAATTTATTAAAATATTACAGAGGTATATTAGCATAATGTTAACTTATTATCTATTTTTATTTTCTATAAAAAAAAATCTATTTTTTTTTTAATTTTTTTAAGAAAAGCTTTCTTTATTATAAAATAATTTTATAATAAAAAAAGTAAAAAAAAAGTAAAAATATTTTTCTTCAATTTATCTTGTTTTTTTAATTATATTTGATTTATTTCATATATTTTAAGTAATTTTTATTATATTTTTTTATTTTTTAAATCGATTTAAACTTGAACGTCAAAAAATCTTGAAAATCTTGATTTTTTTTAATTAATTAATTAATTAATTAAAAAACAAGTAGTAAAGTATCTTTTCTATATGATTTAAAACTTATTTATTAAGTTATGAGTTTATTTAAAAAAAAAAAGTCATCACGATCTGTTATTTCAGATGTAATCACAAGAGATTATACGATTCATTTACACAAAAGAGTTATTATAAAACATTTTTATACGTGCTTATATATCTAGATTCATGGATGCTCATTTAAGAAACGGGCTCCATATGCAATTAAATGTATTCGTAAATTTGCAACACTTCATATGGTTTAAAATTTATATTAAATAAAAATTTATTTAATATAAATTTTAGGGAACAAAAGATGTCCGTATTGATCCACAACTTAATAAAGAAGTTTTCAAACGTGGTATTAAAGGAGTTCCATATCGTTTACGACTTCGATTATCAAGAAAACGTAATGATGAAGAAAGTATATAATTTTCTTCATTTTGACATATCATTTATTCGAAATAGATACAAAAGAACGGCTTTATACTTATGTACAAGTTGTTAATGTTCCTGATGGTGCCAAGGGTCTTCAAACAACTGGTTAATTATTCCTTTTTTTTTTTTCTTTAATTGATAATATAGTGGTCGAAGAAGCTATTTAAATCATTCAATTAAGATAATAATTCATTAATATATATCCTATCTTATTTGATTGTATCATTTTATCTTTTCATTCTTGTATTTATTATATTTTTACCTTTCATTGTCGCAATTTTTATTATCATTTTAATTTTAACCTTTTAAAAATGTTTTTTAAGTCTAACAGAGTTTTATTTTATTTAGGGTTAACTGGTTTACTTGGTCTTGGAACATATCATGTTTTTAAATTTGGTTTACCCTTTTCCCGCTTTTTTGGATATAAATGGGGGCATTCAGAACCTATATTTGTTGATAATAAAGAATGGATTGATTTAACAGTATGTTTAAAAAAATTGTGCCTTTTTTATGCACAATATTTTTATTTAAAGGGGTTTAATAAGTTAAGTTATCAAAAATCACAGATTTCAATCACAATTGCAAGATTTTTCGGTTTGATTTTCCATCAAAAAAGAGTGTTTCTGGATTACAAGTTGCATCAGCACTGCTTACAAAATTTGAATCACCATCACAACCGACTGTTATTCGAGCCTATACACCTATTTCACATGAAGAAACACAGGGTATTATACAAGATATATTATATATTATATATCTATATATTAATATATAAATATATAGGATATTTAGAACTTCTTATTAAAAAATATGAAAACGGGCCAATGAGTTCTCATATTCATGATATGAAAATCAATGATAAATTATCATTTAAGGGGCCAATTCTTAAATATCCATGGAATCGAAATATGCACGATCGTATTGTTCTGATTGCAGGTGGTACAGGTATTACGCCTATGTGTAAGAAATTCTTTTTGTTTTTACTTGATATTCTTATATATTTTAATTTTGTTTATTCATATGATATTTAGATCAACTTATTCGTAAGATTTTTCAAGATAAAGAAGATAAAACGGATGTTACATTAATTTCGGCTAATGCAGGCATATTATATGACATTTTTTATATTTAACATTTTGTAGATTACGGAAAAAGATATCTTACTTCGTAAGGAATTTCAACAACTTAAGAAAAAACATCAGGATAGGTTTCATGTAATATATATTTTAGGTATAAATATTTAGAAAGCATAAATATTTATATAACGTTTAATAAAGATAATCCTCCTGAGAATTGGAAGGGTGTTTCTGGGAGAATCAATAAAGATCTTCTTAAACTTATTCTTCCGGATCCTTTAACGAAAAATATTAAAATTTTTGTTTGTGGACCACCTGGATTCTATCAAGTATGTTATCTTCTTTTATTTAATAAAGTTTTAAATATTTAAAAAAAGGCTATTAGTGGAATGAAACGTTCAACAGATCAAGGTGAGCTAGAAGGGTTTCTTAAAGAGGTATGTTTTTAAAAAATATATACAATAAAGTTAGTTAATTAATCTGTATAGCTTGGATATAGCAAAGAACAGGTAATGTGATAAATAATGAAATATGTTTATATAATAATATTTATATGCTAGGTTTTTAAATTTTAAAAAATATTATATATTCTATTTTCAATATTTCACTAATAATGTAAATATTCTTTGGCTTATTAAAAGTATTTTAAAATTTTTATTTTAAAAATATTTATACACAAATATATAATATTTTATCATTTAATTTATAATTATAAAAAAAAAGAAAAATAAAAAAATAAAGTATATTGTTTCTAATTTACGCTTTCCAAACGCGTTTAATTCCTTCTACAAAAATAGTGAATTTTGATCATATAAATATTAATATTTACCGGTAATTCCAACATCATTTGTTTCAAATTCATAAAGTCCAAAAAGAACAAGACTTGTCATTCCTCGCAATGTCCATTTCATAAATCCTGAAAGAAATTTATATTCTCCTAAAATTATTTTTTAATTGAGGAAAAAAAAAATCAAAATCCCTATACGTTTAGGAAAGTAATCTGTAATACATGTATCAAAACTAATATTTATAAAAAAAAAGAAAATATATATATATAGTATAAATATACCCAATATGTGAATGAACAACTAACGCTAATGAAAGAATTGCATCAAGAATAGGATTCGTACTTGAACCCACAAAAGGTGCCATAACTAATGGTACTAATGATACTGAAACAAGTCTTTCAAAAGTCCAATGATAACTTCCATGTACAGGAGAAGGTATTGGTGTTGGCGTAGGATCTATTATGATGATTTTTTTGTAAAAAAAATAAAAAATAAAAATAAGAATAAAAAATACCATTAACTGAGCCTATAATAACTTCTACGCAATTCTATTACAAAAAAAATAAATCTTACAAATGGATACCTACGAGGGGGTGCCAATCCAAACTTTTCTTTTATAAAAGATTCTCTAAAACATCTTGGAAATTCTTAAAAATAAAGTATTAGTAAATTCTCTATTTTAAAAAAACTTACGTGTATGAAATCTCGAAATTCTAAAAGGAATATATGTGATTTTGTCTAAAAAATGGATATTTCTTATGAAAATCATGTTTTTATATATTTTATATATTTTTCTTAATTTTAAATTTTTAAATATTGTCAAATATTCACGACAAAAAAAAGTGTTTATTAAAAATATAAAAAAGAGAGTAAAATTAAGAGATTAATAAGAAAAAAATGACGATATCGTATTCTCCTGGGTATAAAGATACCTTTTCGTGTTTTTTTTGTTTTTAATCGGTTAAAATAGAGTAATTATAGGAAAAATGAGATCTCAAACTAAATTTATAAAATCTTTATTTAGAAGAGGTTTTTGTCAGAAATATGGCCTTATTTCATCTTCATACAAATATCCTGTTAGAAAATATGCGTCAGTTCCTGAATTTTTTTCAAAAACAGAGACGACAACGCTTCAAAATGGATTTACTGGTTTTTTAACTTTTAATAATGAAAAATACTGATTTATTTATAATAAATAGTTGCATCAGAGAGTTTTCCATATGCTCAAACTACTACTGTAGGTGTATGGATTGATTCTGGTTCCAGATCTGAGTCATCTGAAAATAATGGAGTTGCTCATTTTCTCGAACACCTAGCTTTTAAAGGTACTAAAACTCGAACTCAACAGGATCTTGAATTAGAAATTGAGAATATGGGCGCTCATCTAAATGCGTATACGAGTAGGGAACAGACTGTATATTATGCTAAATCTTTTCGGGATGATGTTCCTAAAGTGGTTGATATTCTTGCAGACATTTTACAAAATTCTAAGTTTGAGGCCTCTGCTATCGACAGGGAACGAGATGTGATACTTAGAGAGCAAGAGGAAGTTGATAAACAGATAGAGGAAGTTGTTTTTGACCATTTGCATGCAACTGCATATCAAGGTTTTATCATTTTATTCATTAGGTATCTTGATTCACATTGTTTAGGTCACCCGTTAGGATGTACTATTCTTGGTCCTAAAGAAAATATTCTTTCAATGAAATACGATCATCTTGTTTCTTATATTAATGAAAATTATACGGCTGATCGTATGGTTCTTGTTGGGGCGGGAGGTGTTTCGCATGAGCAGCTTGTTGAACTAGCGGAGAAATATTTCTCTAATCTTCCTGTTTCAAAAAATCCAGTTGATATTGGCTCATCTCGAGGTGTTGCTCCTAAATTTGTAGGATCAGAAGTTCGAATTCGAGATGATACTTCACCAACAGCAAATATTGCTATTGCTGTTGAAGGTGTTTCATGGAAGCATCCTGATTACTGGACAATGTTAGTGATGCAGGCAATTGTAGGTGAGTTTATTAATAAAAATTCTAGTATCTATTTATAATATTAGGGAATTGGGATCGTACATTAGGTTCTTCTTCTTGTCTTAGTAGTAAGTTAAGCAGTATTGTTTCGAAACACAATCTCGCAAATAGGTAATTTTTTAAAAAGAACTTTCTCTTATAAAAATTAAAAAAAACAGTTTTATGTCATTTTCAACTAGTTATTCAGATACTGGACTTTGGGTAAGTCCCGTATTCAATTTATTGTGTTGTTTTAATTTCTAGGGTATTTATCTTGTTTCTGAAAATTTAACCTGTTTGGATGATCTAGGTAAATGTTTTAGAATTAATATTTGTTTAAACTAATATTCCTTGATAGTTCATTTTACTTTAAAAGCAAGAAATAATTATAATTATATAGTTTTTAACGTAAATAGGAATGGAGTCGTTTGAGTCTTTCTGTTACAAAACCTGAAGTTGAAAGAGCAAAAGCACAGTTAAAAGCTGGTCTTCTTTTAGGCTTAGATGGAACTACTGCTGTTGCAGAAGATATTGGGCGGCAAATTGTTACATGTGGTAGACGTATGTCACCGTATGAAATAGATAAATATATTTCAAAAATTACAGAAAAAGATGTGCAAAGAGTAGCACAGCATAAACTTTGGGATGCAGATATTGCTATTAGTGCAGTTGGATCTATCGAAGGATTACTTGATTATAATCGTAAGTTTTTTATGCTTTATATGCAATTTCTTATTATTTATAGGTATTTGTGCAGACATGTTTGTAAATTTTTTTATAAAAGCATTCCAATTAATTCTTGTAGGTCACTTAATAGATGGTAAACAGAGAATTGTAACATAAAATTAATCATTATGTTTATTATTAAAACTTATAAAGATATTCCATATAAATATATTAATAAATACATAAATTATAATTCATTTTCATTTATACTCTCATCTGTTTTTATATTATTCAAATCATCATAAATCGTACTTGTAGGTAATCGTGTATATTTTTCAATAGGGGTGAATATTGATCCCACTTTTTCAATCCATTTTTTTCTTCTTTCTAATAAAGTTTGAATATAATTACTTAATCCTATTCTTCCAGAACCAAGGTCCGCAGAATTAGTTCCTAACCCTCTTTTTTTCCTTGCTTCAATAATTTTTGATCTTTTTAAAAAAGCTTGTTCAACTTGTTTATTAAGGTCATTTAAAATAATAGAATATTCTTGATATGCAAGATGCTCCTTTATTAATTCGCTTAATTTATTTTTTCTTGCGGAGTTAATTGCACATTGACGTCTTAATTGGCATTGTAAAGATCGTAAATTTGATGATATTTCGTCATCTTCTCGATTATTCCAGTCAATCTATAAAAATAAGATAAAAGATCTATATGAAAAGCATAATATACATTATTATCACCCAAAATTCCTATATGTCTAAGTTCTTTTTTTAGTCTTTCTTCAAAAGTAGGATAATCTATTTTAGTAGAAGGAATTTTCCATCCACAATTATTTAAATCAGCATCCTTTTCATTATCATTATCATTTTTTTTCTCTTCATCATCAGAATTATTTTCTTCCTTTAATATTGCACTCAAAAGTCGCTCTAATAATGGACCGCATGATATATCCTCCGTAAACAAATGTTCATCGGTTAACTGACTGGGTGATCCATAGGGAAGAGAGGAAGGAGAATGAAGATTGGAAGAAATTGTACCAGATAAATCATCGGATGCCCAAACATTCTCTGAAAATATACCTAATGGAGGAATCATATATGTTGTGAATTCATCATCCTATATAATCTAAATATATTTTAGTATAAAATAATAAATATACTTTTTCTTTTAAAAACACCAAATCCTCTTCGGAAAAAGGTCGATAAAAAGGATCCAAAGAAGCATAATAAGTAGAAATTGATACTTGAATAGGTGCTTTAACTTTAGAAAAATCATCATTAACAGCGGCACCAGGAAGTTTATCAGAAAGATCAACAGTAGGAAAATAAGAAACTCCTAAATGCCGTTTAAGTTCCTGAGGATCTGAAATATCCAAGATTTCATTGTAAACATATTCTTTCTCAGAAAAGAGGGGTTTAGGTAATTCAGAAGATTCAACAATATCTTTAAAGGATTCATGAGAAGTAGATTCGAACACTAATATTTATTAGATATAATTAAAAGATTTTAAATTGGAAAATAAACCTGTTTTTTCATCAGATACATCACTTTTTTTCTGAATAGATTCATTTAATGGATGAGACTTTTGAGAAGATGATAAATCTGTATTTATAATAATTTTTTCATCTTCTTTCACAAAATTTTCATCCTTTATAGGTAATATATTCACATCCGAATTAACAAAAAGCCAATCCTTATATTTTTCTTGTATATTTTTTAATTCTTGTTCTAACGCTGACCGTTCAGTTTGAATTTTTTCCAAAACATCTTTTAGATCTTTTTTTAATCCTAATAAACGACGACTGTTTGGAAGACTATTTTCTATACCATCATTTGACGATCCATTATTACCAACAAGATACATGCTAAGTGAACATCGATTCGTTGATATTTTATTATAATTAAAATCATTCATCTCCAATCTCCCCATAATTATAGTTTTAAAAGTCTTCTTTTAATCCTTTATGCCTGCATTAAGATTGTACTTATAAATATTTTATTTTTATGTAAAAAAAAAAATGCTTATGTTTGTTTTAAAATTTTGAAATAATAACTTTTCAAATATAAAATACTAAAGATATTTTAACTCAAAAAGTATAATTTTAAGATAATTATTCATTAAAATACCCTAAAAATTCTTTTAATATTAAAGTTATTATTAAAATAATAAAAATTCAAATCTTACAATAAATCCTTAATAAAATGATTATATAATCAATATATTTCAATAAAAAATGAATTAAAATGAAATTTTAATTAAAATTTTCAATTAAATAACTTATACTTTTGTAAATTTTTTTGGTCACTTGACCAAAAAATATATGATCATCTGAGAACGTTATAAAATGAATTTTTACGCTGAAAAAATAATTTAAAAAGTAAAATATAAAGTAAATATTATATAATTTATAATATTTACTTTATATTTAAAGAATGAATTTTATAAATTTAATTATATACATTTTATAAAATGTGCAAATAAATTAAATTTTAATAATTTTAATATAATTATTTATATGTCTATGAATGATATAGATTTTTTATTCGTTTATATATATGTATATTTAAATATACATTTTTAACGACCAAAATTCTGTCCAAGATTAGGACGTACATGTTGACTTAATGTTTGCATATGCTATATAATTATTGTTATTAATTAATTATTTAAATATAAAATATATTAAATTATATTTACTTCACCAATTTTAGTATTAACTTCAAAAAATTTAGCAACACAGCGATCAATACAAATGGATTCGCCTTTATTAAGTTCACTATCTGTATAATTTGAGGGAATACATTTTTGATGACATGTATCAACTAATCTATAATATAAAATAATATTTAGTCTTATTTTAATTTATTTTAGTAAATTAATAAATAAATAAATATTATATTTATTATTGTTCATGATTATTTATTTATTATATTTTTCATACCTTGTAAATAAATCTGTAATCATATCGAGTTCATTTTCCGCTGCAGAAACTTTTTGAGGGTTTACTGTTTGATTATTATTTGTAATATTCTGTCCAAAGCCAAAAAATGGCATTGGAAATTCTTAATTATTAATAATTTTTAATAGAAAATCAAAAATAATGTTAATAACTTGATATATTTTCATCGGTGGACTCGGAGAATATTCGACAGATAAAATGACATGCTATAAAAAAATATCTAAATTTGTTTGATATAAATAAATATTTAAATGATTTCTATTATGCCAATTGTATAGTTTTTCTTTATATATTGTTGCCATATAAATACTTATAAACATGTCATAAAATAATATTGACCATTTATAACAATTCATAAATCGGTATGAATATCATAATTGCTTGAATATACTTCTACTTCATCCTCTTCATCCTCTTCATCTGCATCATCTGCATCATTTGAAGACAAAGTAGTTTCTTCATCTGAATTATAAATATTAGGTAATGGATTGCGCCAAAATAATGTATCAATAAATTCTATTTGTTTTGTTTGAAATAATGACATACCCTGAGGGGGGAAAAAATGATCTACAAGATCATTCATAGAAATATAACTGCTTCGATATCCTGTTAATTCAAGAAACTTCATGTAAACTTCTCCATAAGAATTGATAGTGAAAATTCGTGTAGGTGGAATCCCTACTGACTGATATGATAATGCATCAGTGATTCTGTTTCCAAATCCAGCATAAAATGGATTTGAATCTTTACCAAAAACATTTTGTAAATCTCGTAAACATGATATTTTAAATACTTCTGGCTTCCTCAAAATCATTTCTCTTTAACATTGTTAATACAAAGGAAAAAAAACAAGTAAAATATATATTTACCTTCGTAAAGCGGCAATTGTCCTGTCAGGAGAAAGAATAACAGGTCCTAGGGGCAATTTGTATCTGTTTTGTTCAATTTTTTTCAAATATTCACGTGTAGAATCTGCTTGTCCTACTGAGCGACTTGTAAGATATAAAATATTAAACCCATTATTATAGATATCAGAATAAAGTTTTGCAACACCAGGATGCGTCCAATCCTTTCCAATAATTGTTAATACATGCCCGAGAGCATCCGATCTAATAATTATAAATATAAATCATAGGATGCAACAAATCTACTTAGTAATTGTCCCATCAATGTCAGAAATAACAACTGATGCATTATGTTTCCAAAAATAAAGATTTGCAGAGACTGTTGCTTTCCCCTTATTGACACTAAATGAAATCAAATTTTGTCCTAATTGAAGATTAAGTGATTTCTAAGAAAAAAATTAATCAAAATATTAGAAACCAGGGATAAAATACTAATTGGTCTGAAGTGAGGCGAAGTGTTTTCACATATGTTGTTGTATTATTTGTTGATGGTTTAGGCTGAGGTTTCAAAATAGGACCTGGTGTTAAAGATATTTTAGAAGATAGGTCATTTGAGTTATTCTATCATATATTAATAATATATTATTTTAAAATTATAAAGACACATTAGAAAAGATATCAACGTTTGTTAATAATGATCCTCTACTTATAGCGTCTTCTTTTGAATTTTCATTTGCATAAATCCAAATGTTTCCATATGAATCAGAAGATATGAGATTTTCCAATTCAGCTGGATTAATATCAATTTCTGAAAGAATTCGTCGAGCGATCGCTTCTGCTTCTTGTTCTGCTTCATCAGATGATTTATAACCACGCATATCTAATATTACATCTGTAGAAAACGATTTTCTTATAAAAATATAATAAAATAATAGAAATGATATACCTCCATTATCCGTAATATGTGTTGGAATATCTCTGCTTAAAAGTCTCTTACTAAGTTCAAATGCACGCTTAATTGCACTCATACGAGCTTCTCTAAGTTCAGGAGAGGATAAAGAAGTAGTTGTATCTGAAAATGATTCATTACTGGCTTTTCTTGCGATAGAACCGACGCCATCATTGGATGCAATTTGTGTCTTAGGCGTATCACTTGGTGTACCTGATGATTGTTCAATTGATAACGTATCCCAAGTTTCATGGCGTGTAAAACCAGCTTGATTAATATCATCTTCTATATAAACATTAAAAGAATAAGCAGTAAATTTATTAATTATACGATTGCAATTAAAGTCAGTTGAACGTATAGCTGTTACATCTTTCTGTGAACCTGAAAAATTAAAGTTAGAATAAATTATTAATTTATATAAATAATCAAGGCAAATTTTATTCACCCAAATCAAAATCATCAGGTTCTTGCAAATTTTGCTAAAAATTAAGTTAATAAATAATTGAGCATAATAGATTATAGACTTCTTCACTAGATTGAGGACTACCTGAAGGAGAAATAACAGGTGACGTTTTAAGTTCTTCAGGAACATCACTTTCAGTACTAAAAACAAAGAAAGCATCTCCTTCATCTCCCAATTTCATTGAATATTGAACAACTTCATTATTCACACGAAAAGTGACCTGAAATTATATTTAAAAAAAAACCTTCCATTCATCATGCAATTAACCTTTTTTTCAGATGGACGAAGCATAGAAAACTTTCCAAATCGAACATGAAATGGTGAACATGCAAAATCTCCATTTGCTTGTTCAATCACAATTACATCAATAGCACCTGAAAGTGTCGCCTAAAATTTATAAAAATTTCGTTCAAAATATAAAATACTTACTGGATTAATAGAGGACCACGTCTTAGACATAGTACCAAATGCTCTTCCAACGTATTGCATCTTTAATACCATCAACAATTGAGTAGTAAAGATATGGTACGTTTGAAAGTAGATCGAGGAAGAGATTAAGATATAGCAAAATAAGATTATTTAAATGAAAAAAAATACAAGAAATTAGTTTTAAAAAGATAGAAAAAGATATAAGAATGGATAATATGAATAAATATTTTATAAAAAGTAAGTATTAAAAAAAAAAAGATTAATGATGTTAATAAAAATGATTGAGAATTTAAATATGCAATATATTTTTATTAGATTTATTTTAAAGATGAATTAGATGTCATTCGAATGTTTCCAAATGATAAAACTTCATTAATTTTTGAAATACCGGATAATATCATACATAATCTATCAATACCCATTCCCCATCCACCTGTTGGAGGTAAACCCCATTTTAAGGCATTAATATAATCTAAATCGATTGGCTGAAGATCGAAATTTTCATAATGATTATAATCTTTTTGTTGTTGAAGCATTTTTAAATGTTGCTGTACTGGACAATTTTCTTCTTCATAAAAATTACAAATTTCTTTTCCAAAAATATAAAGTTCTGCTCTATGAGCTATTTTTTGACCATATTTTTCTGAAGATTTTGCTAATGGTGACATAACCTCCGGATAATGTATAACAAATGTCGGCTCATTACATTGGTGTATTAAAAGTTGATCGAAAAATTGATCTAGAATCCTATTTACTGTATGAGGTTTTAAAAGAATGATATTTTTTTGATTAGCAATATAAAGAAGTTCATGAATTGCTAGTGGAGAATCCAAATGAGGAAGAGACATGCCTAATTGCTTTTCAAGAGATGGAATAAATTCTATGATTTTGTAATTGTTAAAAAAACCGTTACTTGCAAGAGAAAAAATATTGTTTTTAAGACAATTATTGTTAGATAATTCCTTAGTCAACCCAGATAACAGTGTTTTGGTTATCTCTATTAAGTCTTCTAGGGATGCATAAGCTTGGTAAAACTCACATATTGTAAATTCTGAATTATGATTTGAATCTAAACCTAAGATATTTTTTAGTTTCTTAATATTCAAAATCATGAGTTTAAATAAACCTTCATTTCGAAAACATTTTCCAATTTCAAAAATTTTATCAAATCCGCCTATTATTAATCTTTTAAGCCATAATTCCGGTGCAATTCTAAGAAAAATTTTTTTCCCATCAAGTGAATTTGCATAGGTATAAAATGGACGAGCATTTGCTCCACCAGTTGTCCCACTTAAAATAGGTGTCTCTACTTCCAAAAAATTTTTATTTAATAGGAATGTACGAATATATGTTAATATTTTAGAGCGTAATATTATATAATTAGATGTTTCAGGATGTATTAAAAAATCTACATGTCGATTTTTAAAACGCTTTTCAACATTTAAAATTTTTGATGGTAGAGAATAAAGACAAGGTGCAAGCAGCTGTATTTTTGATGTAATAAATATTGAAAATTCACCAACCTTTGTTTTTCCCAAAATACCGACCATTTCTATAATCTTTTTAGATTAAAATATTAATAGATGTAAATTATTTACAAACCAACAATATCTCCTTTATGAAGATTACGATTAATTTTCAAAAAAGTGTTTGAATGGCCTTTATATTCTCGAAGAGAACAAACTGCCTGTATTTTTTCTCCTGAGGCATATATATCATAGAAAAAAAGTTTTGAAGATGAAACCCTTATTGACATTATTCGTCCTGAATATTAAATAAATTATTTTTATAACACAAAAATATAATTGAAACCTCTTATAGTTACCTCTCCAATATTTAAAATACGTTCTCCGTTTTTCAAGAAATTTTTATAATTGTTAATAGCTTGACGAATTTCTAAATATTTTTCATTTTGATGTATTCGTGGATATAATTCAATTCCTTCTTTTACAAGATTATTTCGATGAGCTTCTATATCATTATCATCTTGTTTTCTGGAAATACAAATAATCCGTATCAAAAATAAACGACTTATTATTGGAGAAAATCTCCTTATAGAAATTGTTTGATAAGTTAAAAAGTTTTTTCGAAAAGAAATTAATATATAATTCATTTTTAAAATATTCTTGTTCTCAAATTAGAAATTAATTGATTTTAAATATTTTTTTGAGGCAATTAAAAGGTTCAGAGAGAAGATTAAATTTTCTTCATAAGTATAATGACCCAATTTCTGTCATTTTTAAATGATACTTTTTTTTTCATCAAAAAATAAAAAACCCCGTCTATTTCAAATAACTAACCTTAAAAAAACGGTTTTTTTTTCTAAAAAAAAAACTTAATTTAGATAAAGTACTTAGATCTTTATATACAAACCGTTTAAACTTATTTAAACATGCTTTATTCATAAAATTTTGTAAACTTTTTTATTAAAATATTTTGTCATTGATAATATGTCGTTCGACTTTATCATACTTTCCATCGTAACCAACCTCTATTATTTATAATTTACATTATATACGACTAAAGTAAGAAAATTTTAAATTTTTATAAGTTTAGAAGATTTAATTACAGAATTATAACTAGTAAATGTGATTAAATGGACTTTGAGGATTCTGGATGTTTTTTTTAAAAAAAAAATGCTTAAAATTCCAGCGATTTAAAGAATAAAATAAGATTTAAAAAAAAGTGATAATTAAATTGAATAATTGAAAAGAATTAAATTTTCTTCATATACGGATATTCTTTATATATATTATTATGGTTTTTATAGCTATTGTAATAGCAATAGTTTGAAAAAAGTGAAATTAAATCAATAATTTAAGAAAATAAATTATCTTTTTTACCAGGTTTAAAATATAAAAAAAATATAAATTAAAACAGCTTTCAGTTATATCATTACTCAAAAACAGAAGAATGAATGGATTATTTTCTTTTTTTGGAATTAAATCATCTAAAATTTAATATATATTGATTTATTTTTATATTTTGATTTTTCAAATGAGTATGGGGATTTAATTATTGATTGTATTTATTTATCTCTCTCTTATTTTTGAAAAAATTCACTCTAAAAATCAATGTTTTTATATTGAATGCATTACATGAAAGGAACGTTTTTTTCCTAATATTGAATTTATTTATGAGTTATTATTATGGTAAAATCACTCTTTTAGGGTCTTAGGCAATCTGGATAATTATGTTTAAATTACAAAAAAATAAGGAATTGGTTAAAAAAAATAATTAAGAATTATCAAAATATTGTAAACCAAAAAATTCAAAATATTCCACCTAAATAGGGAGAAATAATTATATAGAAAAAGAATTGATGTCGGGTTTTATGGTTTAGAATATATAAAAGAAATAATTATTAAATATAATTTTATAATGATTTTTCAGGTTACAAAAGCACAGGAAAAAGGTAGTAAATTTTTATGTTAATATACTTCTTTTTGCACTGAAGATTTTCTTTTAATAACTGCTTTAATAGCTAAAACGAAATGATCATTAAGAGGATATCCTAGTGAAAAATTGTCTTAATGATTTTCGAGTCAATCATTTAAACAACCACAATTACTTTAATGCCATTTATTTAGTATCTCTATCTCCTTTCAGTACTTCGTATATATTATATGATAATTAAGTATATTTTAACAATGAAACAAAACGAATGATTCAATATGATCACATTTTCAATAAAGGACACAGGTAAAAAGTATGTTTTATTCTATAAATATCGCATTTTTATATTTTTTACTGATATAATATTTAAAAAGGGTATTTTTACATATTATTTGGTATATATATTTATGAAAAAATTGCAATATTCAAGACATTAAGTTAAACCCTAATCGAAACCTTTTATAAATGATATAATTCAAAAAGTAATTGAAAAAATCTATTTCCAAGTATTATTCTTATTGTGAGGTATGACTGAATTCTATTTAGAATTTATATTAGCATTTCTAACAAATAAGCTAATAATTCATATTTCCTATGATAGATAAATCTTTACAAAATACAGATTCAATAGAATATTCGGCATCGCAAGAACCATTAGAATTACCTACAGTGACTGCATCACCTCATATATCTAAGAAGAATCGTCAGAAAAGTCGTTTGGTAGGGTTTTTTATGTTTTTTTCCCAATTAATTATAAAAATAGGAAAGAAAAAAAAAGGAGTTGGAACGAATCAGAAATGAAACGGCAGATGAGATGGAATTTTCTGTTAACATGAGAAAGCTTGAGCAGGACTCAATCAGTGCTATGATTGAGAAAATGTCTTTTGAAGAAAAAGATGTAAACACTTTTCTAATTTCAACAGTTTTTAGGACCTAAAAGGAACAGATAAGCCCTGATGGACATTGTTTATACAAAGCGTTTTCAGATCAACTCGCTGTTCGGCATGGTATTTATGTAGGTATTATTTTGTTTTAAATATTTTTTAATGTATTTAATTTTAGATTAATTATCTTGAACTCCGAGCAGTAGCTGCATCTTATATTAGAGAACATGAATCTGATTTTATTCCATTTCTTTTTAATGATGAGACTGGCGAGATCAGAGATGTAGAATCATATTGTCAAGATATTGAACATACAGCTATGTGGGGTGGAGAAGTGGAAATTATTGCTTTAGCGCGGGCTTATAAGGTCAATGTAGAGTTAATACAGATGAAAGGATTGCCTTTAAAAATAGGTTTTGAGTCGAATGGTCAGGTATTTTCTTTACAAGATAAAAACACTATCAAATTAAGTTATTATCAACATATGTACGCACTAGGTTTATAGGAGTATTTATATTATTTTTTAAATTTAATAATAATAGGTGCACACTACAATTCATTAAGAGATAAGATGGAAGAGTAGGAAATATATGAATTATATATATCTGTATATACTTAATCAATCATTAAATGAATAATTGTATATATTAACATGCCATTTTTAGCATAAAATATGCAATTTTTAAAAATATTCATACATATTACTTAACTATTTCTTTTCCTTTTTGCATTATTTTTTGAATTTTCCGGTTTTTTTGTATTTCTGTCTTTTTTTTGATTTTCTATTTCAGATGAACTTGTATAATCACTATCAAACAATACCGGTAACAAAAAACCCTCTACATTAGTAGATCCTACTGCATTCTGAATATTATCAAATGTTATTATGTCTACTTCATCATCTTCATCGATTTTGTTTTTTCTATTTTCTTTCCCTGGAATCATATCAAATTCATCTTCTCGTTCTTCATATAGAATGTTTTCTTCTAACTCAGTAAAATCAGGTGCAAATGCCGACCATCCCTCTGTTTGAGGAACAGACCAAATATAAATGGTTCCTGTTTCCAAACCCGCGGCTGTAATAAGAGGATAAATTGGATGCCACTGTTTAAAAATAAGTTTTTGAATAAAAAAAAGAGTTTATACATCAATATCTATAAATTCTTCTTTAGGTCCTTCTAAAATTTTTACGAGGGATCCCGTATTTCTATCCCATATATAAATCATATGAGCAGATTGATAGGTAGATGCTAAAAAGTATAAAGTTTAAGGAAGATATAATATATAGCAATTACCCATAACATATTCTCCAGAACAACTGAAAGCACATGCATTCCATTGGAAACGATTAATAACATCTTGGAATTTATGTTCTACTTCGATTAATGTTTCATCGAGTTTTTCTGGTTCATCAATGATAGGAAGTGTTCGAACAATCCTATCAGTTGAATTTATAACAAGAGTTTTTCCTGTAGGACTTAGACGTATTTGTTTGATATTTGAATTAGTTAATCGAAAAGAATAAATAATCTTTTGTATATATAAATTTTTAAGAATTTAAAATGATATATAATAAAATCTACCTCAAAAGATGTACTTGATATAATATTAAGCCATCCTTTAGTAGTGCCACTATAAATATATTTTCCAGTGCTATCAAATGTACAAACAAGGGTAAATTGTTTTGTATCTTGTAAGTTTATTTTTTCATCAATTTCTCCTTCTTCAGCGCCTTCTTTTAAGGGTCTTTTGGGAGCTGTTGGAAGAATATGTTTTTCAATGCATCCACTTGATATATTTGTAAGAATAGGAACATCTTCAAGAAGAGACGCAACAAAAATTTCTCTTTAAGATTAAAAAATAGAAAAGAAAAAAAGAAAGACTAAAGAAAAAAAAAACCTGTTAAGAGGATGTAATTCAGCACCCCAAATAGGTGCATTAAATCGAATTGTTTTTATACGAGAACCATCTTTAAGATCCCATAAAACACATTTCCAATCACGAGCAGCGGATAATAAATATCGGCCTTCAATAGACCAACTTGTTTTAAATATATTAATTTATTAAAAAGTTTTTTTTTAAAAAGTAATATATTCACCATACAGATTGAATAGGTCGAGTATGTCCTTTTAATATCCTTGAAATACCATTCGTTAACAAATCCCATATAATAACAGTTCCATCAAAAAGTCCTGATGCTAAATGATCTCCTTTTTTATTAAATCGAATTAGCATTGCATGTCCATATGCTAAAAATTTATTTATTTTTGTTTAAAAATATGTCTGTTTTCAAATAAATATACATACAAAGTGATGACATTAAACTTTCTGGATATTCTTGAGAAAATGGATTTAAAAGTTCCTATAATAATCTCTTTATAAAAATAAAATAAAAACTTAATTCATACTAAATTCATTAGAAAAACTTAAGAAAAATATTATTTTTCTTAAGAAAAATTTAATGTTGGGCTTATGAATTGATTATAAAAGATTTAAAAAGTCGATATTTTTTTTTATAATAAAAAAAAAAGGTTGAAATTATAAAAGACGCATATAATAAATAAATAAAGAGATTTTCTTAAAGGCCGGTAAAAGATGAGTGGGGAATTGGCCTTTGCACCGTCTTCAGCCACTTTGCGTCAGGTTGAGGAAGTTCAGTTTGGGATTTTAAGCCCGGAAGAAATTGTAAAAAAGAGTTAATAAGAGTATAAAATGGATATCTAATTTTATATTTAGAGAGCAATGAGTGTAGCTAAAATTGAGTATATTTATATTTATATTTATTATTTTTAATTATTTGATGTTTAACATGAAAAAAAAGATATCCAGAAACAATGGATGAATCGGGTCATCGACCACGTATTGGTGGACTCTTAGATCCTCGTTTAGGAACAATTGATAGGAATTTTAAATGCCAAACTGTAGTTGAATGAAGAAAGAGATTTTTTGACATTTTTAAATATTTTTAGTGTGGAGAAAGTATGGCAGAATGTCCGGGTCATTTTGGACATATAGAACTTGCAAAACCTGTATTTCATATTGGGTTTCTTATGAAAATAAAAAAAATATTAGAATGTGTATGTTTAAATTGTGGAAAATTAAAAGTAGATGAGGTATTATTTGAAAAATAAAAAAGTCAATTTTATATTTTAATATAGAATAATCCTAAATTTATCGAATCTCAAAGGTATAGAGATCCAAAATCTCGATTAATTGCTGTTTGGAATATTTGTAAAACGAAAATGATTTGTGAAATTGATTCTTCTATTAATGAACATTATGGTACTAAATCTATAATTGGTCATGGAGGATGTGGTAATCCTCAGCCTATTATACGAAAAGATGGGCTTAAATTATGGGCTACATATAAGAAATCGAAAGATTCTGAGGTAACGATAATTTTATCATCTTGAATTTCGGATTTAAATGTCCTAAAGAATGATTTGCCTGATCGTAGGATATTAACACCTTTAGAAGTTTATACTATATTTAAACACATTTCAAGTGAAGATTTGGGTAAAATGGGGTTAAATGAAGAGTATGCACGACCTGATTGGATGATTATTACTGTTCTTCCTGTTCCGCCTCCTTCTGTTCGTCCCAGTATATCTGTTGATGGTAGTAATCGTGGGGAAGATGATTTAACACATAAACTTTCGGATATTATTAAAGCGAATGCGAATGTGCGACGTTATGAACAAGAAGGTGCACCTGCTCATGTTGTGAGTGAATATGAGCAGTTACTTCAGGTTTATATATATATATATATATATACAATTATTATTAAATAATTCTCTATAGTTTCATGTCGCAACATATATGGATAATGATATAGCAGGACAGCCTCAAGCTCTTCAAAAAACGGGTCGTCCATTAAAATCTATACGTGCTCGTCTTAAAGGTAAAGAAGGAAGATTAAGAGGAAATTTAATGGGTAAACGTGTTGATTTTTCTGCTCGGACAGTAATTACCGGAGACCCTAACTTGTCTCTTGATGAACTTGGTGTACCAAGAAGTATTGCTCGCATTCTTACTTATCCCGAAACTGTAACTCCGTACAATATTCATAGACTTCAGGAATTGGTACGAAATGGACCTAATGAACATCCAGGGGCGAAGTACATTATTCGTGATACAGGTGAAAGAATCGATTTACGTTATCATAAAAGGGCAGGTGATATTCCGTTACAGTATGGTTGGAGAGTAGAGAGACACATTACAGATGGCGATGTAGTTATTTTTAATAGACAGCCTTCCCTACATAAGATGTCTATGATGGGACATCGTGTTAGAGTTATGCCATATTCGACATTTCGTATTAATTTATCTGTAACACCGCCATATAATGCTGATTTTGATGGAGACGAGATGAATCTTCATGTTCCTCAATCTGAAGAAACTAGGGCAGAAATTATTGAAATTTGCATGGTCCCTAAACAAATTGTTTCTCCTCAATCAAATAAACCTGTAATGGGTATTGTTCAGGATACATTAGCAGGTGTACGGAAGCTTACTAGACGAGATAATTTTTTATCTAAGGATCAAGTTATGAATATATTATTGTGGGTCCCTGAATGGGATGGTAATATGCCTCCTCCAGCAATTATTAAACCCAAATTATTGTGGACCGGAAAACAGATTCTTAGCATGGTTATTCCTAAGGGTATAAACCTTATTAGAGATGATGAGAAACAAACACCTATGACTCCGGATGATAAAGGCATCATGTTAGAAGATGGAGAGATTATATATGGTATTGTAGATAAAAAAACAGTGGGGGCGTCGCAGGGAGGTCTTGTTCATACTATTATGAGAGAAAAAGGTCCAGAGATATGTCGTGTGTTTTTTAACGGTATTCAAATGGTTGTTAATTATTGGTTATTACACAATGGTTTTAGTATTGGTATTGGCGATACTATTGCAGATGCGGATACTATGAGAGATATAACGAATACTATTGCGGAAGCAAAAGCTAAAGTACAGGAAATTATTCTTGATGCACAACAAAATAGGCTTCAGGTAGAGCCTGGTATGACTTTGCGTGAATCATTTGAAAGCAAAGTTTCCAGAGCACTTAACCAAGCTCGTGATACAGCGGGGCGTTCTGCTCAGATGAGTCTTAAGGAGTCAAATAATGTAAAGCAGATGGTAATCGCTGGATCTAAAGGGTCATTTATTAATATATCCCAAATGTCAGCGTGCGTAGGACAACAGATAGTAGAGGGAAAACGTATTCCTTATGGATTTAAATATAGAACTTTACCGCATTTTACTAAGGATGATTATAGTCCAGAATCTGGTGGATTTATTGAAAATTCATATCTTAGAGGTTTAACGCCTCAAGAATTTTTTTTTCACGCTATGGCTGGTCGTGAGGGATTGATTGATACTGCTGTAAAAACTGCTGAAACAGGATATATTCAAAGACGTCTTGTTAAAGCTTTGGAAGATGTGATGGTGAAATATGATGGTACTGTTAGAAATTCCCTCGGTGATATTATTCAGCTGGTATATGGTGAAGATGGTTTAGATGGTGTATCTGTTGAATATCAAAATTTAGATTCCTTAAGACTTTCTAATGAAGAGTTTGATAGACGTTATCGTGTAGATGTTATGGATCCTAAAAAAACAATTTTTCCACAGTATTTAGAAGCAGGGAATGAGATAGAAGGGGATATGACTGTACAAAATCTTTTAGATCAAGAATATAGCCAATTATGTGAAGATCGAGAATTATTGCGTAATTTTATATTTAAAGATGGTGATGGGAGAAGACCTTTACCTGTAAATATTCAAAGAATTATACGAAATGCTCAGCAAATTTTTCATATTGATAAGAGAAAAGGGAGTGATTTAAATCCAAAGGATATTATTCTCGGTGTAAATGAGACAATTAAGAAACTTACAATTGTTCGTGGGAATGATAAATTTACAAGAGAGGCTCAGGATAATGCTACACTTCTATTTCAAATTCTTCTTAGATCACGACTCGCATCGAGAAGAGTTATTGAAGAATATCGTCTTAATAAAATTGCTTTTGAATGGGTATTGGGTGAAATTGAAACACGTTTTGCTCATTCTGTTGCCAATCCGGGAGAAATGGTTGGAACTTTAGCAGCGCAATCTATTGGAGAACCGGCTACACAAATGACATTAAACACTTTTCATTATGCAGGTGTATCATCAAAAAGTATTACTCTTGGTGTACCTCGTTTAAAGGAAATTTTGAATGTTGCAAAAACTATAAAAACACCATCATTAACTATATATTTAACACAAGAAGTCTCTAAAGACATGGAATCAGCAAAACAAGTCCAAATCGCTATCGAGCATACAACTTTAAGAACAGTAACATCCGTTACAGAAATCTTTTATGATCCAGATCCCCAACAAACAATTATAGAAGAAGATCGCACTTTTGTGGAGGCATTCTTTGCTATCCCTGACGAAGATGTTGAAGCTAATTTGCATCGTCAGTCAGCATGGCTTCTTCGTTTGGAATTAGATCGTGCTAAAATGCTTGATAAAAAATTAAGTATGAGTGATGTTGCTGCAAAAATTACAGAAAGTTTTCATAAGGACTTATTTGTTATATGGAGTGAAGATAATGCGGATAAATTGGTTATACGATGCCGTGTTATAAAAGATGAGGAAAAGTCATTTGATGATGATGATGATCCTGTTGAGGAGGATATGTTATTAAAAAGAATTGAGAGTCATATGTTAGAGTCTATTAGTTTACGTGGAGTTCCAAATATTTCTAGAGTATTTATGATGGAACACAAAACAATATATCAAAAAGAAAATGGTGAATTTGCAAGAGGTGAAGAATGGGTTTTAGAAACCGATGGAATAAATTTAGCAGAAGTGATGGCAGTTGAAAATGTTGATCCTCGGCGCACTTATTCAAATTCATTTGTAGAGATTCTCCAGGTTTTGGGGATCGAAGCTACAAGGGCTGCATTATTAAAGGAACTGCGTAATGTTATTGAATTTGATGGTTCGTATGTTAACTATCGCCATCTTTCTTTGCTTGCGGATACAATGACATCTCGTGGTCATTTGATGGCTATAACACGTCATGGCATTAATCGTGCTGAAACTGGTGTCTTGATGAGGTGTTCTTTTGAAGAAACTGTGGAAATTTTAATGGAAGCTGCTGCAGTTGGTGAAATGGACGATTGTCGTGGTATTTCAGAAAATATTATGTTAGGACAATTGGCACCTTTGGGTACCGGTGAATTTGATGTGATTTTGGATGAGGATATGCTCAATGATGTAGTTATAGATCGCCATATGTTTAGAGGAGCATCATCTGTAGCTCTAGGTAAAGCATCTTTACATGAAGATCAGGCGACTCCTTATGATTCACGATCACCTATGTCAGATAGTGGCTATGTTGGATCATCTGATGGAGCTGCATTTTCTCCTCTTGTTCAGTCAGGTTCTGAAACACCAGGGGGGTTCACAGAATATGGTGGGGGATTTGGTGTATCACCATATGGTGCTGGTTTACAATCTCCGGGATATCATCCTTTTTCTCCGTTTTCAGGGACATCACCTGTATCACCAGGTTATTCTCCGGCCTCTGCATTTTCACCAACAAGTCCACAAATTGCTGGAATGTCTCCGGGGTTTTCACCTACATCCCCATTGTGTTCACCAATTAGTCCTGCTTACTCTCCAACATCGCCGGCTTATTCACCAACTTCACCAAGATATAGTCCAACTTCTCCAAAGTTTTCACCGACATCTCCTGCTTATTCGCCGACATCACCAAGTTATTCACCGACATCTCCGGCTTATTCGCCGACATCACCAAGTTATTCGCCTACATCTCCTGCTTATTCGCCTACATCGCCGGCTTATTCACCGACATCTCCTGCTTATTCACCGACATCTCCTGCTTACTCTCCAACATCGCCGGCTTATTCACCAACTTCACCAAGATATAGTCCAACTTCACCGAGTTATTCACCGACGTCACCTGCTTATTCACCAACTTCTCCAAAGTTTTCACCGACATCTCCTGCTTATTCGCCTACATCTCCGGCTTATTCGCCGACATCACCGGCTTATTCGCCTACATCACCAAGTTATTCGCCTACATCGCCGGCTTATTCACCAACATCACCAAGATATAGTCCAACTTCACCAAGATATTCTCCAACATCACCTGCTTATTCACCAACTTCACCAAGACATTGAAGATAATATTTTTTAATTTTTGGAATCTATTTTAAACCAATTTTCAATAATGTTTTTATATTCTATGGGAGTTTTTATTATAGAAATAATCATGGGAAAAATATAAGGAAGATTCTTATATTTTTTATTAATACATTTGCATTTTTTTAAAAAAGATATTGTTTTATTTGATATATTTATTGAATTTACTGTTTCGATTTTTTACAATATTCAGACGTCAAATTAAGTTTTTAGATATAATTTTCTAGTTAAAATTAAGGGATTTATATTAAGAAAAAAACATTCTTTAAACATTTATGTAGGTTAAAAATATTATTCTTTTTTTTCTGTAAAAATTTGATCAAAATATACTAAGAAATTTCATTTTTTTTAAATCTGATACTAATAATTCTTTATAGTTTTTGTAGTTTAAATATTATATATTTTTCATTTTTCTCAATGTTTTCATCCAAAAATAAGCAATCTGAAGTGTCTTATATTGAAGCTTGGCACAAAAAACAGGCAGCAGTACTTTTTATATTGATTTTTACTTTTAACACTAACTGGGCAATTAAAGCTGGCTTCTGCCTTTCGATTACTTTCTGAGGCATGTAGTGCAGCTGCACGGGAGATACAGGACTTTCCTTTTCCACATTTGTTGCCTTTGAACGACGAACAAACAAAACATGTACCAGTTACGTCACCTGTAGTAGAAACACCCATTTTATCCTCTTCGGAGATTCAGATGATTCAAGAATCTGCTCAGGAATTACAAACAGATGTAACAGAAGTTAAAAAACGTAAAATTCGTGATCCAAATCAGCCAAAAAGGCCACTGAGTGCTTATTTGTCTTTTCAGTTAAAAACACGCCAAGCAGTTAAAGATAGTTTGGGGGAGAATGCAACACAGAAGGAAATTCTCAGTGAAATTGCTGAAAGATGGTCTAAGTTGGATGATAATGAGAGAAAGGTTATAAATATATTAGTATTGAAATATATCTTAACATAGTCAGCCATTTGAAGAAGAAGCGAGGAAAGCACGAGAACAGTATGATAAGGAGATGATGGCATATCGATGTTCTTCAGAATATAAAAATCATGCAAATGTTGTGCAATCAAAAGAAAATGTGGAGACACATATTAAGGTACCGCCACAAAAATATGAGAATAAGGAAAGCTCAGAAGATGCTACATTTATAGTAAAAAAAACAACTGAGACGGATAATTCTGGAGGAACTATGAGTGATATTCAGGGGGAGAAGGAAAGAGAGAAGGAAAAAGAAAAAGAAAAAGAAAAAGAAAAAAAAAAAGAGAAGGAGAAAGAGAAGGAGAAAGAGAAGGAGAAAGAGAAGGAGAAAGAGAAGGAAAGAGAGAAGGAAAGAGAAAGAGAGAAAGAAAGAGAGAAAGAAAAAGCACAGGAGAAAGAGAAAAAGAAAAAACATAAGAAAAAAGAGTCGCATGATCCGGGTGATGATAGTTCATTGTTAAAAGAGAAAAAAGAACCCAAAAAACATAAAAAAAAAGAGGGACAAGTAGAGAAGGACTGATAATTGTTCGGATTTATTGTAATATTGCGAGTGAGAGAATAAGATTATGTGTAATTAATTACTATGAAAAATCGGTTTGATTAATTTTATTTTATTGAATTTTACTTATCAGATTTTGAAAATCATATTTAAGAGGTAATTTCAAGTTTTAAATCAAGGCATTGAGTAGAATCATTGTATGGTTTAGTTATATCCTATTTTTTGTAGTTTATAAAACGTTGAAATGTATTCCACATGAATATATGTATATGAAGCGATGATCTTATAAATAACAGTAAATTTATATTAAGAAAGATTTGAATATATTAAAAAATATTATAAATGCAAAATTACTGTGTTCTAAGGTATATTTTTTTTAAATATTTTTTTTGTGTAATTTTTTAAATGTTTTCGCTTGTGTTGTCATGATTAGTATAAGCCCATGGAATAGGTGTTAAATTTGGTGCACTAGAATCATTATGATTTATTATTTGATCGCAAGGATCTGTTTCAGATACTTTAAAAGCCATAGTTGTTGATGTTACCTAAAAAAATTAAAAATAAAGAATTTCAATTGAGATTTACCATAATTGTTCTTTCTACTGCTCTTAGATATTTTTGTATAGTATTATAATGTAATGTAGGCATTAAAAGAAGCTCTGCTAAGCGTTGTACAGTATGTGGAGGATGTGATGAAAAATTAGAATATAAGAAATTTATGATTCGGAAAAATAACATTTTTTCTGATTCAGAGATACTCGATGGAAATCCATCTTTTGTTTCTAGGCCATTTTCAAGTGTTGAAGAAGATTTTGATGGGTTAAATAATAATAAATTCTAATTATTAATTAATGTCTTTATATTACTTAGAAATTCACTTGTTTTAAACGACTTTCAAAAACATTTTTCCAATCATTCCATTCTTCACTAAATATATAAATTAATATTGTATTTTAATTTAAAAAAGTTGAAAAAAAAACTTAAAAATTCCTGTATTTGCAAGAGATTCTAAAAATGCCATTTTAATTTGATCTTTAAAATAAAATATAAAATATTTATATAAAAGGGTTCATTAAATGATTATTTTAGGATATTCTAAATGTTCAAAATGTCTTTTGATTCTTGAGAATTTTTTTCTTTCAAAATATCTAATTATTATGTCGTTTAAAGTTAGTCGACTTGATAAACTTAATAATGTTTTGTCTTAATAGAAATAATCTAATATAAAGAAAAGGATATAATATTGAACTGAATATACAATTTTTTTGTGTATATATTGTTCTTTATAATATTCTTATATATAAATATTTAATTAAATAAAATTGATATATTTGTATAAATATATAATTTAAAAAGAATATCTATTTTTTATGATTTTATGATTTGGATGATAGATGTTTAAACTTAGACATAAAGTTTTACTTAAAATGAGATGATTTAAGGGTTCATTAAATAAACAGTATATTTAATTTTTTATATTTATTATATATTTATTTCAGATAAAAAGATTAATTTGAAAAAATGATATTTTATGATCTGTGTTGTTAAAATGAGGGGTTTGAATATTAAATATTGAATTGATAGTATAAAAAGAAATATGATTAATATTAAAGGTTATTTAAATATTTTTGAATAAAACATTGTATTAATTTGATTATGAAAATAACATTTATTATGATTAAAATTATTTTATTCAATTTAAATTTGTAAAAGTCAATACATTTATTTGAATTGTATTAAATATTATTAGAGATATATTATAA
Organism: Pneumocystis canis; assembly: GCA_017311265.1. Taxonomy (NCBI): domain Eukaryota; kingdom Fungi; phylum Ascomycota; class Pneumocystomycetes; order Pneumocystales; family Pneumocystaceae; genus Pneumocystis; species Pneumocystis canis. The sequence goes on along the minus strand of JABTEF010000022.1, from coordinate 66,871 downwards.
TTTTTATGAAAGATTTTAAATAAAAAAAATAAAAAATTGGATATAAAAACATTTTAATATTTAAGAGTTGTATTATTAAATTAAAATATAAATAATTATGTTTGATACTGATTTAAAATTAAATAACACTTCTTTACTCTTAATTGAATTTCTTTAAGTGTTTTATTAATTGAAGTAATTTTTTTCTGAATATAAAGAGAATCAGAAAGAACACGTTCAAGAACTTGAGAATCAACGAGATGTATACAAGCTTGAAGTTCTAATAAAGTTTAAATAAATTCAAAAAAAAAAGTAAAAATTACTTAAAATTAAATGATCCAATTGAGTAGATAATGTCTTTTTTGTATCATAAATACTTTTCATATTTAAAAGCATATCTGTTATTGACGGATGTAATATATGATGAAGTATATGATATAACTCTTGATTTTTAAAAGTTTCATCCGAGTAATATAAAGGATCAATTTGTTTTAAAACTAAATGCTTATCGGATTTCATATATAAGATAACATAGATAACAATTCGATAAAAATTATAAAATCAATATATATACACTAAATAGAAGAACATATATTTTAAAATAATAGCATTTTTATTTCATAATATACAATTCAATGGAGAAGATGAGATATATATAAATTGCTATTTTTTTAAACAATAATTTTGTAATATTTGTACTTCAAAAAAATGAAATAATAAATTTAACTGTTTTTATAGGAAATAAATATAATATTTTTGATATTGTTGCAACAACAATGGTATATATTCATTTTTTAAATGCCTATTTTTTTTTTGCTTGAAAATGGTTAATTAACCCAATAATAAATTATAGTAAGAACTTATGTAAAATTATGAATAAAATAAGGTAAGCATGCATCCATATTGATGAAAATACCAATAATTTACATAAAAATGAAATACAGTACATGTGTAATTAGAATTATTATTAATTTTTTTCAATTTTATTCAATTCAGAGATCAAAAATTTTCCATCAAGTACTTTCTAATACTATAACATTGAAGAAAATACTATTAATAAACGCGTTTTGTTTTGATTTTAAAAAATATTTTAATATATTATACCTAAGTAGAAATTATGTACTAGTTAATTGTGATTTATATCAATGGATAGAGAATTTTAGGCCATCTTTAGTATTATAGATTAAACATATGAGGATGATATACTGATTCTTAATTATACTTTTATATTTCAAAAAATAAACAATGCTTTGTATCATACACTAGCGACAAGGCAATTGGTAAAGGTATTTAAATCATTAGAAATATTAAATAATTAAGATTAATTATGAAATTAACCAAAGATATAGAAAGAAATTTTATTAGCCAAAAACGAAAATCATTGTTTATGATGTTCTGAGCATATTAAAAGGGATCTGGGTAATTTTTATGAATCTATGTTATCCATTAGTGTGTTATAATTGGTTAAAAAGATAATTATAATAAAATAAACAAAACACAATAAATATTTGATTATTTTCAACACTTCTGAATTTCTTCAAACTGTTGCCATAACATATTTCCATATTAATAGCTCAATTAAATTTATTAATGAATTTGAATCAGGATTTTATTTTTCAAAAGGTTATAAGATTATTGTATTTTTATCTATGCTTATTATATTAATAGATTATAGTATTTATTAATGGTATTAATTTCATTTGGGAAATAATTGAGCTGATAAATGTTGATTATAAATTTATTTATTGATATTTGGAATATCTTTTTTACACTTTGCAACTTGTTTATTTATTAAGACATATCTATAGAACATATATACCTTTATTCTTTGAACCTATCCCTCAATTACACTGTTCTTTATGACTGGAAATCGTATTGAAAAATTGATTGATTGGAAATAAACTATTAAAAGAAATTTAATATACGCTATTTTACATCATTTGAGATTATAAAGAAATTATTATATAGGATTTATAAATATTCATTTTCAGTTAAATAAAAGAGTTCTAATAATCTGGAATGAATTATTATTTAAGTATATTTTAAATATTAGAAATGATGTTTAATCTTATTAAATACTTAGATGATACATATAATATCGACAAGATTTGTATAAAAATTAGAAGGTCTATGAGAAAAGTAGAAGCTTATCTAGAAATCTTCTGAAAAATAAACTATATACATCGCCAATTGTTAATAATATGCAAATTTATCACGACCATGTTTAACTCGAATCTAAAATTCTGTCAATTCAATATTATTTACTCCTCAGCACAAACATCGAGTAATGCCTCATTAAGAGTTCCCTAATCAGTTTATTTAAGAATAACTTAATGATATAAACATACTTCTTTAAAAGCAGCTTTTAATTTTACAATTTCTTCTTCAGTTAACTTTCGTCCGGCCCTATTTATATTCAATATTTTCTCATCAAACAGCATATTAACTGACATAGATTCAAGCTCTTTAGTCCGGATTCTATTTACAGTAGTTTCTTTTGTTTCAATCTTTCGTTTTTTACGACATCCTTGTATTTTTGCACGAAAACATTCACAAAAACCAATGGTTTCTGCATCTCCCCTTATTTCTACCGCTCCTTTTTCTAATTCGTGAATACTAATGAATTTTTCATAAACATTTTGGATTGCAAGACCATCTTCTTTAAGAAAACATTCAAACTGTTCAGCATAGCCAAGTGCTTCTTGCTTTGCTGAAAGAAAACCATATTTGTCACAAGATAAATACTTTCCAGTGGATGATTTAAAGCTATATTTTCCTGTATCTGAAATACTGGTACTCACCCATACTTGACGAACATCATCCGGCTCAATGGTATTCAAATTATCAGAAGGATTTAAAGGCATACCAAAAACCTTCCCAGATGCATCACAAGAAAGTGCTATAGCTAATGAAAAATATAAATATAATTCTTATATTCTTAATTAAAACTTACGAGGAGAAGATGGAAACCTAATTACAAATAAGTTTATTTTCAAATTTAAATAATATTACATCAAAAAAAGAGGTCCATTAATATCCTCTAGAGAAACTAAACGGGTCCAACCTGTTTCTTCATTATTTTTGGTATCTATTTCATCTGTGGTTTCAACAGCAATATCTTTAGTTTCATATGATGATCGCTTTTTTCGTTTTCTAAAGAAATCACTAAGTTAATTACAAAAAGCATTAGAAGAAACTTTTTCTCTCCTTTAAAGCTCAGTTTACTAGATTTAACTAAATACGAACTCATATTTTTTTACCAGATTTCTCCGAATTTTAAGTTTTAGGTGAATCTTATCTTTTTTTTTGTAACTTCTTATTTTAATAGTAAAAATGATTTGGATAAACTTTTTAGAGACAAGAACACTGTATTTAAACAGAAATGGTTTTTGCAAGATGTATTTAAACATCAATTTACATATTCATAGATCAAAATATCAATGGATTGATAAAATTGAAAGAAGAGAATTGCAAACACATGTTAAAGGAATGGATATTAATTGTTTGTCTCATTTACAGACGATTGGACGTCTGGAAAATTTATTAATGACATCTGATTTATCACCTGGATCTATTTTTATGTTACCTTATGGTACTCGGATATATAATAAATTAGTAGAATTTATGAAAATTCAGTGTCAAGCTCGTGGATATCAAGAAGTAAGAAGCCCAATGATCTATAAAAAAATACTTTGGAATAAGAGTGGTCATTGGGATAATTATAAAAATGAAATATTTGAAGTAACAGGTCGAGGTATAATGGGAAATAATAAAAGTGAAAATTATCTTCAGAATGAAACATATGGATTAAAACCAATGAATTGCCCTGGACATTGTCTTATTTATTCATTAGAAGAAAGATCTTATAAAGATTTACCGATTCGTTATATAGACTTTGGAGCTTTGCATCGGTTTATATATATATAATATCTTAGTATTTAACTGATATAGTTACAGCAATGAAGCATCTGGATCTTTGAATGGATTAAAAAGACTTCGTCAATTTCATCAAGATGATGCACATATTTTTTGTCGACAATCACAAGTTTTTGATGAAATATCTTCAATTTTAGATATGATTAGAATGATATATTCCGTATTTAGGTTTCCTTCATATGAATATTTTTTATCAACTAGACCGTCTAAGTTTGTGGGTTTACTTGAAGATTGGGAAAGAGCAGAAGAAGCATTAAAGCAGGCTTTAAATGCAACAAAACAGTCATGGTCTTATAATAGGGGACAAGGTGCTTTTTATGGGCCAAAAATTGATCTCTTTGTGGCAGATAAAGCGGGGAAAAAACATCAAATGGCTACAGTTCAGCTAGATTTTCAGCTTCCTTTAAGATTTCAACTTAAATATAGATCACCCTCTAAAGATAGCTCATATGATATATCTAAAGGTGTTTCTGTTATGAAAACACCAGTAATTATACATAGAGCTATTTTTGGATCCATGGAAAGGATGATGGCTTTATTATTAGAACATACAGAAGGATGTCTACCTTTTTGGTTAAATCCTCGTCAGGCAATTATTATCCCAGTTGGTGGTAAAGATATCATAGAGTATGCAAATAATGTTTATTATCAAATATCTGGATTCAAAAATGGTTTAAATGTTATTCAAGAAATTCATAAAAGAATATTTTATGTAGATATGGATTTAAGTCAAAGAACATTAGCTAAAATGATTCGAGATGCATGGGGAAAGGCATACAATTTTATCATTATCATTGGTGATAAAGAAATGAAGACAAAAACTATTTCTGTTAGATATAGAAATAGTAAAAAACAAGATATTATGGAACCTAAAGATGTATATAATATGTTTGTGAAATTAGAAGCATCATATGAATGAAATAAATATAAAATAAACCTTTTCTGCAATCATTTTAATAAATAGTTGTATTTCATAGCAGCTAATATGATATTTTAATAATGTATATATTAAATAGTACAATAATGGTTTTGTATTCAATTTATATATAAAAATGATTTTTTCACATTTATGAATATCCGACATATGCTTTGGTACTTAATAGAAAATGAGTATATAAATATTGATAAAGTTTCGCAAAGAATAAAAAGTTTTAACTAAATTTCAGAAAATTGAATAAAACAACCATGAAAGATCAGTAATACTTTTCCTCTAATAATAATAAAATTTTTATAATTATCACAATTAATGAGATATATTGATCTCAAAGTATATGATCTGGGAGATTATCATATGCATCTTCATTCAATGTTTTTTCAATTAATTTAAAGGTAGAACGTAATGGAAGTCCCTAGAATGATTTAGTAATTAAATAAAAGGTGTAATTATTACCATGATATTAGTATAATCCCCTTTGATTGATTCAATTAACAATGCACCGTATCCTTGAATACCATAACCACCTATAAATAACAAATAATTAAGAATAAAAAAAAAATAAATAACAAATATATGAGAAAATTTAAATCATTGTTTGTTTAAATGATAATTTAACTCAAATTTTAATTTTGAAAATAAACGTACCTGCTTTATCCAATCCTTCACCACATTGAACATATGCTTCAAGTAATTCATCTGAGATAGAAATATCAAATGCAACCTCTGATTCTTCAACATGTGTACGTAAATTATATCCCGGTTGAATTGGTACTCGTAAAGGTGCAATAACAGCAATTCCAGTAAATACTTTATGAGGAAGTTTACTATCTCGTAATCTTTGAAGTGTTATTAATTGTTCCATTCGTGAACGAGGTTTTCCAATAATTGAAGTGCCAGAAAATACAATGGTATCTGCTGCTATAACTAATGCTGGTGATGGTGTTGTATTAACCTTTTAATAAGAAAAGATAAAGAAATATATTAAAAAAAAAATGTACCAAAGATTCATAAACACGTAATGCTTTACGACTTGCCATATCGACACAAAATTCCCATGGGGTACTATTATCGGTAGAGTCAAAAGATTCAATTAAATCTGGTGCTTGAATTTCAAATTCATAAAAACCCTGTTAAATAAATTAGAAAATAAAGAAATTAATATCATTTTAGATTAAAATATTAAGATTTTAATTAAAACAAAGTCTTTTTTCTTTTCTTTTTTCTAATTAAAATCTTTCATACCATTTGTTTCATTAATTGTTGACGACGTAATGATGTTGATGCAAGAATAATACGTTTTCCATGTAATTGTTGATGTAAAGATGTAGAAAAAGTTGTTACAGATTCATAAGGCGGTGGATCAAGAGATGGTACTGTAGGAATAGATCCCATTTTTATATTTTTTTCTACCATTTAACACTGATTTATTCGTATTTAAAAGAATAATATTCGTATAATTTTTTTAATATTAAAAAAAAAGTTTTTATATTTAAAAAAAAATTAATTAAAATAATAATAAAATGGATGAAACAACAAATACTGCTCCATTAATGTTAACAGATTATCCTTCTAATAATCATTCTTCTTCACAATCTTCTACATTACGATTAGATCAACTTGGACCTGTTGTTATTAATAGTGATGGAACTCTTGCACGTATTGAAAATTGGTTATCATTAACAGATATTGAAAAACGTCGTATTGAACGAGTTCTTGTTCAACGAAATCAAGAAAGACTTAAAAAACTTCAAAAGCAAAATGAAAATAATGAAAAATTAAATTAAATATTATTTAAAGATGAAAATGAGAATTTAATTTATATAAAATATAAATTAAATGAAAATATTAATAATATGGAAAAGTTAAATAGAAATTAAAAATGCTGAATATTTGAATAAATGTTTTAATTTTTTTATAATTTTTAAATGAAAATTGATTTTTTTTATTTTATTGAATAAAAATGTTTTTTAAAAGAAAATTGTTCGAAATTATTTAATTATAATTAAAAATGACAAAGGTAAGAGAAAAGAATGCATATAAAACGCATATAAGACGCATATAAAAATATAAATATGGATGAATGAATATATATATATATATAAAGTATTATTAAATGTAGAAATGATTTTAAATTTTGTGTTTTATATTTATTTATTTATTTATATAAAAATATTTAATAATATTTCATTAGGGAACATCTTCATTTGGTAAACGAAATAGAAAAACACATACACAATGTCGACGATGTGGTCGACGTTCATTTCATATGCAGAAATCTACATGTGCATCTTGTGGTTACCCTGCAAGTAAAACTCGTCGATGTGAGTTAATAAGATTAAAATAATTAATTGTTTATTTAAATAATAATATATAAATAGATAATTGGTCAATTAAAGCTATTCGACGTAAAACAACAGGTACCGGTCGTATGCGTTATTTGAAACATGTTTATCAACGATTTAAAAATGGTTTTCGTATGTGATTGATTAATATATATATATAATAGAATTATTACTAAAAAAAACAGGAACAGGGGAAACAGCGAGGAAATCAAAAGTGGAACATATATAAAAATCAAGAAAAAATAAATATTTTGTTTGATGTATTTATATTAATAATAGAAATCTTATAAAATAAAAATTTATCGTTTCTATAGTAACCATTAATGGAAATCTTAAAAAATTAAGATAAATTGAGATATAAGTGATTAGACTGTTTTATGTGCATATCTTGCTAATAAAATGGGTGAATAAAACGAATTAAATGTATATAATTAATTATTACCTCGAGGATTTCTTGGATCATTAATGTACGTTTCAGATTGCATCATTGTATCAGCTATACGATATACGCTATAAAACACAATAGCACCTGCTACAAAAAATGGCATTAATGGTTGACTATATATAATTAGTTTATAAAACAGTTATTTGTATTTAAATAACCTGAAAGCAGTCGGCCATTTCTTCATTCCCCACTTCATAGTTTTTATTATGTCGTTAATCATTTCGAAAATCTTACCCTAACCCCCATATATAATGATTTAAGTTAGGGTTAAGATTACTCAGATCTTGATATCTCAAGATTTCAAGAAATGAAATCACCACGTATTCAGGGTCAACAAACTATACAAACAACGGTTGCACCAGGTGATTCGTTAAGAAGGTATAAAATGATTAAAATATTATTTATATTGATTATTTAATAAAATATGAATATATAGCTTAGAAGCATGTGTTTCTTCTTTAAATGCATGTAATTATAGAGTATAGAAATGTTAGAATGATGAATATTTAATAATATTACTTGAAAAATATAGATGGATCTTCTTTTAGCAGCATTAGATACAGGAATTCATGATTTTCCACGTATACAATCAGTACTTTCGAATCAACGAGTATATATTATTTTTCAAAATGATTATTATATTAATGTATAGAATTTTGAAGTAGTAACTGAATCAGATGTAAAAAAAGCTCAACAAGTATTAAAACATGAAATTTATCCGAGAATTGAAGCATTATTGCAACGTGCAGAAATGGGTATTAATAAACTTGAACGTTGCGAAAAAACACTACAGGGTAAAGCTGAATTGCAAGAAATACGATTACCATCAATGCGTTCAAAACATACATTAATGGAAATAACTGAACAACAAACACGTAGGAAAGAATTATATGCATTACGTCTTCAAAAGCAACGTCTTATTCATGCATTGGATCAATTATCATTTAAATCACAATAGAAACAGAATGAATGAAAAAATGTATAATAGAATAATAATTGACAAAAATGATGAATTTATTTTCATAATTTATATTAATAAATATCATGAAAAATTTGGATAAATAATAATTTAAATCTTTAAAAAATAATCTTAAAAAATTTTAATTTATTTATATGATTTTATATATGTTTATTTTAAAAATTCAGTATTTTAAGTCATATTTGATTTGATATTATTTTTAAATATATCTGAAGTTTTTATTAATTTGAATTAATAAAAATCAAATTGAAAATAACCAACAATTATATATGCATTTAATAATGATAATACCTGTTCTTTTTGAAAATTCTTTAAATATTTTATTTTATAATAAGATAAATATCAAGTATAATTTTTTATATAAATCTAAACAATTTGAATTTTCTATTATTTATAATAATTAATTCATATGATAAATTTAAAAAAATGATTGATATATAAGAAAAATATGATATTTTCATATTCATATTCTTCATTTGTATAATGAAAAAGCAATTGAGTATTTTATGACGTTGTTTTAGCTTTTAACATTATAACTAATTGGTTATTCGAAATATACGAAAAGAATTTATAGTGTTTGATTAAGAATTCAAATATTATATAAGATAATTGATTATAAAAAGAAATGATACAGTCTTTTCAAGCATCATTATATGAAGGACATGTATGGTTACCACTTAATTTACGAATAATACTTGGATTAGGTGCTTTATGGGCATTAAAACGTGATCTTCGACGAGCAGATATGGTAGGGATATTAAATGAAATGATAACATTACCTTGTATAATGAAACGATTACATGAGAAAATGTTAAGTAATGCAACTGGACGACGATTATTGCGAGAACGTCCAAGAATGAATACAAAAATATTAAATCTTGATAAATTACATAGCCTTCCTGAACATACATTGGGTAAAACGTATGCAATATGGATGGACACTTATCGGTTAAATGCGGATACACGTGGAACGGTATAAAATGTTTAAATATATATTTAAATTAAATGTTTAAGGTACGTTATATTAATCATATAGAATGGGCGTATATAATACAACGATATCGGGAGTCACATGATTTTTATCATACTTTAACAGGATTACCAGCAACAATTGAAGGAGAAGTAGCTTTAAAATGGTATTTCATTCGTAAAATAAATAATATGAATAATTATCTAATAAAAGGTTTGAATGGGTACATTTAGGATTACCCGCCGCAATGTTGAGTGGACTATTGGGTATATTTCGATTAAATGATAAACAAAGACAACGATTATATACTTTGTATATACCATGGGCATTATATTATGGAAGAAATTGTCAGATGTTATTAAATGTATATTGGGAAGAGGAACTTACAACAAATATTGAAGTATTAAGACAACGACTTGGTTTACGTGTAGCTCCTAGAAGGAATATAAATTAATAAAAATTATAATAAATATAAAATAAATATAGGATAATTATAAAATAATTATATTGTATCTAAATCATCGTCTGAAACACGGCGTTGATACTAGAAGGTTAATAAATTTAATAGTATATGAAAAGAGGAACAAACAATAATTTTTGTTTCATTTTTTCTTGTTTCTTCACCGCTAATTTCATTTAATAATGTAATTAATGCAGATTCAGTCACTTTTTGATAAAGTGTGCCTTGTCGTGCCATACGTAATAACATATCTTCAATAGCACGTGCACGATCAGCATGAACAAGTGAAATTCGAGTTAGTCGATCTCGTGCAGCAGGTTCAAGAATATGAGAAAGCTAATAATAAAATAAATAAATATATATATAGAAAGAGAAAAATATACCATTGTATGACGTGCAGCTTCTTGATCAGCTGCTTCTTGTGTGGCTGAATGTGTATCAGTTGTTTCATTACTATTTCATATATAAATGTTTGATTTAATAATTAATATAAAAATATACTTATTCTTAAATGAAGAAAGATTTACCGTATGTGTTGACATTTTTAAAATAATTTATCAAATGCTATATAATAAATACACCGAATTATATGCGCACTATATAAGCACTATATTCCTTGTAAATACGTTCTATATTAATACACTTAGATTTTATGCACTGAATTTTATGTGTTTTAAAACTATTTTAAATGTGCTAAACTATTTTATATATTATGAATAATATTAAATATTTATATTTTTTTCTCTACGTTCTTTTATAGAGCTATTCCGTTAACTACACGTATTTATAAATTTGGACGACTTAAGTCCTAACATTATTTAATAAACGTATTTCTTTCAAATTTTGAAAATTTATCACCCTTAAAATAAATTAGGAGGGTAAATTATTAATATATAATCTGTTTTATTACGCATATAGTGCGCATATAATTCGGTGCATCATTAGATAATATTCAATAGTGGACGCATATAATATACATAAAAAGGTTATTTAATTTAAAAATGGTAGAAGAAGAAACATTAAGTCAAGAATTTGCAGTATTAAGTAGTAAATTGGTAGCTTCAATTGAAAAACAAGCAAGTTTAGAAGATCGAATGCATTGGACGGATCATGCATTAGCAGCAGCAAAAATACGAATTCGTGAACTTGAAGCAGCTCAACAAGAATGTGTTGAGCGTATGGCACAAGTATTACAGGAAAAACAGGGTATTGAAGAGGAAACAAAAGCTTTAATGACAAAATTAATTGAAGAAACACGACAACGTGGTCAGGCAGAGACGGATAAGCGAACAATTGAAAAAGAATTAGAAGATTTAACGAAAACATTATTTGAGGAGGCAAATAGAATGGTTTCTGTTGCATATAAGGAACGGGAATATTTAGAAAAACGTAATGAACATCTTCAAGCAAAACTTGAAGATACAGAAATGCTTTTACGATCTCATCAAACACAACTTGCTGAATTGAAAGAACGTTTATTGTGTTTTTCAAATATGTCAATTAATAGAAATAATACATTAGTTTGTACACTCGATACTGTTGGGATCGATGAAACGATAAATACGACAGATACTACAATAAATACAATACCCTTAACGCCACAGGCGATTCGGGAAAATTCGCTTTCTTTGAATAATAATGATCATGGAACATTAGAAGAATTACCTCGGCAGTTTCGAAATGATATTCCTGCATTTCATGAATTTTCTGTTTTTTTTCATACTATATGTGCACAAAAAAAAACATCACCAGTATCTTCATTTGAGCAGTCAGTTTCATCTACACAACCGGATTCACCTGTATTTCATAATTTAAATAGGTCGTCTACTGGACCAATACGATCATCATCTCCTTTTTTTCATCTTACTACTCCTACTCTTTTTGCTTCATTTAAGGAATCAAAATTTATTAAACGATGTATTTATGAAGATATTGAGCCGACATTACGATTAGATAATGCACCAGGCTTATCTTGGCTTGCTCGGCGCACAATGTTTTCTGCAATTCTTGATGGACAGTTAGTGATTGAACCTGCCAAATCACTAAATACATCATCTTCCTGTTCGCTTTGTGGTAATGATTGTTGTGTTGACAAGGATATGCAAATACATCAGTTTCGTACTTCAGAATCCCAGAATACACTTAAATCATATCCTATGTGTTCATATTGTTTAAGACGTGTAAGAAGTGTTTGTAATTTTGCTGGATTTATTCGTCAACTTCGTGATGGGCTTTGGAAAATGGAGGATAATAATGATGAAATTAAAGCATGGAAGGAGACAATTCGATTACGTGAGGCCATGTTTTGGTCCCGTGTCGGTGCTTATTTTCATACAGATTCTATGCTCAATAAGAATACATCTTCATAATTAATATTGAATCCTACTATATTTTTTATCTTAAAAGATATATTTAAGTGAGGATTTTATTTGTATTTGATTTTTATGGTTTTGTTTTATATAGATCTAAATAGATGGACTACGGTAAATTGGCATATTTAATTCAGTTACAAATGGGTATATAATTGATGGCAAGCTATATTTATATTTGCATTGGGTGGTTTGAATACCGATGGCGGTATTTTGTCAGGAGAATATTAATCAATTTCTGTTTTTGTTGTTTAATTTTTTTGGGATGTTTTCGATACACATATAATCTTTTTAATGGCACAAATAAGAGTCGTTTTGGTATAGGATTTGTATTGGCCTTATTCATTTATTTTGATATATAATTTTATCAGAAATTTCTTTTTTGGATTATGCATAAATTTTTTATCTTTAAAGAATCTATAGGGTATTAATAATTTTGATAAAAGCACTGTATCTTAATAGAATTTGGATTAGATATATTCATGAGTTTAAAATATTTAAAATGAATTAATATTAGTTTTAATGTAGATACTATATCGATAAGTATCTGACATAATGTTATTTTTATTGTTTTATGAGCGTATATTGGGTATTTGTATGGGAAATACATATGTTTGAATGATAAGAATTTGGTAAACCTCTGAGGATTGATCATATCAATATAATGTAGATGAGGTATTTTAAAGTAAAATTATTTTTATTGGTTTTGCTTCATTTATGTGCATAAGATTGATTTGATTTTTTTTTAGAAATTTATAATATAATATAATTGGATAATGTATGAAAAGTTTTTTCAAAATACTATGTAAAGATATTTTTGAACCTATTTTTTAAATATCTTTATATAGTATTTTGAATGGTAATAGAAAATAAGATACATTATTTTGCATGCTATATTAATTAAATGGTATATATATATAATCTTAGACATTGACTGTCTTTATTTAATATTAAACATGTTTTAAAATTCATTAAATTTAACTAAAAGATAGAGACTTGATTTATACGAGATATATTATAATTTATAATTTAATGATAAAGGCAATAAATGAATATTTTTAAATCATGTAGAATATTATTTATACAGGTTATATGTTTCATAAAATAAGAAATTATTAAGAGTTTAAACTTTAAAAAAAAAAAATAAAAAAAGGTTAATTTAGTTTATATAAAATGCATTTTTAAATTAGAAAAAGATTAAATCAATTAATACAAGAAAATATAATATACAGATATGTAAATTTAAAATATGTAATGTCAAAAACATATATATTCGTTTGAAATTAACATATTAATTACAAATTATAAATAAATATCTGTTAATAATATTTTATATATTTTCCTGTGTTGAAGTAAATGAAGTTGATATTTCTTCAGATGTTTGTTCTTGATGTTTTCCTAATGATTCAGAAGGTTCTATATCCTTGACTGGAACCCATGAAAATGTTTTAAATGTAACATTTGTATCAATTTTATTATCTTTATTTGATATTTGCCGTTCAACCCATTCTTGTCGCCATTTTTGTGGAATAATATCAAATTCAGTACTTCCTGGTATAAAGCGACCTTTTTCTGCACGTGCACGAGTACTCATTAAAATATTTTAGCGTAATATTTAATTTTTATTGATAAGATACGATAATATTTAGATACAAGATAATAAAATTCAAATGTAATAAATAAATGTGATAAATTAATCAATGATCTTTATAAATATTTAAATAAAAGATATTATTTATATATGAAATATAATTAGATATTTAATAAATAATATATAAATAATACAATATAATAAATTTTCATAATTAAATGAAATAAATTAAAAAAATTATTAAATATTTTGTAATATAAAAATTAATAATTAATATTTTAAATTTTAATAGATTCAATTTACAAGGTCAGTAAAAATGAATTTATTAAAAGTATATAAATTTTATATAAAATTTATATAAGACGCATATATATCGCATACATATCGCATTAATAATATGTTGATAACACAGAATAACTCATTCATATTATATTTACAATAAATTTATAAAGTTTAATATATATTTTTATTATTTATAGATCCTTTTAAGAAAATTTAAATTAACTTATCATAAAACCGACGACTGATTTTAAATAAAATTAAAAAAAATGTCAAAAATACAATTCAATACAGACAATTTGAATTCAATGATATCTCATTTAATGCTTCGTATTAATTCTCTTGAAGAAACATTATTATTATTAAAATCAAATGATATTAATGATTTATCAAAGATGACATTAAAACTTGAAGTTTTAGATAAAGCAAAATTATATATAACATTAAGTTATTCAATTTATTCATTAATATTTAGTATGTTTTATTCAATAAAAACACTTTCCTCAGATATTTTAATAAGTTTTTAGTGAATTTTAAACTAAATCGTGTGAATATGAAAGATCATTTATTAATGAAGGAACTTGAAAGAGTTGAACATTATGTTAATAAAATAAAAGAAGCAGAAATCTCAATTTCTCGCAGTAATTTTATGTTTTTATGCTTTTATATACTTTTAATTGTTAGGAACGTTGGTATTAGATAAGCAAACAGTAGATAGAATAATTACACATGATCTATCTGGAAATTCCATATCTGATATTAAGAAAAAAAATGAATCTATTCAAAACACTAATACTCCAGAAACGCCGCTAAAAAAAGGTATTCATATTAGATTTGAACCATTAAGTGCAAAATCATCTACTTTAAATAATGAATCATTACAAACCGACACTACAGAAACTCAAAATACAGAAATGACTACATCCATGAATAAAAAGCGCAGTGAAAACGCGGAAGAATTATCAAGTATAGGGCTGTATAAAAATGTTCGTTTTGAAATCTAATTAATAGTAGGTTTTTATCTAAAAACCTCAGAAAGAGCACATAAAAAACATAAAAATAAACAGAAAAAGAAAATATCAAATAATTAAAATGCAACAGCCATTCTTTGAGTTAACAAGTGTTAAATTATAAAATGTAAAAGACTAGATTATGTTTAAATGATAGATTATAAATCGATTTGTTCATCTATAATAAAATCATAATGTCCTGGTCGATAAAGTAGGTTGATGATAATGGAGTGATTATTTTCCACCATAAACTCATATTTTTTAGGTTGATCAGAATCACTTCTGTCAATATAATAGATACGAATACAAACCTAATTTAGTTATAATAAGTTAAATAATTAGTAGGTGAATATACACCAAGAGCTTTAGATAAAGCATTGATCATAACATGATCAGCTTCTTTTCCAATACATTCAATAGTGTTTTCACAAAAACTAAAGACATCAGCAACACTAGGCACATCCAGAAAGGGTGCGTATTCGTAGGCGTTTTGTTTGATATAAGCACTTGTTAAGAAGCGGAAATAGACGACCATTGCGTTGCTCTTTTCAGGAATATTCATGAGTGTGAGAAGATCTTTTTCTTTGGCTTGAAAATCCTGATTTTCGGATGGCTTCAATAAACTCAATGCTAATAAAATTTCTTCATAAAAATCTTCATAGGATAATAGTTCAAAACCACTTTTCTGAAGTAACTCAGTTGTTTGACTGAATGAAATTACATTTTTTTCAGAATCAGCAGCTGTTTGATGCATCCATGTCCAAAGCCATCCAAAACATAAAGCTTCAAAAATAAATTTAGAATAGTTACTTGGATTTATAATTACCTCGATAAAAACAATCACCATCTCGTTTCAAACGATACAATGACATGTTTCCTAAGGCCTTTCTAATAATCAATTATAGATAACAATATAGATTGAACATACTTTAATTTTTTTATAAAAAAATTCATTTTCTTGATATTCCTTTAATAATTCCTGAACAGAAGTACGGTGAAGTACAAGGGGATCGTTATCTGTTTCAGTATTTATGATAGAATTGAGTGCTAAAATCTGTTCATTAGATAATTCATGAATATTCATACTCTATAGTGAATCGATGTTAACGGTTCGAATGTGGAGTATAAAAGAATCAAAGTATATTTTTTTTAATAAAAAGAATATCTTTTATCAAATGACAATATATTTTTCTACGGATCTTTTATTTGAAGGAATCAGATTTAAAACAAAAAACTGATAAATTTTGTATTTTTGAAAATAAATTATTTTATAATGGAAGATGAAACTTCTGATTTTGAAGATGAAAGGCCAGAAATCGATATAGAGAATATATATTATCATGCAAAATGTTTGTATTTGATTTAATATATATATTTTTAATTTATTTAGCAATCAAGGAAGAAGATCCTCTGTTCGCAATAGAAGAATTTAAACGAATTATTCCTTTGGAGACGACAAAGGGAAGCTGGTGAGTAGCACAGTATTTTTAAATAATGAATCTTATAGTTTAAAGGGGATTCCGTTCATTGAAACAAATTATGAAATTATTGTTCAAATTAGGTCATAAACAAAATGTAAAAAAATACATAAAATTCCATTTTTATGGCTAATTATATCATTTTAGATGATTGAATATTATAAAAGACTTTTAACATACACAAAATCACCAGTAACAAAAAATTATAGTGAAAAATCAATTCAAAATATTCTTGATTATGTTTCTTTGGATAATGATGTAGAATTTATGGAAGAAATTTATTCTGAAACTCTAAAATCTCTTAAGGAGATTAAAAATGAAAGACTTTGGTTAAGTACAAATCTAAAACGTGCAAAATTATGGCTAAATAGGAAAGAATATAGTCAATTGAATAAGGTTTTTTTTAAAAAAAAAGAAAACATATCTTACTTTATCTTAGATCCTTGTTCAATTATATGAAGTCTGTAAAAATTATAGTGGATCTACCGATCAATGGAAAGATGCATATTTTTTTGAGATTTATTCTTTACAAATACAAATGTACTTTGAAGTAAAGAACAATAAAAGGGTTAAGGTTAGATGTTTTTTATTATATATGTATCTTTTTATATATCTTTTTAGGAATTATATCATCAGATGTTAAAAATAAAATCACTTATTATACATCCGTATATTATGGGTATCATTAAGGAGTCTAGCGGGAAAATACATATGGAAGAAAGTTTGTGAATACCTGTTTACTTTCGAATATTAATAATTTTTAGAACTATGGGAAGAAGCTCAAATTGATTTTTTTGAGTCATTCAAAAATTATAACGAAGCAGATTCTCCTTATAGAATTCGTGTATTGAAATATTTAATATTAGCAAATATGTTAAATGGGACTAATATTAATTTGTCTGACTTTCAAGAAATAAATCCTTATAAAGATGATCCTCAATTTCTTGCAATGATAAATTTAATGAATGTATACCACCAAGGAGATATTCAGAAGATTGAATTTATTCTTAAAGAACATTATGATGAGATTATGGCTGATATATTTATCCAATCTTATGTTGATGATATTTTACGAAATATTCGCACTCAAGCTCTTTTACGTTTATTATCTTCATACACAAAAATTAATATCCCATTTATTGAGGAAAAGCTGAAAATTCCTTCAAATGATTTAGAGATGTTATTAATTAATTTAATTTTGGATCAACGTATTCAAGGAAAAATTGATCAAGTTAATCAGATATTAACGCTAGAAGCAAAAAAAGAACCAGAACAAGTTAAAGATGCTGCAGTTCATGAATTAGCAGATAGTGTGGATAGATTGTGGCAATTTTGCTTAGGCCAAAGGTAAAGAAGTATCTTTAAAGATAAAAATGACAAAAATATTGGAGGATGTTTGCAAAATTATACTGAAACATAATTAGATGAAATCACATGTTTTAAATACAAATGTTTAACATAAAAAACAAGTATGTTTAGAAAATGTAGTATTTATAAAGTATGTCAAAAAGCATGCAGGATGGGTATCAATAGTTTGTTTGATTATTACATGATAAGACAATTTCGTCGGCGATAAGGATGTTCGTCGGAAGTTGCACCTCTAGGTTTAGCAGCAATTGCAACACGAGCAGCTTCAGTAAACGCTTCATTAACACCTAGATAAATATTAGAGATGATATGTGTATAAAATAATGATAAATGAATATAATGTATACCTCGATTATGTTTTGCACTACATTCTATTGATAATTAATAATCAATCGTTAAAGATGAAAAATATAAATGTACCTAAATAACGTACAGCACGTATAAACTTCGCAACGGATAACCCTTCTTCATATTGAATATAACGATGTTGACCGTTAATAGTGCAATCATTATATGGTGTAATTTCCTCTTCAAGCTCACGTAAATCACATTTTAGGGCTACAAGAACAAGTTTAACGCCCTCACAATGATCTGCAATTTCAGCGACCCATTTAGATTGAACATTTTCAAGAGATCCGCGAGAATCAACTGAAAAACATATCATAATAACATGTGTATCTGTATAAGAAAGTGATCGTAAACGATCAAATTCTTCTTGACCAGCTGTATCCCATAAACTCAATTCAATCTGTTGACCATCGATAAATACATCATGCACATAATTTTCAAAACTAATTAATAAAAGATTAATTTTAATCATAAAATATTATATTTAACGCACACTGTTGGTTCATATATTTGAGGAAAATAACCACCTAATTAATTTATCAATATTAATATAGAATTAAATCTTAAGATATACGTGTAAAAACGTTTAATAATGATGTTTTACCACATGCTATATAAATATGTTAGTCAATCTATATAAATTATTCTATATTAACGTTAATAAAATGCATAATTTTTAAATTTTTTATCTTAAATACTTTAAAATTATGCATTAAAGTATATATATGCGCTTATAATATTGTAATATATGCGCATTCTATGTATTTGTACTGATATAATGAATATATTGTTGATATGTTGCATGATGTACACAAATAACATAAATACGTTTATATATGCTATTCATATATTAAAATGATTATATATTAGATATGTTTTATATTCTTCCTTCATGCATATATATGTAATTATTTAAAAAGCGGTTAACGCTGTAATTTTGGTGTACATCAATATAACTGTAAAAACGTACCTCCATCGCCCAAAATAACAATCTTTCTATGAAGCGCTTTTGGTGATGACCAGCAGACCATCGCTCTTATCTTTACGCACGTTATATATACTCTATATGATAAGATTTACTATAAGGATTTTGTCGACGGAGGTTCCGAATGAAGTGGTAACTTGCCATGCACGTGACTTCACATATAACATGTGAAGTCACGTGCATGGCAAGTTAAAATAAAGATGTTTGTAATATATTATTTGTTAGATTTAAGATATATAGTTTTGATGTATTTTGTTGTATCAATATGATTTTATGAATAATTTTTGAAAAAAAAACTAATTTTCTATTTTTGTTTGTCGAGATCGTCGTATACGCTCTGGTAAATCAATAGATCCTCCATATACTTTCCGTGTCATTTCTCTTAAATAGGTACTTTTATTATCACCCCATTTTTGATTAGCCATTCTTTCTTCATTTTCTCGCCGTTCATCTTCTTCTTCTTGTTTAGATAATGCTATTAAACGTTTTTCACGTTCACGTTCTAATTCTTCTGCATTTCTTGCCATAGCTTCTAACTTTCTTGCTCTCTCTTTTTCATATTCTTCATCATTTTTTCCATTAACTGTATCATTTGTTGTATTTCTAGATTTTAAATATACTGGCGATCGAGAATGTAAAGTGGGAGATCTATGATAATAATGTTTTGCAGATGAAGAGTTACCTGAAGAATGACGTAATTTATGTGGAGATGGTGATCTCGAAGAATATCGGTAATTATGATCTTTGATTGAAGATCCATTTGAACGTTGTTTATATGAATAAGAATCTCTTGATGGATTATGATGATTACGTTTCGGTGATGAATAACGTGAATGAGAATGATGTCGGTGTTTTCTTGAGTGGCGTTTATCGTCTTTTTTATTTTTATTGTTTTGTGCCTCCATGAGTTGACGCAATTTAATGGGATTGTTACGAATCTCCTCATATTGCGCCTGTTCTTGCTTCTTAATTGCAAGTAAAGGATCTTCTCGAATTTTGTTTTGAATATCCCTTACTGTATTTGCATTCTGTGATGCAATAAATGGCTGTTTGCCATTTTCAAGCTTGAATTTTAAATTAAATATATAAAAATTGTAATTAATTTACCTTAGATGTATCTTCTTTAAAAATATCATCTATTCTTTTCCTTCCTAATAAATATTCTTCCATTTCTTCCGTTGTTCTTGAATCACCTGAAAGATGAGGTGCTGCATACATCCAATCTAAACGTTCTACTCTTTTTCTACACTAATTAATCCTGAAAAAAGTTTTTAAAATTCCCTACTTTCCACCTGATGCTTCTTGTAATTTTTGTAGCTCCTGAAGCTGTCTTTCTTCTTGAATTTCTTTTTTTATTTGCTCGATTCTTTTTCTCTCTTCCAATGCTTTTTTTTCCTCCATCCATACCTTCTCTTGATTACGAATCCTATGAAGCAATTAGAAAGCATATTTTTATGATACAAGTTCAAAGATACAAGAGAGGATGCCAGGACTCTATAATAAAAATAAGTTTTTGTTTAAATAAATAGTTAAAAAGCTTACTTTTCATATTTAAATCTCCTCCCCCCATTTTGAATTAAGGAATAACTCTATAATTAATATTTTTTGTATTTCCTATAGAATAATTCTGTAAAATTAGATAAATTCACTTTTTCAATTTTATATTTATAGTAATTTGAATATTAAAAAAAAAGTTGATAATATCACAATAAAAATTAGTGAGTTAATGTATTCAAAATAATGTATAACCCCAATAATATTACTGTTAAAAATTAAAAAAATCTAATCTTAAATTTATTAATATTTTTGTTTAAATATTACGAATAACTTGAATATTGATAAATATTATAATTTAAGTAATAATAATAAAATATATTTATAAATTGTTAAAAATGTAAACATCATTTTTTCTTAAAATATTAACTAATTCTTTTAATATTTTAAGAAAAATTTGTAATAAATGAAAAAATTATATCTTAAAAAAATTAAAAATGAATTTATTATAACATATTTTTATATTATTCATAATAATATATATTATTTATGTTTATATTGTATAAAAACTTGTTTTTATACAATATAAATGACTAAGATTAATAATTTTTTAAAAAAAACAGAAAATATATTGAATTATTATTTAAAATTACAATATTTTTATCTTTTAAAATAATTCTAATCAATGAATTATAAATAATAAATATTTTTTGATATTAATTTAAAAATTCAATATAAATTATAAATTAATAAATCCAATATTTAAAGATTTCATTTTTTTTATTATATTAACTATTTTCAATTTTATAGAATTTTATAAAAAATAAATATGCAAGAGTATAATGGAAAAACAAAATCAATAGTGATTGGAATTCGTATAGGAAATGCAAATAGTTCTATTGCTTATACTAATGAAGTTTAATTTTCCTTAAAAATTTATGAAAAATATAAATTAATTTATTTTTAGAATGGAAAAACGATTATTATTGCTAATGATGAAGGGGAGCGTCGAATTCCATCCGCTATTTCTTATTTAGATGGGGAGGAGTATCATGGGTTACAAGCAAAGGCACAACTTATAGGAAATTCAAAAAATACAGTTATTCATTTTAAAAATTTGTTTGGAAAAAAGTGATATCTAAAAATATAAAAAAATATATAACTAATAATCAGAATCGATTGTATTGACTCATTTGTTTCCGAATATTCTGCAAAACCTAGTATTCTAAATGATAAAATAGTTTATACAATTACATCTACATTTGAAAATGAAACAAAACAACAAACAATTACTGTAGATGAAGTAATGATTCGTCATTTAAAGTATTTAAAAAGATGTGCAGAAGACTATATTGGAAAGATTATTACAGATGTTGTTTTTACAATTCCTACTGATTTTTCACTTATACAAATAAAACTTTTGGAAAAATGTGCAGAAAATGCAGGCTTAAACATCCTTCAAGTTATAAAGGAACCTATTGCTGAAATTTTTGCATATTCACGTGATACTGATTATTTAACTATGACAGATAAAATATATCTTGTTGCTGATTTTGGAGAATCTAGAAGTGATGTTACAATTGTTGCTTTTAGGCAAGGAATGTATACAATTATAGAAACGGAAAGCAATCATAAATTAGGCGGAAAACTTTTAAATGATTGTCTTGTTGAATATTTTTTGAAAGAGTTTCAAAAAAAATATAACTTAAATCCTAAAAATAATTTAAAAGCTATGGCTAAATTGAGAGCTGAATGTGAAACAATAAAAAAAAGTCTAAGCTCTAGTAATATTTCTACAATTAGCATCGAATGCATGTTTGGTGAGTATGATTTTTATTCTAATATAAATAGAGTATGTTTTGAAATGTTGGGAAAACATGTTTTTAATGAAATGGCTACATTAGTAGAAAATGTCCTTAAAAAGGCTCATATGGAAAGTTTTGATGTAGATGAAGTAATTCTTGCTGGAGGAACTTCTCATATACCTAAAATTGCAGAAATGTTTAATTTTATTTTCCCAAAAAAAACTCTGATTCATGCACAATCTTTACAAACTTCTACTTTGAGTCCATCAGATATTGAATGTTACGGAGCAGCAATTCAGGCATCATTAATTTCTTCTTTTCGTAAAGATGAACTCTCAGATTTAATTAATTCAAATATTACTTGTGTGCCTCATTTATTGAATCCAATTGGCGTTGTTATTGAATCATATGGTGAAACAACTTTTATTCCTATTATCAATTCTTACACAGCAGTTCCTGTTCAAAAAAGCATTGTTTTTGATGGACCTTTAAATGAAAATAGCTTATGTATCTTTATTTCTCAAGGAATAGCAGATCTTGTTCCAAAAAATACAGAAACACTTGCTTTTTCCGATATTGATGATTCATTTGTTCAAGAGAAATCTAGAATCATCCAACCTTCTCAAAAAATAGCTGAATGCATTCTTGAAAATCTTTTGCCTAACTCAAAAATACAGGTCACTGTTCATATAGACCTTGAATTAAAAATTACCATTACTGCAAAATCCCTTTTTTCTACTCAAGATACTTTTGTTAAAGGCGAAGTAATAGCTTATCAGAAAGTATCTTAATTATGTATTTTTTTACAAAAAGCATTTTATTTATTCATTTTTTATATATTTTTTCAAAATATTTTTTTACTTAAATATCTTAACTTTCATAATATTATACTTTAATGTTACTAATAACATTATTTTAAGATTTTTATTCATAAAATTAAAATTATACATTAAAACATATTTTTCTAACAATATATCATATATATAAAATATATCAGGTGCTTTATTTTTACTAGAATTCTTAAAATAAGTAGAAATGGCACAAAATGGTATTGCGCCTGGTACAACCCAAGTCAATGGATCAGATCTATTTAAGACCCCATTAGCACATTTGGGCATGATTTTACCACCGTTGGATATTAGGGGTGTGTAAAATTTATATTTTATAGAATTTTTTGGGTTTAATCTTATTAGAAATTGTGGAAAAAACAGCCAACTATGTTTCAAGGAATGGTATTGTATTTGAAGAAAAAATCCGAGAAAAAGAAAAAAATAATACAAAATTTTGTTTTTTAAACCCAGCAGATCCATATTATAAATACTATGAATTTCGTCTTGAAGAACATAAAAAGGGAAAATTTATTTCACTTACTACAAAAGATCAACAAAAAACAGAGCAAAATGCTTCAAAACAATTACAAAACAAAGCAGCACTATTAGAACCCCCTAAATTTTATTTTTCTGCTTCACTACCTGCTATTTCAGCTGCAGATTTGTATGTTGGTTAATAATTTATATATTAGTGTATAAATATATATAGGGATATATTAAAATTAACAGCTCAATTTGTTGCAAGGAATGGAAGGGAATTTCAGACAACATTGTCTCAAAGGGAGAGTAGAAATTTTCAGTTTGATTTTTTACGTCCAAATCATTCTCTTTTTCAGTATTTTACAAAACTTGTCAAGCAATATACAAGAATATTGATTCCTCCAAAAAATACAAATAAAATTTTAGAAAGGAATATTGAAAATAAATATCAACTACTGGAAGTAATTCGAAAAAGAGTTGCATGGCAAAAATATCAAGAAGAACAACAAAAATTAAAACAAGAGGAGGAAGATAGGGAAAAAAGTGATATTAAATATTTTATAATGCACAATCTCTAACTATATTATAGTTGAATATGCACAGATTGATTGGCATGATTTTGTAGTTGTAGAAACGATTGAATTTACAAACGCGGATGAACAAATGGATTTACCTGCTCCTATTTCATTAAGTGTCTTACAATCAGCAACCTTGGAGCAAAAGCAAATGATGAGCATGTATCATGATCCTAATGCATCTCTATTAGAAGATACTTCATATAATATTACACAATCATATTCTACACCAGTAGAAAAAACACAACCATCACAAGAAGATGAAGGAGTAGAAATGGATATTGAGGCGGATTCTGATGAGGAAACCACAGCTATTAAAGAGAGGAGAGAGCATCAGGAAAAGGTCCGTCTTGCAATGCAACAAAGTCGTGCTGGTCTTCCTATGAAGATTCGTACAAATTATGTTCCAAAAGGTTATTTTAATTTTTAAACTATTTTTTACTAATATATATTGATAGCCCTAAACAAAGCAGAAAATACGCTTATATGTCCTCAATGCAATCTTGCAATTCCATCTAATGAGCTTGAAGAGCATATGCGTATTGAAATGTTGGATCCAAAGTGGAAAGAACAGAAAGCAAAGGCAGAATCTAAATCTGCATCGAGTAATTTATACCAAGAGGGTGCTGCAAGCAATCTTAAGCGTATGACAGCAAGCATGTATGATATGCAGGGAAATTCTATGAGTAAAGAAGAGATGGAAAGAAATAAAAGACAACGTTAGATACCATGGACAATTTTTTTAATTATGGTATATTAATTAATATTTATATATAAATCAGTTATTTTAATCGATTGTTAAATAAATGATAATATTCTTAACTAAAAATTATTTTAACAATAAATCTTTTTGACCAAACAAATTCCCAACTATCGAAATTACCATGTCTATATTAGATTGAACGTGTAAAGGTAAACTCGTTTCCTAAAACAATGTTAATATTTTATTCTAAGTTTCTTATTGAATTAAAGTACATTTCTAAGAATTAAACATTTTTTTCCAAGCTCCCTCAAAATACTAAGTTCATCTGACGTCATTACTATATCTATTTTTACAAGAAGGAAAAATATCCACATCATCTATACAAATTTATGATATTTACTATTAATATTCTATACAATGTTACCTGTTCTCGTGGACTATTATACGAAAGCCATTCTGTATTCCATTTTAGTAAATTTAAAGTTGTGTATTGATCAATATTAAAGAGCAATGATACAGTAGGAGGATTCAACATTTTAAAAATAAATTTATGCCATTCTGTTTTATCTTTAGGTAATGATGATGATATAGATATATTTTGTAAACTAAATGATTTTCGCAGTAAAGTAAATGTTTTTAGAAATTTTTCTTGCCAAAGAAATGAATATTTTACAGCATTTTCAGTAACATTATCTTCTTCTCTTATTTTTTTTATTTCAGATAAAATTGTTGTATTTTTTTCTTTCGTTGAAATAATTAATGGTATTTGTGCAACTTTAAATCCTGGTCTATGTTTTGCTTCCGCACGTACTTGTTTTAAATAAGAAATACCATCAAATGGAAGTATATAATCATCTTCAGATGAGCTATCTAACTCAATTACTTCAGGGAATGCCCCTCGTTGATTAGATTCTATATCAATTGGTCCAGAAGTAATAATTTTTGAACTATTTACACCCTGAAATTTGCGTTTTTTTTGCATAATTTACTTCCTTATGTAAAAATAAGCTTTTTATTCTCATTAACCCTATTAAATTCTTAATATATTGTCCAAAATCTCCTTTTTCTTCATTTCTCTTATTTTTTTAAGGTTCTGCCCGCACAAAATAACCATAGCAACTTGTACGATAAAACTACGACACACTACATCAACTTCACCCTTATTACTATTGAAAATAATAAAGCTTTTAATGGATAAAAAAATACTTTTTTTTCATGATAAACCTAATCCGCTTCTTCCATTTAGCACTATTTTATCTCGTGAAACATCATTTTCAAGACATTCATGTTGGTCAAAACAAGAACTTATTTCTAATATAGAAAACGAAATTATTAAGGAATATTCATATGATAATTTAAATAAAGTGAAACGAAAGAAAGAACATAATTATGAAGAGGAGAAAATATTAGAAAAGCCATATTTTCATGTTTATCGTCATCGTAGAAATGAATTTGAAAAAAATTGGCGAGAATTAACTCCAAGAAGTCTTTTTAATGAAGTAATTACAAATACGATTGAAGAAGGGAAAGAAATTCTACAGCTTTCGTATGTTTACTTATTATATATATTTTAAACCTTAATAAATTCAGAGGATGCAATATTGTTGAAATTCCAGAAAATATTTCTCAATTAACGAGTCTTGTAACACAACTTAATCCGGAAAAGGAAAAATCACTTATTCCTCAACTTAAAATATTTTTGTCTGGAAATTTTATTTATAAACTTCCTAGTGGACTTTTTGATCTCCTTACACTTACTGTTTTATCACTTCGTTAGTAATACACATTTGATGCATATAAAATTTATGATATGACAGGAAACAATGATTTAAAAGTGATTCCTCCTTCAATCGGCCGTCTGGTAAATTTAATTGAACTAAATTTAGGGCAAAATAAACTTGTAAAGATTTTTTATAAAATAAAATCATTAAATTCATTTTTAATAGAATGATTTTCCATCAACATTACTTTCGCTCAAAAAATTACAAATTTTATCGATATCACCGAATCCTCTACGAGAATGTTCTGTTGTTTCTCCATCTCAAATATCATTTCAAACACTCACTTCTCCCATTCTTCGTTATTCTTGTATAGACGTAATAAAAACTAATTCAAATGTTCCAAAACTTCTTGAACTCGCTTCTAGAGTAATTGCATCATCATCCATTGCTGAATTGGATATTGAAAAATGGGAAACTAAATTTTATTTTACTTCAAAAATTAAAGAAGCTTACGAAGCTGGAAAATACCATATATCTTGTGAAGTTTGCGGGAAACCTATGGTGGAATCAGATGTAGATGTATTTGAATGGTGGGATGGTTTTGTAGGTACATGGTCTCTTCCGATAAAAAGAAAAATGTGCAGTTTAATTTGTCTTGAAAATGCCCCGAAAGCTCATATATACTCCTCATCAAACATAGCTCAGAATTCATAAATATATTTCTCAATCACATCTCAATATATACTTATTAAAATGTAATTTCGATATTTAACAGATAAATGATTTTTTATAAAAAAAAAAGTACAACATAATATAATTTATTAGATATAGACATACAAAAGTGTATTATATGTATATAATATTATGCATTGAGTTTTACTTGCATTTCTTCCTTTAAAATCATTTGTCTAACTTTTTCAATTTTTTCTAATAAACTACCAATATTCCAACTCCATTCATTTAATATTACATTGGCACTTTTTGGCTTCATAAAACTAACGGTCCGCGCAGGACGATCAATACGTGCGTAAACAATACCAGATGTGACTAAATTTGATAAATACTCTTCTGTTTCATCCTCACTTAAATCAAGAAGCATATTTAATCGACTTAAACGAATTCTTAGATAATACTTAGACACAACACGAATATTCTAGTAATTTTAGAAATATTTAAATAGCGAAGATTGTTATTTACATGCTCAATAATCCGTTTTTTTAATTCTGACCATCGCTTTCTGCCCTTTTCATCATTGAGATCAAAAACAGATGTTTTACACAAAACTCTTCCATAAATCTCCTCAATTTTCGGCCATCTCATAAGTTCTATTTTCGTAAAATATTTTATAAGCTCATAATGAACTGGAAGCGATGATAATCGAGGATCTGCTAATGTATGATGCAAAAGATCGGATTGTTCATTGCCATAAGGAGAAATAATAACAAAATAAACAATATTTTGTAAAACCTTCACGCATTAATTTTTTAAAATAAATTTTCTTATACATACATCTTTCCATTTAGATTCATCTTTGATAATACTAGGAGTATTATATACAGCTCTATAATGTTTGCAGACCTCAAGATAATTATCTTCATATAAACCAATGCGAATAAGAAGCTCGTAATATCTCAATTTCAAATCCTCAACACCTTCCTCTTGAAAATATTTAATTGATATTTTGTTAGAAATAATAGATGCTAAGTTATAATCTGATTTAGCTAAACAAAGCCTAATTTGCTCAAGAATGAAATCTGTCTTTTCACGTTTATTAACAGATCCAAATGTTTCAATTTTTAATTCACATAATAACTCCGCTGCTTCCTGTATATTATTTTGCTGTTCTTTAATTTTTGCAAGCTCGCGAGTTAATAAAGCTCTTTCTACCTCCAAAAAAATCTATATTAATTATTTAGAATTTTTATATAGCTATAAAGTTCATCTTTTTCCTAACCTTCCCTTCTGTCACAGCACGTAATGATGTTATACATTCTAATTTAATAGTAGAATTCAGGGATGACTCTAAAGCTTTAATAGCCTCTTGGACCATACTAATAATACTTTTTTTTAATTGTCCATGTCTTTTTGACATTAATTGAACTTGTTCACACATTAAAGTCCATTCATTTGCATTTTTACACAATTGAACAATTAAAATCAATAATCTCGTAGTGGAAGCAAGATCCGATGCCTATTTATAATTAACATTTTAAAGAAAACATTGATAATTTATGCTACTTTGCGTGCTTTTTTTTCAAGTAAAGATATTTTTTCTAATGCACTACTAAGATGTTGCTGTTTCAAAATTAATCTAAAAAAAGCGGAAAAATGTATATTTTCACCTTTGCCAAAACTTCTATGTCTGGTATTTCTTTATCAAGCGTATCTTTATAATCAAAACTCGGTTTTTCTAATAATTCATCCGACATTGATACTTAGAAATTTTGTGAAGTCGTTTTTTAAGTGCACTTTAACGATACGTTTGCACGTGCAATAATATGAATAATAGAAAAAGTATTCAATATTTAGATGAATTATTACTTGAATATTTTTCTATATTAGATGATTATATTGACAGTATTTCAAAACTTTCAACTGCTTTAAAACATGTATTTATTCATTATTTGATAATTATAATACCAATCTGTCTAATATTTAACACTTAATAGGGACATTTTTCTATAGCAAAAGCAAATTATCTTGATCTTTACATATATGGACGTTTTAAAACATTACATGGATATAATGGACATATGAAAGCTTTATATTATGTGTATATTGTTCCATATTATATACATTGATTAAAATATGCAGACATTTTTCTAACAATAAGATTTTGCTGCTACGAGATGATATTGCCATAGTAACGGAAGATGCCACCCAGGGAACAAGGGTTGCTACAGCAACCGAAGAGGCAAATGATATGGAAAAGATATCAGATAATCCATTAAATTGGTTTGGAATCTTAGTACCTCATGAATTAAGGAGTGCACAGCAACATTTTCGAAAGGGTAAGTTTAATTTTTAATTAATATACCAGTATAAAAAATGTTAGGGTTAGAAGAAAGTGTTCGTATGGTACAATTACGACTTACATTAGATGAATTAGAAAAAAAAATTATTTTATATAGAAAAGAGGTACTACATTTGACAAATACATAATCTACGTGCTTATTATCATATTACTTAAAATAATAATAGACGGATTAATAATTGTATAAAAAATTTTATAAGTAGGAAGTGGTATATGAAGCCTTATAAATTTTTAAAATATCAAAAATATTTATTTAAATAATTTTATGTTTTTGATGTATAGCATTACATTTTATGATTATTTTTTGCTAGCTAAATGATATGGTTTTATGGGTTATTATGTATGGATTCCCACTGTGTTCTTAATAATATTAAAATTACTGATATTATAAAAATATTTTAATACCTTAATTGATCTAATTCACTTGCTAAAGAGTCTAACGTATCAGATGTTTTTAAAAATGCCGACTCTTTAAAAATAGTATTTTCTACTGAACTATTAAAGTTATGTATTGTATTATTCTGGGTATTATAGTGATTCACAGCTTTAGCTTGTTCTATATCTTCCAAAAACATATGATCCTTTTTTGAGGAATATATTAAAGAATTACTTGTCTCATTTAAAGCCCCGACTTCTGAAATATTTTTATTATTAGATAATTCATCTGAAGGAACAATATGATGACTGGATATACTTTCGAAAGCTAAATCATTATTGTTAGAAGCCGTTTCTAGCTTCTCACTTTTTCCAAATTCATAAATGGCACTTTCAACAGATCCTTTGGTATTGTCATAATATGTGTTTTTTAAATTCATGTATTTTTCTTCAAGACTCTCTAACTCTTTTTCCTGCAATAAAATATCCTTATCTGTTTGTATTTTCATATACTCAAGATTTAAGGTATCATTTTGCATATTATTGTTTTGAAACTCATGATTTTCAAAATCAAAAACGGCTGTATTTCTATAACTCTTTAAATTATCATTTTCCTGCTTTAAACGAGAATTTTGTAACTTATACTTGGAAAGTTCATCCTAATAATTATAAATTTTCAATAAATATAAAAAAGTAGATGCCATTACCTTCATACGTTTTAACATACTTTCTGTACCCTTCATATAATAGACTGCTGATTGATAATCATTTTCAAGTTGTTGTAAACGTTCCTTATAATTTTGGGTAGATTCTGCTAAGCGGCGCTCAGCATCAAGGGCCCTTTGTTCACTCAGATTAAAAACTTTTTTGTTTAAACTAGACGAGGATTTATGATTAATGTTAAGATCTTCTTGGTTCTTAGAAAAAGGAGTTTCATTTTCTATATCTTTCTTATTATTCGAAACTGTTTTATCTATATTCTCCGCAATAAACGCATCTTGATTCTGGATTATTTTAATTTCTTTTTTGATACTATCATTTTGTTTTAATAATGAATTTAATTCTTCCGAATCATTTTTATCTAAAACATCAGGAGTTATACTGGTACCCCGAGTTACACAGACTACTTGATTATCTTGTGACATTTTTTGTTTTTCCAATAAAGGATATTCTTCAAGCAATCGTGATATAGCAGATGCTTTTATATGAGCTATTTCTAAATCTTTATCTTTAGTATTCAACAAAGTTTTCATATTTCTATGGTCCTTTTTAAGAGTATCTAATTCTTTAAGTAAATCAATGATTTTATCCCTTAAATCTTGAACTTCTCGATTAGAAGTAAAATTTAAAGTTTCTAGCTGAGATATCTTTTCTAATGCAGCAACTAAATCCTTAACAGATTTATTAGCGGACAATTGCAATGCGGAGTATAAGGATTTAACAGATGTCAGCTGTTCTTGAAGCATTTTTATTTGATTTTCATTTGAAGAATTATCAGACGATGCCATTTCTTTAGATTTTCCAAGTAATTCAAGAATTCCTTCGTTCATAACTTCTCGTGCCATATTAGTCTCTTTGGTAAGATCTAGAATCTTAGTTTCAAGATCAGTAATTTTTTCTTCAAGAATTTGTTTTTTATTATTCTCTATCACAAGCTCTTTAGTAAGTTCATTAACTTTCATTTCAAGCTCTATACGAATTTCTTGATCCTTTTTTGATTTATTCTCGGAATTAGCTATACGACTTTCTGCCATGGTTATAGAAACATTAACCATTTCAAGAGATTTTAAATATAACATATTTTTTTCTTTAAGATCTTCTAACTCATATTTTAAGTTAATATTTTCTTGATACAATTGATTTTTTTCCCATTCCAATTCATTCCTCGAAGAGATCTGTTCCCCAATTTTTCTTTCAGCATCAATACAAGCTAATCTTGTTTCGTTTAATTCACTAGAAATTCGTTCATGAGCACTCTCTGCAACTTTTATCCTTTTAAGATAATTCTGATTCATATCTTCAAGCTGCTGCATTTTCCTTTGTTCTAATTCAATATCTTCAGTTAATGATACTAATTTCTCATTTAATTCTTGTTTAACAATCATAGCATTAGACAGTTTAGCACTTAATTCTGAAATACGTGCATTTTCTACTGTTGATAATATCTCAGGAGTAGACAAAGCAGCAAGTTTTGCTTTATAATATGCAGCTTCTTGCAAACAATTATTTTTTTCAGCTTCAGCCTCAGCAATTTTTAAGCTTGCTGTTTTTGTCTGAGACAAAATTTCTAGTTTAAGCAGTGTTATTTGTTTTTTAAGAGATATAAGATTCTCAATCATACTTTGTCTTTCAATAGAATCAAAAAATACTTCTGCAGATGATTTTTCTAAATCTGGGTTTTTTATTAAATTGAGTTCAGCCTGTAACAATTCATTTTTTATTTTAAGATCATCCATATTTTCTTTAAATTTGGAATGCTGAACACCCTTAGTGTTTGGTTTTGAGGTATTTTCATTTAAATTTTTATGTTTTTCATCTGAATCCACAATCTTAGTTTGATTTTCTACACTTGTTGGTATTGACTTTGTAATATTTGTATCTCCATCATTTGTTTCATTCACAGGTGTTTTTGTGTCAATTATAGTGACTTTTTTTATTTGATCATAACTTTGAGATTTTGAAAGTGATATGCCTATAACTAATTAAATTTGATTAAAAAAAAAGATCCCGTACTATTTATGTTATTTGAAGGCTGAGAACTATTTGATTCTTCTTTAGAAGAACTAGATACGCCTTTTGGCCTATTATGTTTTCTAGATATTCTTTGTTTATGAAATTGCTCTAATGACATAGTTTGCAAATCGGTTTGTAAAGATTCAGAGTGTTGTACTACTTTTGATGGAGTTGTAATACTAAGAGAATTCTTCGTCCCCTGCAATTTTGACACAGATGCTGATAAGGGCTTTGAAGACATAGGTGATAAAGGAGAAAAGGGTAATAAACTACCAGATTTTATCATTGGACTTGAAATAAGATTTGGAAT
This sequence comes from Pneumocystis canis, assembly GCA_017311265.1. Taxonomy (NCBI): domain Eukaryota; kingdom Fungi; phylum Ascomycota; class Pneumocystomycetes; order Pneumocystales; family Pneumocystaceae; genus Pneumocystis; species Pneumocystis canis. The sequence goes on along the minus strand of JABTEF010000022.1, from coordinate 33,335 downwards.
AGATATTTCTGGCGGATAATGGATTTTTGCTAGTAAATATTTTAATAGTTTTAAAACATTATATGACAACTCACATGTATCTAAAACATAACTAATTGATAAATCTTCTGTTTTGTTTAAAGAACCCTCCCCTCCAAGTACAATTATTTTTTGACCAAAACTTGTTAATGTATGTCCCGAACGAGGACTTGGAGAGGGTCCCATGTTCTGAAAAATATACCATCTTGATGTTGTTATTTTAAATGCAATGAGATCACCAAGATCTGAACCATCTAGACCACGTCCACCAAAAATATAAATAATATCATCAATTAAGGAAGCAGAATGTCCCTCTCTTGGTTGAGGAATACAACCGTTACATACAACTTCTTTCCATGAAAGATTTTTATAATCAAAAACCCAAACATCATTAAACCATTGGTTACTATTTGTACCACCAAATCTTAAATATTAGGATCCTATAATATATATAAAAATAAACATACAAATAAAGGTTTTCCTGATAAGTAATCATTATGTGATTTGTACGAGCAGGTGGTGAATTTGTAATTGGATTTATTTGTTCCCATCTAGCATTAGATGTATTTACTGAGAAAATTAATTTTATAATGATCAAGAATATTTATAAAGCATACGTGTGTCCAAATCAAAGGAAATTAAATCATTAAAAAAGAATGTTTCCATTTGTCCGCCAAAAATAATGATTTTAGTTCCAAGAATATTTAAACTGTGACCGTATCTCCCACTAGGCTTTTGTCCATAAATAACAGCCTTTGTCCACATTTTGGAGCTTGTGTTTAATAAATATAAAGAATTGTCATTAATGTTGTTTCTTGAGGTTTTTGTGTCTCCTCCAAATACTAAAAAGTATTAAAATGATATTCCATGAAAAAATACAAAAACCAATAAACGCATTCCCTATAACAAGTGCAGCATGTCCCACGCGAGAACCTGGGCAATCCCCAGGGGCTTGTATTTGATATGATGTCATAGTAACTATAACATGTTATAAAAAAGTAAACAGAATTTTTTCAGAAGCTAATTAATTATCTGAAAAAGATTAATTCTTACCTGTATCAATAACCCATAAATCATGTTTAACTTTTTCTTTTACAAGTCCACCAAAAACATATATATCACCTGTTTTACTAACATTTGAATTACTTGCATGTCCATATCTAGGAAATAAGCAAGGACCCGAAATTTTTTGTCGAGACCATGGGTAAGATATTTCCTTACTTACATATGTAGATTCAAGACTTCCAACTGATTGAGAATGATTTTTTTGTTGAGATCCTAATCCATTTTTAAACTTTTTGTTTTGTTTAAAAAAAAATGCCATTTTTATTAATAATAAAACCCTTCAAATTGAATAAAATACGTGTCTTCTAATTATAAAAAACATTAATTTTATTCACTTTTTTATGTTAAATATATTTTTTTTAAACATTTATTTTTTCAAGAGGTTTAAAAAATAGTTAAGAAAAAAAGGTAGAAAAAAAGTATATATAAATGAAATATTTTTTAATATTTGATGTGTATTATTTTAAATATAAAACATATTGAAATGAAGTTTTTAATATAAAATCGGGATTGTTAATTTATGAAATGAAAGTAGAATTAAAAGAAGATTATAATGGATTAGAAAGTGAAATAGTAACTTGAACAGTTGAATTAAAACGAACTTGACTTGTTATCATTTTATCCTTATAAAAATGTTAATAATTTAATATAATTGATCATTTTAAAATAAAAATTACCATATCATATGGTAAAACATCATCTACAATTTCAATTGTACCTGTTTGTACTTGAATATCTAAAGGAATTTGATGTGATAAAATAAGCGCTGCTTGAAGTGCTCGTTCAATTGCTGCAGATTGTGCATGTAAAATAACTGGTTTATTTTTAGGTCTAAATATTCCTTAATTAATTGTGTATTAAATAATTGTTAAATTAAATTCTAACATTAATTTTTGTTTTATTTTCTTAATAATGTTTATTAAAAGTGTTTTTCTGGATACAAAAATTCTATTAGAATTATCACAAGGACGAGGAAGAGTTCGTTTATGAATAATTGCGTCTAATATCTTATATTATACCCTTTTTTTCGGAAAAAAAACACAAAATTGTACCCTTTAACATAACGCGTTTCGTAGGAATATCAATGTTCTTTTTTATTCCCATTTTCTTCATAGATTTTGAGTATTCTTGGATTTTTTGATTTCGTTTTTGTTCAGCTTCCATTAATCCTAATGAATTGGAAAAAATCAAAAAATATATAAATTATTTCATTTAAATATATAAATTTATATTTCTATATATTTTTTCTTTTAAATATTTCTTAATATTAATCATTCAAGGATAAATTGTTAGTTATCTTAATATTTTTCATAAAACATCTCTTGAACGACGATTAATACCAATATTTTAGCTTTAAATATATATATACTTAATATATAAACGGATTTACATTGATTCTTAATGAATTATATAAAGAAAGATGAAGATTCAGGTTTATTTGAAATTTTATAATGAATTTTTTAAATAATATTTTAGAACATATTTTTCATCATATTGATAAGACAACAGTATTACAAGAAGCTAGAATATTTAATAAATCCCCGATTAATCCACGTATATGTCGTATATTATTAATGAAAATTGCATATCTTTTACATACAGGGGATTATTTTGCAACACGGGACGCTACAGAACTTTTTTTTGGAATAACAAAACTTTTTCAACATAAGGATGTATATTTTACTATGTAAATTGTTTAAGGATATATAATGATATGAAATAGGCAGCCCTTCGTCAAATGGTTTATGTTATTATTAAAGAATTGGCTAGAACCGCAGAAATTGTTATTATGATCACTTCAAGTGTAATTAAAGATACAACTGCAAACCCAGATGCGATATATCGTCCCAATGCGATTCGTTCATTATGTAGAATCATTGATGTTATTTTTGATTTAAATTTTTACTGTTTTTAATATTTTATAGGCAACAACAGTTCCAACTGTTGAACGTATTATTAAAACTGCTATTATTGATAAAAGTCCTTCTGTCTCTGCTGCGGGTTTAATATCTTCTTATCATTTACTTCCAATAGCAAAGGACACGGTACGTAAATGGGCGAATGAAGTACAGGAGGTTCTTTCTTCAAAAACAACTGTAAATCAATCTATTATACCTTATTTTGCAAATTCAAGTGCTAGACAAAATCAGAGTTACATCACTCAGTATCATGCTTTGGGTTTATTGTATGTTATACGAAGTCATGATCGTATGGCTGTTATGAAAATGGTACAACAATTCAGTAGTTGTCAGAATAATAAAGGATTGTTTGGTGGGAATATTCAACTTAGAAGTCCTATGGCTATTGTTTTGCTTGCTAAATATGCTGCAAAAGTTATAGAGGATGATCAAAGGTATTCTTATATATTCATAATTTTTTCCTAAAAAGGATGTTAGTCAACGTTACAATATGTTCAAATTGTTAGAAGAATGGTTACATCATAAGAATGATATAGTTAATATTGAGGTTGCAAAAATAATTCTTCAGTTGAAAGATGTATCTGAAGTAGAAGCTATGCCTGCAATAACAGGTTCGTATTTTCGAGTATTAATTATGGCTTCTTATTTTTTAGTACTTAGAACATTCTTGTCGTCTCCTCGAATAGTTTATAGATTTGCTTCAATTAGGATTTTAAATAAATTTGCAATTATAAAACCACATATGGTTGGATGCTGTAATTCGGATATAGAAAGTCTTATTTCCGATTCTAATAGATCGATTGCGACATTTGCTATTACAACACTTCTTAAAACAGGAAATGAAGTCAATATTGATAAATTGATGAAGCAAATTCAAGGATTTATGAGCGACATTACTGACGAATTTAAAATCATTGTTATAGACTCTATTAGATCACTATGTTTTAAATTTCCATCAAAGCATGCTGTTATGCTTTCCTTTTTAAATAATGCTTTAAGAGATGAGGGAGGATATGATTTTAAAAAGTCAGTAGTTGAAGCAATGTTTGATATGATTAAATTTATTCCTGAATCTAAAGAGGATGCATTGTCTAATCTTTGTGAATTTATTGAAGATTGTGAATTTACAAAATTAACAATTAGAATCTTACACATGCTTGGTATGGAAGGGCCTTACATTAGTCAACCAACTAAATATATTCGTTATATTTATAATAGAATTGTTCTGGAGAATGCCTTAGTGAGGGCAGCAGCAGTAACTGCTTTATCAAAATTTGGTTTAGGACTTAATAATTCTGAGCTTAAAAATAACATAAAGGCTTTACTTAAAAGATGTTTAGAGGATTCAGATGATGAAGTTCGAGACCGTGTTGTTTTAAATATTAAATTATTAGAAGAAGATGAGAATATTTCAGATTTTCTGAAAAGCAGTAAGTAGAATTTCCTATCGATTTTATTTAAGAAGTTTAGATAATATGCTTTCTCTTTCTGCTTTAGAATATGGCCTTGTATGTTATATTTCATCGAATTCTTTTGAAAAGCAATTTGATGCATCATCTATACCTGTTATTAGTAAAGAGGAATTAGATGCAGAATCATATAGACAAAAAATGGTAGAAACGGAATCATTGTCTAAATTTATGTTGAATGAAACAAAAAATCAACAAGCGTCTATTAAAAATGATTTTTCAAATGATGTTATATCTCAATATGCTAATGTTCTTCAAACTATTTCTGAATTTAAAAATTATGGTCCTCTTTTAAAATGTACTTCAAAACCAATAGAGTTAACAGAATCCGAAATTGAATATTATGTTACTGGAATTAAACATGTGTTTAAAGAGCATATTGTCCTTCAGGTATAATTTTTTTATATTATTTTTTTCTTACAAATATAGTTTGATCTTGTAAATACCCTTTCGGATACTATTTTAGAAAATATCTCAGTAATTTCAAAGCCTGATGATTCTGGTTTAAAAGAGGAATTTGTTATGCAGGTAGAAAGAGCGGAACATAATTCCCCTGTTACCTTGTATGTTTCATTTTTGAGAGAGGATCCTAATTTTTTTGTTACTACAACGTTTACTAATATTTTAAAATTTACAGCTAAAGAAATAGATCCAAATACAGGAGAACCGGAAAAAGTAGGCTATAATGATGAATATGAGGTTTATATTTCTATAGGTATATTTTAGCGGATTAAATTGTTATAGATTGAGGCTTTAGAATTATCTTGTGGTGATTATATTTCACCTATTTATATTAGTAATTTCAACCAAGTATGGGATTCTTTAACCGATAAAAATGAAGTAGTGGAAACATTTTCTCTTAGTTCAGTTACATCTTTACAAGGTTAGCATATTGAATAACATAAAAAATGATTATAATATTATTTTATAGAAGCATGTCATAAAATATCAGAACAATTATCTATGCAGCCTCTTGAAGGTAGTGAGAGTGCTACTCATTCCTCTTTCCATACAATGAAGCTTTCTGGCAAAAGCACTGATAATAACAGAGTTTTAGCAATTGCAAAAATGGGTATGAAATATATATAATATTTTTTTATTATTTTAATATTTAAAAGCATATTCAAAGGATGAATTAACATTAAAACTAAGTGTCAGGAGTGAAAATAAATTAGTAGCTATGTTAGTTGCAAATGGGATTGCATAAATAAATATAGTTGTTTTTATAGAAATAATCTCATTTATAGAATTGAATTAAGATAAAAAATGATTGATCAACAATTTTTTGTTAATAAGATGAATGATGCTATAGCCATTTTTGTACCTCTTTAATTGTTTGATGACACATTTTAATTATTTCATCATTGTTTAATGATTCACATGTTTTAATTGCTTGAACTAAAGCAATTGTAATACCAACATGTTTACTATTTACCCATATTTTTCCATTTAATCCGACAGCTATTTCAAAAGGTATTGAAGTACTCAATGTTGATAAAAGAGGATGATCTTTTTCAAGAATTCTATAATAAATAAGATATGTAATATATAAAGAAATATATAAAAAAATATATATATACTTTCGACATAAGTGTGTTGATAATTCATGAATAAGAAATCCTCCTTTTAATTCTCCAAAAATAGGTGGGTTATTATTATTAGTATCTATACATTCAATATCAGGTTCTATTTCTTTATCTGCATAAACAACGTGTGCGTAAACTAATGCTCCCACTTGGAGATTTGGTCGATTTTTACGTGTTGCATTTCCAAATGCTAAAGCGCCAAGTTGTGCTAATCTTATACTACCTAAATCTACTTTATATCCTTCTGCATGTCGAACAACAATTTGTCCTATAACTGAATCCCCTACAACTGGTATATACTTCATAAAAATTAAAATAAAAATCAATTATTAATATTTAAAAATCTACTTTTCCACATTGATAATCAATATAAAATGTTTTTTTTTCTTTTAAAAGTTTTCCAACATGTGTTGCATGTAAATGTTGTGTTGTACAAAAATAAGTTAATCCACGTCCAATACGCCATTGTTTATAACTTGTTTCATCAAAAGGTACTTGTTCACCTGGAAAAATTATAAATGAATAATCTTTCATTCTACGTATAATCTAATACATTCGGCTGTACCGTGAGAAGAACGATGAAAACTGAAGATACTGAATGGTAATTCATCTTTATATTTATCTATTTATTCATTAATTCTTTCATTAGGAATGATTTATTACGTGTTTATGGTATTCTTCCACAAGTGATTAATACACAATCTTCAGATGATTTGGATGAAATAAATAATGATCATATTACAAATATATCATATGATTCTGAATGGGAAGATCTTGAAGATGATATAATTGTTCAGGAATATATGTAAATGATCTAATTTAATTAGTTAAAGGGAATGATTTATTAAATAAAATAATATAGGAAACGTCGTAGAGAAGAAATGAAGGCATTCATTAGAAAAGCTAAATATGGTGAAATACAGCCTATTCAACGCTCAGAATGGACAACAGAAGTAACAGAAACAAGTTCAAAAATACCGGTTATAGTATTTTTATATAAAGACTCGTAAGATTTTAATATAATATTTATTTATAAATAAATGAATGAATAGAATTTTAGCAAGTCAACAATTATCTACAATATTAATACAATTGGCTAATATATATTCACAAATTAAAATTGTAAAAATACAAGGAGATCATGCTATTGAGAATTATCCTGATAAGAATTTACCAACATTATTAATTTATCATAAAGGTGATATTATAGCACAAAAAACATGTATTTCTATAAATATTGATATACAAGGTAAGAAGAATAATAAATAAGAATTAAAGAAGAATTTTAAAATGAAAAGAACTTGAGGAATGGTTTATAAAATTAGGAATACTTGAAAATAAAGAAGTAAATCAATGTAGACGATTGCGTAATCAAAAAGTTGAATATGAAAATACACTAAATGAATAAGGTTACTTGTTAATGTACAAAAATAATCCTAAAAGATAAATAGATATAGAAATATTATGTAGGATGTAAGAAATTATATGAATGAATTTTGAAGAAAGATTTTTTAATTTTTTCTTCTGAAAGAACATCCTTCCATTAAACGAGCTTTTCCACCTGTTGGTTGAGATAATACACTAGCGCATGAACCACAAATAACAACTGTTTGTGCATGTGAAAAAACAGTTGTGATATTAAAGCAGCCAGGGCATTTAACGTCCTATGTAAAATAAATGAATAAAAAGAAAATAAGTAAATAATAATAGAATTAACCATAAAAAAAGAATTAGGGCTTTGAATTAACCTTTTAAGTTTATGTTTGCGTGCTTCTGCTGCTGGTATAGGATTTAAAAGATCAACAGCAAGTGCCTAAAAAAAAAATTAGTATCCGTCCTTAAAAAATATTATCATTATTATATTATTTTTTTTAATTATCAATTAGTAATTATGAACAAATATCTGATAGTATTTCCAATACAAAATAGTTTTATAATTATTTTTTATAGATTATTAATATATCTTTTTATAAAAAAAAAGTTTTTGTTTATTCTGTTATCTATTAAAATATTGTTTTTTAACTTTATAGTTATATATAAAGTTTTTTTCCAATTTTAAAGGTCTAGAATTGTGATTTCCTCTAAAATTTATGACTTACCATAATAATTAAATGAAAATATTTAAAATCAACTTGTTGGCAACCCTTAATATAAAAAATTTCACTAATGAAATTTTAAAAGTATAAAAAGGTTAAAAAATGAAATAATATAAAATTTACATATAAATTTTGTATTTGATAAGAAATATATATTAATAAATAAAAATATTTTAAAAAATTGAACTTTGTAATAGTTTATAAATTATTTAAAAAATAAAGATTTACAGTAAAAATAATTTAAGAAATAAACTATTGAGATGAAATTTCAAAGAAAATTGAATTTTTGTTTTCTTAATATTGTTTAGGATTTATTTTTTATTGAAAATCATGAAAATATTAGAAAAAATACGAATGTTAAAATATATGATATTTATATATTTTTTAAATTTTTAAAAGTATTTTGATAGAGATATTTCAGATTAAAAAATTGTAAATGTTATATTGAATTTTCTAATATAAAATATTTAATAATAGATTCTATATAATTTGTTTTGAATATTTAATTTTTTTTTCTTAATGATATTTTTATTTAAAAAAGTGTTAATTAAATTATGTTTATAGAAATTGAGATATTATTGTTAAATGTTTGTTATAATTGTTAGAAATTAATTTTTTGTATTTTTGACTGATTAAATAATAAAATATCTATTATAAATGATATATCATATTTAAAGTTATTTTTATGTTTATTCAATAATTATATGAATGGCTATATGTATCTCTAAGATTTTTAATAATAAACAAAAAATGTTGAAAAATGATTTTATATATTAATTTATCTATAAAATTAGTGAATTATTTAATAATCATATTTATAATTAATATATTTATGTATATATGAACTAAAAATATATTAAAAGAAATAAATGAAAAAGAAATAAAATTTATTGAATTTTTTTAGAATTTAGATTTCTTTATCTTGAGAATTTCAGATATACATAAATATTTCAATAGATAGATATAAATATATCTAAAAATTAAACAATAAAATTACAGTTATAATAAATAAATAAATAAATATATATATATATATATTATTATATACAAATTTGATATACTTATTAAAGAAGCTTAATTCAACTTAATATTTGGCAATTTCATAGATATTTTTGTAAAAATTTATTTCTCAAGTTTTTTTTAATTTACTTTTTGTTTTTAAATTTCTCTCATGTTAATATTTTTTTAGAAATATTTTTTATAATGTTAATAACAAAGTTAATATTTTTATTTTATTTTATTTTATTTATAAAATATATTAAATTAATAATTGAAAAAGAATTAATCGTTTATGTTAAGTAATTAATTTAAATGCATAATATTGCATGAACTAAGCTTTATTATTGTTTTTATTATAAATTTAGATCTTTAAATTTTTGATTTTTATGAAAATTATTAAATAATACTTTCAAAAATTTTTTTTTAAAAATGATTCTATTTATAAAGTAAATAATAAAATAATGTTAATATAATACTATATTTCAAAAATTAGAACATATACAGTATAAAATCCACTGCTTATGCTAATTTACGTATATTTTTATTATAAATATCTTTTGAAAAAAAAAATATCATTATCAAATATATTTTTTTAATAAAGATTAGAAGATTTGTTTATTTATATAAATCTTGAAGTAAAAAATAAATATTATGATTATTAGAAATACTTTTAAAAATTATAAAAATAACATATCTTAATATTTATTTATATATTTTTTTAAAATTTTATAAAAATTATAATTTTATGAGATTGGAATTATCTAAAATTTCTTTTATAGATCATTGAATAATATATAATATATTTATTTATTCTTTAAAACATATAAATAAATATTTTTCTATGAATTTGTTAAGAATTAAAAAATTTCATTAAAATATTATTTGATATCTGATATTTATAAATTTTTTAAATATTTTAAAAAATGTATTAGCTAAAAATTCAAATATAACTATATAACTAAAATCACATTTAAAAATTATATTATTTTGAAATTATTTAATTAATAAAATTAATTATAATTTATAAAAATTTAATATAAAAATATTACACAAATTAAATATATATTTTCATAAAAATTAATATTATTTTTAATTGATCTCCTAATTATCAAGCCACATTTGATTCCAAGCCAAAAAGCTACAAAAATATATTCTTAATATTTGTATTACACATATTAAATAATTTTTAAAAAAAATTAGCTATTCACATATTATATTTTTATTTAAAAAAATTATTTAAATTTATCAATGATTCCGTTCTATATTACAACTAAAAATATTTATATGATTGTCACTTCCATTAGCACATGCTAAGACGGCTTTGTGAGGATGAAAATTTAAAGCATTAACAGATACAATTTTTCCTTGATGCAAAAAACTAGAATAATAGCGAAATGTAGATAAATTTAGTCCATCTGTATTCCAAACCTTAATATCATTGCTATTAGATCCCCTAATATATAATTAGTTATTTTATTTATTAAGATAAGAAAAATACGTAGCAATGCATGGAATATGTTCATGCACAGAAAGTGATCGTAGACCATCCAAATGGGCATTAATAGTTCGTATAGAATCATTAAGCCTAATGTCCCAAAGTTTTATATCTCCAGAAATACTTAAAAATTAGGCATTTAATAATATTAATGATAAAAAACAAACCTTCCTGACACAAGTTCTCGATTCCCACTTTTTTGCAAACTAACAGTGGGAATCCAACTTTTATGCTCTTTCCATACTCTAACCATTGCATCCTCTGGTGGATTTCTTTGATCATAAATACGTATAGCGCCATCTGCAAAACTGGCAATAAAAATATTACCTTCAGTTTCATCTGAAGTAATTGATGTAATACAATTTTTAGATTTTGTCGGTATATTCTAAAGATAATTAAATATTAAAATTTTGAAAATTAACATCATACATTCAAACACATTTCTTGTGAAGTGTCCCAAACTTTAATCATTTCTATTTCTCCTCCAACAAAAAGTATACCACGTTTTTGTTGCCAATTAGTAACTAATCCTCCATTACGATTTGATGGAATCAAATCAGTTAATGCTCTCCAAGCAGTAACGAGATCTATAGATTCAGTATCGTAATTTTTATATATCTGTATAATGCCATCTGAAGACCCAATTAATATATATCCAATATCATCTTGATTTATAAATTTCACATCAGTAATTCGTACCCCAAAAGTATTATTATTAGAAAATTGAATCAATTTTACCCCTAATTCCCAATTCCATACTTCTAGATTGTCTTGATCATCAGCACAAATAAGATGAGGCTCAAACTCATGAAATAAAAGATGAGACACTTGTATAAAATTTGATTTAAGATTGCAAACCTGATTATTCCATGAATGTGAAGCTGCATTGAATTAGATTCGTTCAAACAATTATACTTACAACCTGCCATATCTTTTAAATCATATGTTTTATTTATAATTTTCTCATTTCGATTTTTTCTCCAAAGCCGTTGATTATAATCAACACTTCCAGGCTCATCTGCTTCAGCTGGCTATAAAAAGTTAATAAATATATACTAGCAAATAAATATCTTACTTTCATTTGGGGTTCCTGAAAATATTCACAACTCCAATCAAAAAAAGTGCTTTGAAGAATATATTGTGATGATTTATAAAGTTTTGGATTAATTTTTCTAGGGAAAGGTTTAATTGAAGTTGAATGAATATGCCCAGGTTTAAGATGAGTATCCTCATCAGAAGAACGATTAAATTCTAATGTTGATGCCTCATTATAATTTCCAATTTTAAGACTTTTCAAAGATAGAGCTATTGATGCAGAACATTTCAAGGTATTAGTTAGTTTTGAAGCAGACGATATTTGTTGAATCCCAGAAGATAACGACCTAGTATTTTCATTTACTAAAGTAGATAATTTTGATTTATTTATTGCATCATTTTTTGAATCTACTATTTTTTGAATAATGAATTTTGTCGCATTTCCTAGTTCAGACTTAATAAGCATGTTATAAACTCTTTTCACTACAACAGTACTAATCAATTCAATTTCCAAAAATGGATCTACAGTTAGTAGCAACAATGTTTTCCATACAGCTAAAATCAAAGAATTTGTACTATAATTAATAAAAGGTTTTTGAAATTTACAATCATTAAATCCAGAATCAGTATATTCATTTATTAAATACTCAAATGCAGTAACCATCATTTTTTGATTATAACGAGAAGCATACTGTGAAAGAAAAATTATCAACTCTTTACGCACTAAACATGAACCATCAAAAAAAAGACTTAACGCTGACATAACAATATAATCTTCTTTAGAAGTTATTTCATTATCATCCATAGGATGTCCCAAAAATGTTGTTAATGCGACTAAACTGGCAGTTCTAACTTCTGGAACTGGATCAGACAATAAATCACACAAACGATTAACTATTCCCTCTTTAATACCAAGTAATTTCGCATTAGAAAAATTCTTCCATATCTGACTGATGCAAAGACATGACCATTGTCGTAATAAAGGATTCTGATCATTAAGATGTACAAGACTAGCCTGTAAAACACCGGAATTTAAACAAACAGTTTGCCCTTGTTTAAAATCTCTAGAAAAAACGCTAAGGATAAAAGCACACATTGCACGATGCTCCGATATATTAGTAATTGATAAATCCTCAAATGATGGAGAAAGGATTTGAACAAAATAAGAGTAACCATCATCCTTAAGAAGATCCGATTGACAAGAATTATCAACTGCCAAAATCCTTGCCCATATAAAAACCAAAACAGGTTTTAATTCCACAGCTGAAGATTGTAAAAGTTTTAAAACATATGGGAAAATCCCAATAGATAATGCAAGGTTTACCGCCCATGGACCCAAATCAAGAAATCTACTAAGCAAAATCAATGCTCCTAAACGATGAACCTGAGATAATAGTACTTGAAGTACTATTGGTAATTGATCAGGTGCTTTTTTAAATACTGAGCCTTGTTCTAACCAAACCTCAAATGCTGTTAATTGTTCTTTAAAAAATGTACTATGTTTATATTCATATGCGGGGCCACCATTTTCTGCTTCAAGTAACTGAGGTAATTGAGCTAAACAAGCATCTACAGCTAAATCCCATGAATTCCACATTGGATGATGATAAGCAGGAGGCAAAGAAGGATATGACATTGGATGACATCGGTGAACTCTCATTATTCGCTCTGCTAAAAGAAAGTTCCTAAATAACGCGGCCACCATTAAATCTTGTCGAAATAATTTTTTAAATAATGGTTTTGGAAGAATATTCCATGCAATAGTATCTGTAATAGCAGTAAATATCCAGTTTAACTCCCCAAGAGGAGTTCTTCTATCCTGCAAATTACCTGGTATTTTCATTACCATATCTATCGTTATATTTGAAAGAAAGGGATTTTGTAAAACAAACCATCTAACTGCAATTTCAATAGGAGATGTTAAACAGCATGTAAATAGGTCTGCCGGGAGGTCCGGATTCATGGGTAACCATTCTTTAGGGCCACATGCAGCCAACTGAATAGATTCTTTTTGTAACGTAGGTAGAGGAACACTTGAATCAAAAGCATGTTGCTTTTGAGCTTCTGCATCACGTTCTTCTGCAAACTTATTGAAATTTATAAGAATATTCCCAGCTGCACTGCAGTCGTAAACATATAAACATGGTGAACCCAACCATGTTTGAAGATCATATAAAGATATTGGAATATATTGTGTATAATTTTTATTAAATACCCAAATTTCACCGCTCTCTGTAGGCCTTGGAACACCATGTCCATTATAATGAAATAATATACGTTCATCCTTAGCATTACGACGCTGAATAGAACAAAATTTTTTAGTTTCTTCAATCGAAGGATCGAGATATTGTTTATAACGTGTACGCATACTAAGCGTTTCATATTGTTGTTGTAAATTTTTCCCTATAGCTTCTAATGACTTTTGTGATGGTAATGAAAAAGGATCAATCCAACATTCTAATTTTGCACAAGGACTTGTTTTAACTATATCGGGTGGATCAACACCAATATTTATACATATACATAATGCAGCTGAAACTGTCTTTAATCTCTCTTTCATTCTCCAATCCAGGAATTTCTCTTTTTCATCTTTGGGTTTAGGAATACCATATGTTTCATGTCTTTTAGAAGTATAATGCATAGAAAATATCTAAAAGTTCTTCTTGTTAGATTTATAATAATATTAATAAAAAAAAAGTAAACTAACTAACTTTTTCATTTGTATAATGAGATTCTTCTAAATTATTTTTGTTTTTAAATTTATGACAAACTCTTATCACTTGAATTTTTGTTTCATTATTTTTAGGCGTTGTTTTTGTTATTAAAGTATTTTTACAGTTTTCCTTTGAATATTCTTCCTTTTTTTCTATTAAATTAAATGGTTTAATAACTGTTTTATTTAAATTTTTCGTTTCTATTATATTAGAAATATTATTTGTTTGTATTACTTTATTTCTTTTAAAAATATCAAATTCAATCTTATTTTCTTTATTCACATTAGAGTCTTTCATTTCAGACTCTTTTCCATATGTTTTTAATTAAATATTTTATATTTCATTTATTGAATTTTTCATAAAACCTTTTCGTAATCCGTTATTAATTAGATTTTTGTATATTTAAAAATAAGAAAATGTATAATTTAAATTTTCTCATTTTTAAATATACAAAAATCTTCAAAAATTAAATTTTCTTATTAAAAAAAATAAGAACTTTTTAAAAAGTTGTAATTCAAGTTTTTTTTTATCTTTTTGAAAATTAAAATTCGTTAATTTTTATAAAAATATTATATAAAAAAGTGATTTTTTTTTTGAGCCGGAATTTTTTCCTTAAGATTTTAATACATCTTTTTTGAAAATAAAATAATAATGGTGTATAATTCGTATTATCTTATTGGTCAACCTATTAGTAAATTGCAAATAAATGATATAAAATATCTTATTATTTTAACAATTCTTGGATTTTATGTTCAAATGTATATGATAAATTATCCTTCTAGTGCTGTTTATGGTGAAAATTATATGGGAAAATATCTTTCTAAGTATGAATTTTTAATTATAATATTTTTTTTTAATTAATATATAAATTATAAGGTATATTAAAAGAAAATTTTATATTGATAAATACCCACCTTTTTCTACAATGCTTTATACTTTAATTTTATGGATTTTGAATTATAATCAAGAGTTTAATTTAAAAGATATTAAAATGTTAATTTTTTAAACGTATCTCTTTTAATCAATTCTAATTAAATTTTTATAGAACTTACTCTGGTTCAAATATTCCCTTTGTTTATATGCGAATATTTTCTGTTATATTTGGTGTTTCTTTGATACCTATTACATATCTTATATTAAGAATCATGAAATTTACAAAGAATACTGCTGTTTTTGGCTCCATGTTAATTATCTTTGAGAGCTCTATAGTCATCCAAAGTCGATTTTTATTTGTTGATTCATTAGCACTGTTTTTTACCGCTCTAGTAAATTTATTTTGGAGATTATTTGAAAATCATCAACAAGATTCTTTTAAAAGATCATGGTGGATATGTTTAGCAGCAACAGGGATTGTGTTAGGAGCTCTTATAAGGTTTTTGTTCCTCTTTTATTTTATTTTTAACAGTTAAAAATAGCACAAACTGGCTAGGAATTTTTACACTTCTATGGGTTAGTATCTTAGCATGTCTACAGTTATGGCATTTTATAGAAGATCTTACTATAGGCTTTGTATAATATTACTTATAATTGAGTTAAAATTAAATATTTATAGATTACCTGGATTAAACACTTTTTTTCTCGTGTTCTATGTTTAATTATAATTCCTATTTTATTTTATATTACTATATTTTACTTTCATATAAATTATCTGAAAAATGCAGATAATAATCTTTTTTTAAGTCCAGAGTTTCTGGCTACATTTAGCAATAGAAATCCTAAGATTGTTCCTGCAGAGGTTCGTTATGGTTCTAAAATAACTATTCGACATTTTAGTTCTCTAGGGGGTTATTTACATTCACATCCTCATTCATATCCTTCAGGGAGTAAACGTAATTTCATTTTTTCATAAAGATTTTACTAATACACATTTTTATAGAACAACAAGTGACTCTTTATTTATATGAAGATAATAACAATAATTGGTTAATAACAGATTCAGTTGATGAATCTCAAGAAACCCAATCTCTATCCATTTTGGATGGCTCTATAATTAGGTTATATCATTTAGAAACAGACAAAAGATTACATTCTCATGATATTCGACCATCTTTATCTGATACAGAATGGCAAAATGAAGTTTCAGGATATGGACATAAAGGATTTTCTGGAGATAATAATGATCTTTTTAGAATAGAAATTGATAAATCAAGAAGTTATACTGAAAAATCTAAAATTAATGTTCGTGCAATTGAGACAAAATTTCGTTTAATTCACGTACCTACTGGATGTGCCTTATTTTCTAATCATATTAATCTCCCCGATTGGGGATATAATCAAATAGAGGTTACATGTGCAAAAAGTGGGATTATTGAAAATAGTTTATGGTATATTGAGAGCAATAGTCATGATGATTGTAAGATTTGCCTGATTAATATGTTTTTATTGTGATTAATATTTACAGTTTCTAATGATATTGAAATGGTGACTTATAGAAAAATCGGGTTTTTTAAAAAATTTTGGGAACTTCAAAAATCTATGTGGGAAAAAAAATTCAATTCAGCAACTCCTTATAATCCCAGTAATCATCCATCTTCATGGCCTTTATTAAAATATGGGATGCGTTTTTGGACAACAAAGGATAGACAGATTTATTTTCTTGGAAATCCATTAATATGGTGGTCAGCAATTTTTTTTATAGGGATTTATTGTTCTCTTAAAATATTTTGTATATTACGTCAAAAAAAAGGATATTCCAAATGCAATGATAGTAATGAAAAATTTAAATTTAATAAAATTTACTAATTAAAAAAAAGGAAATTGTCTAAGATACGATTATATTGTTGGAACCTCTCTAATTGGCTGGGCTCTTCATTATCTTCCATTTTATTTTATGAAAAAACAGTTTTTTTTATATCAGTATATACCTGCCTTATATTTTTCCATTATATCTTTATGTTCTTTTTGGGATTTTATATCTACCAGATTGCTTCGAAAAATCCAATGTAGGTTACTGACATTATTTTTTTTTAAAATAATTATTTCGGTTTATTTTATATTGGCACCTTTGGTTTATGGTTTTACCATTAGAAAAGAACATTGTAGTTTTATCAAGTTTTTGAAAACATGGGATTTAGATTGTTAATATTATGTATAGGGATTTTTACATTTTTTCAATATTTGTTTAAATTCCAAATTATAAAAATATAATTAAAATAATTTAATTATGACAATTCTGTTATTAAATACTCAAAATTATTATCAATTTAAAATCTTATAATGAAATATATTTTTTGAAAATAATTGTATTTATTTTTATATATTTAATATTTTAATTGAAATTTTTAATATAAAAATATGATAAATAATTATTAACATGCTTATTATGGAATAAAATTTAAACATGTTTCAAATATAATTAATAACATTTTGATTTTTATAAAAAATTCCCAATAAATACTTATAATTAATTCCAAATTTTGCTATATAATAAATAGTAATATTATTTTAAAATATTAGGTGCTTTTAAAATAATGGTTTTAATATAATATATATATATGTATTTATATATATATTGTACGCTGTAATTAATAAAAAAAAGCTTATGATTTTAAAACAAAATCCAAGAATCATCAGAATTTCCTTCTAATTTTTTGTATGAAGAAACTTTATCACTATCATAATCAAGAGTTAAAGAAAAAAGTGAACAATCATCAGATGATATATTATAAGATATGTTATTTTCACTATCCCATGCAAATTCTTCGTAAAGAGATAATGTTTTTGTTATTGAAGATGTTGAATTAGAAAGATATGCATGATCAGTGTTTTTTCCATTAGACTCTTGCAATGAAAAAGATGTATTCTTCTCTAACTTCATATAATCTTTATTTTTAATTCCAGAACTTAAGAAAAATGTATTTTCTTTATCGGTATCTAGTTTTCTAATATTTTTAATGTTTTTTTTAGTATTTTCTTTTTTTGATTTTTTATTATTAGATTTATAAACAAGTGAACTAAAATTTTGAGAATCCTGACACATAATATCCTTTTCTTTTACTTTCTGCTTTTTATTTTTTTCATATGGTATAATCCTTTTTAATTTCTTTCTGGGATCTGATGGTGCTAGATGCTTAATAGGCGATAATTGAATAATAATAGGATCTTTAAAAAACTCCATTAATATTAAAATATTTCTTAATTTCTTGATTCCTTTACAAAATTTTCTTCTCTTAGACAAAAAAAGTTTGTATATTTAAATAATTTCTACATAAAAGTAATTTTTTAATTTATATATATTAACGATAAACTTATCCTGATAACGTAAAAATATGGATCTTTATTAATATTTATTGAAAAATTCTATAAATAAGCAGTGTTTTCAATGAAAATTATTTTTATGATCTTCTAGTAGTTAATAAATCATTAGATTTTTGAGATAATTTAAAAATGATTTATAAACATCTTTTTTTTCAAAAAATTAAATTTAGTAGAAAATTAAAATCGACAATAAGTGGAAATACAGCTATTGAAAAATGTCTTCTCGGAGAAAATATACAAAATTTAGATCCAAATTATCAAAAATTTGATCCAGCATTTGTTTCTGATTGTAAACGTATTGGAAATCTTGAATTACCTTCTAAAATTGTTAAAAGAATTAAAAATATTATTGATAGTATTCTTGCATAGTATTTTTATATGTTTTTCTTACTTTTTTTTAGATTCTCATAAACCAAGTATTCGTTCATCTGCAATGAAAATGTATGCCTCTTTGAGAAATCCTACTCAAAAAATGAAAAATAAACTTTCTGAGGCAAATGTAAATGCTTATATCTCTGGAATAATGCCTCAAGTATATGCATCATTATATAGTGTAATCAATGAATTGCGAATAAGAGTTGGTAATGATTGGGTTCCAGAAACAGTTTTAGATTGTGGTACTGGACCTGGAACAGGTGCTTTAGTTTTTCAAGAATTATTTTCGGATTCTATAGAAAAAGTGAAAAATATAGTAGTTGTAGAGCCTACCTATATTATGAGAAAACGTGCTTTTTATATACATAACGGCAATAAATCAAAAATTGTTTCGAATATTTCATCAACTATAAATTCAAAATTTGATTTTATTATTGCGAATCATACAATTTTGGATATAAATACTTCTGATTATGTTTTTAGTGCTCATATAAAAAAATTATGGAATAAACTTTCCCCAAAAAATGGTATATTGCTTCTTCTAGAAAGAGGAAATCCTATAGGTTACAAAGCTATAGTTAGAGCAAGACAAGTAATTTTATCTAGTTTTGATTTTACTTCGAAAGGATCAGAAGTTATGAACGTTGGTTATGTTATTTCACCGGTATTATTAAAATGAAATTTTTTTAAATATTAAACTTTGTTAGTGTCCTCATGATAAAGAATGTCCTCTTTTTCTTAATAATCATTTTTCTAATCATAAAAAATGGTGTCATTTTAGTCAAAAATTAATTAGACCTATATATTTACAAAAAACAAAGCATTCTGCTTATAATATAGAGGATGTTAAATATTCTTATTGTATTATTCGAAAAGGAGTTTCCAGACCTATTATAAATGAAACAAAACCTAATTTCTGCAATGATCATTTATTTTGTAATTCTTATAATTTGTCACGACTTATTTTACCACCACTAAAAAAACGTGGACATGTTATAATGGATGCTTGTACATTTAATGGGACTATAGAAAGATTAATAGTTCCAAAAAGCCAAGGAAAAATATATTATAGAAATGCTAGAAAAGCACGTTGGGGGGATTTATTGGCTTTAGGATCAAAAATTTCTTTTAAAAGAAATATAAATATTCAGAAATAAAGATAAATTTAAAAGATGTATATATTTAAATTTTTTTGTAAAATGAACGTTTTTTTACATGTATGAATTATAATTCTAAAGAAAATATATAATTTAAAAAATAAGAATATGTTTTATAATCTACACTTTTATATTAAATTGAACATTATTCTTTATTAATGTTAAACTTTTATATAATTTCAATCATATTTTAAAAAACTAATTTTAAAAATATTTCATATAAATGATTTATATTTTAATATTAAAAAATATTTCAAGAATACAATCTAAAATGCTATAAAATAAACATTAAGAAATCAAAATATTAAGTAATTTATCTAATTAAATTATTTTCTAAATTTCCGTTATTTAAAAATGTTTAAATATACCACTAATGACATTTTTAAAAGTAGAACATTTAATAAGACAATTAAAAGTTTTGCTGACTACAAAAATTACAATGTTTGTATTATTTAGAATAAATTCTAAAGCATACAGAATTATTTAATGCTGTCTTATTAATCATTTTAAAAACTCGTTTTTTATTTATTGTATTTTTATAATCTAATGTATATAATTTGTTGTTTATAAAAAGTAAAACAATATTTAAATTTTATAAACCAATCCTTAAAGATGAATTATTATTTTAATAGTCTTTTTAAAGTTATTCTGCTTGTATATGAAAAAAGTATAAAAATAAAAGCCATAATAGTGATTCGAGTAAAGAGTAAAAAGGAAACATGATAAATCTTATTGAATCATTATAATAAAAAGGCTTTTAAACATGAATCTAGCTTGAATCAGTTTTACATCAATGTTCACATATTTGTAAAGATTAATAAGCACTTAATAAGTTAATGAAATAGATGTATGAAAAAAAGAATGTCATTATTTCTCATTTAAAATTAATACCATCCTGTCTGATTTTCAGAAACATGTTGCCCTTCTTCTCTTTTGATTTTATATGAATTATTAACAGCATATCCAGAAGAACCATTTTTAGCTTAGGAACGGAGCCTACTATATGTTTAAATATCAAAATAAAAAAAAATCTAAGAACTCACATTCGATCACTCCCAGATAAATTTGTCACTCTGGTAGATTCAATAGGTGCAGTAGATAAATTAATTTCATTTATTTGAGGTTGAGTTTTTCGACGAGAGGTATTTAATGTTCCAGAATTTCCTCCCCCTGTTCGAGAAGAAAATGCAGATACTTGCATACCGTTGACAGCGGAGGCTTGATTAACAGTACTAACATTTCTTGTTTTTTGTACATTAATATTTTGATCATCTGATACATGTACAACCCCTTCTTCTGGCTGAGCCTGAGAGGTTGCATGAGTTTGTTTAGCTTGATTCTAAATAATTATTAAGAATATTCATAAGGAGTCTCGACTAATTACATATTTAAAAACAGTCCAATCAAACACATAATCATATTGAAAACCTTCTCGAACAAAAAGATCACGAAATAATTTTCTTAAATAAGAATAATCTGGTTTATCATCAAATCTTAGTGACCTTGTATAATTCAAATAAATGGCAAATTCATTCGGGAATCCTCTCGTAAGAACCTCAGTAGGAGTAGTCATCTTTTTCTCCATAATGCGATCGTATTTTTGTTTTTTTGTTGCTGCTTTCAATCCTTGCCATGGAAGAGATCCACGACAAAAGTACATCATTACATAGCCTAAGGATTCTAAATCATCTCTACGACTTTGTTCTAAAATATTATAAATATTAAATATTAACAAAAAAAGATCTTACCAACTCCAAGATGAGTATTAATACTTGCATATCTCGCTGTACCGGTGAGGTTCTTATTTTCTTTATATGGGATATGCAAATGAGTTTTTGGATCCCGAAATTTTTTCGCTAATCCGAAATCAATAACATTTACTTGATTACCCCGTTTTCCTATGCCCATAAGGAAATTATCCGGCTTAATATCCCTATGAATAAATGATTTTGCATGGATATATTCAATTCTGGAGATAAGTTGATCAGCTAAAAGAAGAACAGTTTTAAGACTAAATTTCCTATTGCAGAAATTAAATAAATCTTCCAGACTAGGCCCGAGGAGATCCATAACCATTGCATTATAATCACACTCTGTTCCAAACCAGCGAACAAAAGGTATACCAACACCGCCAGCAAGTGCTTTATAAACTCGTGCCTAGTGATAATAAATCATCATCACTATAAATGCATAATAATAACCTCATATTCCAGCTGAGGATGCTTCACTTTAGATGATTCCAATTTTATCGCAATTTCTTCACCGGAAATAATATTGGTTCCTAAATTAAATCTGACTCAGTCAAAACAAAAAAATTTTATTAGAAAATATATACCAAGATAAATATCACCAAAGGAACCTGATCCAATTTTCCTTCCAATCCTATATTTATTACCAACACGAAGATCCATAGCCATAATTGTTTTTTTTTAATTAAAAAATATTTTTTAATTGATTGTTATGATTTATTGCTAATAAAATTTATGTAAGTAATAATAATATAAATTTAATAAAAAACCATAAATTCCAATAAGTATAGATATAGGGAACTTACTTTAAAAAAAAACTCCCTAAAATTTTAGAAATTCTTATTTTAAAATATAAAACGTATATTTGACGTTTATTCCGCAAAAAAAAAGAAAAATCGTCAATAAAATCTCAGAGTTTCATAAACAGGGTTTAAAAAACAACTTTTTTATACTTTAAGGAAAATTCTTTTAAAAAAAAATTAAAAATTTAACAAATTATAAGCTAATTGTTTGTTAGTTTTCGTTTAAAGTAAAAAAAAATAAAAAATACTATCTCTATAGAAAAACTCCGAAAACAAACACTTTTATATATGTCTTTTATTGGATAACTTCTTATAATAATATTTCTTTTGTTCTAAGCTCCAGATTTATTTTAAATTTTTCACTGTAAATAAAGTCTATATATTTTTTTAATCTTTTACCTTTTTTATATAAACTTCATTTTTTCTTTTACCTTAATATTGAATATATAAACCTCAATTCTTCACGCCTTTTGATAAGTTATTTTTAACTTTTTTTAACTTTTTCTTTTAAAATATCTGTCAATGCTAAAACAGATAAACGAATAAATAATTCAAAAAAAAAAAAAATCTAATAATTTTAAAATAAAAAAAAAATTAAAATATAAAACTATGATGGTAGTATTTTAGAATTTAAAAGTAGAGAAAAAAATGAGATTTATTTATTAAAAAAAAATTAAATTAATATTTTACTAAAAAGGGAAGAGATGTGAAAAACGGAAATATCAATTATAGTTCTTGATATTTTAGCAAAAATTAAAAATAAATAATATAAAATGATATTGTAATATAAAAATGTACAGAGGAAAACAAAAATAATTTTATAAAATTTTAAATAAATTATTTATTATTATTAAAATTATTTTTTAATTATTTTAATAAGAAACTTATATTTTTTTTAATATAAGTTATTTAAAAATAAAATTGTAATTAAATAATATATTAAATAGGATTCTGATAAAAATGATAAATAGCAGTTTTTATCTTAATTTTTAAATTTGTATATTCATTTTTTTATATTAATATTAACATTTCAAAATTATAATTTTAAAAATATAATTTTAAATAATATTAGTTTTTAATTTAAAATTATTTAATAAACTATAAATATAATTAATAAAAATTTCATAATACCTATAAAAACTTTTAAATATTTATAATTCTAATATTTAACAAATTTTTTTAATATATAATAGAAAAAATATAAACTTAATATTTTAAAAAATAATTACAAAAGATTTTTTCAGCATATTTCATCCAAAATAATATTAAAAATAAATATTACAAAATTAAAAAATAATATAAACACTTGATTATATATCTTTCTAAAGTTAAACACAATTGACTATCAGATATAAGATCATTAAAAATACATAATTATTTTAAATATTTTTAATTTTTTTTTATAAGATATATTAAAATTAAAAATTCTAATATTATAAATTAAAATATAATTATTTAATAACAATTTACCCCTATTTTATGGATTAAGTCTCTTTGGATCACGTGGAAATAAACTTGAACGCCTGAATAAATTAAATACATAAACTTAATTTATTTATAAGAAAATACCTGATATTTCCAAGTCCGAGATATAAAAATACTACACGTTCTAAACCAATCCCACCTCCGCCATGCGGTGGTGCGCCATATTTAAAACCATCAATATAATCTTCTAAACCCATTGTATTAATTTTCATAGTCTTCATTCTTTCCTGAAGATATTCTGAATCATGTATACGTTGTGATCCAGATAAAACTTCCTCCCCACGTATAAAAAAATCATATGAATTTGAAAGTCTAGAGTCTTCTGGATCAGGCATTGTATAAAATGGTCGAGTAAGTAGAGGAAATTTATCAACAGAATAAAAATCCACATTAAACTGCTTTTTTATCAATATTCCAAGTTTACGTTCTTCGTCAGTCCTAAAAAATCAACATAATGATAATATAAAATGGACCTTACGAAAGATCTGTATAATATTCTTCATCATTATCACTTCTAATACCAGCTTTTTTAAGTAAATCTATTATTTCTCTAAATGTAAAACGAACAGGTTTATCATCTTTTAAAAATTGGAATTCTGAGATGGGAAACTGCTTTCTAATAACACTCATTTCATGTGAATACCGTTTAGGAATTTCTTTAAATATATATATAAAAAGACCCTCAATCATTTCCAAAACTTCATGATAATGCTCACAGAATGACATTTCTAAATCAATTCCAGTAAATTCTGTCATATGCCGATGAGTATTAGAGTCTTCTGCACGAAATACAGGTGCAATTTCGAAAACTCTATCAAAATCCGATACAATTAACATTTGTTTATATATTTGTGGTGATTGAGCAAGATACGCATTGCCTTTAAAATATTCTAATCTAAACACATTTGAACCACCTTCTGATGGAAATGAAATTATTTTAGGGGTATGTATCTCAATAAAATTATTTTCAACAAAATATTCGCGAAATAATTGACAAATACCAGATGATATACGAAAAATAGCTTGGCTTGCAAATGTACGAAGATCAATTATTCTATTACTAAGACGAGTATCGAGATTAACTCTTGCAAATTTTGGTTCGTCTTTAGAATAATCTTCATCATGTTTTATTTCATTTTCAGGGCGATTTGCATCTTCAATTTGAAATGGAAGTTTATTAGAAGATTCACTTTCTATAAAAATCTATAACAATAAATATTTCATGCACTGTTTTCCTTCTCACAAACCTTATGAATATGAACTTCTACATCTTGTTGAGTGGAACTTGTAATAATTCCCGGACTTTTTTTTATTTGACCTTCCACTAAAACGATACTTTCAGGACTAATAGAACCACACCATTTAACCATTTTCCTACTTATTAATTTCTCATCCGCAATAACAAGAGCTTGCACAGTACTTAAATGTTGACGTAACAACAAAAAACACATTTTGTTTCCTTCTAATCATTAAACAATTAAAAACAAAAAAATAATAAACCTTGTAAACGAGATGTTTGAAGTCTTGCTCTAAGTACAACATCTTTGCCATCCATTAATTCAGATAAGTTACATATAGGATGAAATTGTTTTCCTAATATTATTAAAATTAATGATTTTTTAGGAAAATACCTGATTTTTCAAATGATTGATTCATTTTCTTTTTTCCATAATTTTCTTCTGCAAAATCCTAAATTGATAAATCAATCAATTAAATAATTTTACTATAATTAAACTACATCGGATAAAGTTTCATTTTTTATTTTAGAACATAGTAATTCATTTTCTTTTTTTTCTTTATTTTTCCTTTCTTTTTCTTGTAACTTTTTTAATTCTTTTTTAGACATAAATTTTTTATTATCTCTAGAATATTATATTAATATAAAAGCTTATAATATTAGAATTACAATTCTAAAACATCGCTTTCTTGACTTAATAAAACATCTGAAATTTGCATTACTTCTTGATTCTTTGTAAATGAATTAGACATCTTTGAATTTAAAACTTTAATTTTTTAAATCATATCAATAGAATATTAAAAATTTAAAAAACTAACAAATTAACCCTTTACAATAACCCTAAAACCTTATCATAGTTTTTTGTATTCAATTTAAAATTCTAAAATTCCAAAAGAACAAAATTATGAATAGAAAAGAACAAATCTAATATTTATATGAAGAAAATGTTTATAAGAATTTTATTATATTATGTAAATATACGTTATCTTAATTTAAATATATATATATTTTATATAAAATTTAAAATAAAATTAAAAAAAAAGAAATCCAAATTTCTTAGAAAATATTATTAATAATGGAAATATTAAAATATAATGTTTAATTATTTATTATTTATCATCTATTTTGCTTATCAAATTCCTATCTTTATCGATTTTTTCGAATCCGGAAGATTAACTCGATAAAGATTTCTTTAAATATAAATGATAACAGTGGATTATAAAAATAGTCAATTCAATCCCCTAAATCAACCCCTCAATGAGGAAACTTTTTTTCTTCATTTTCATTGGAATAACAAATGTTTTTTCAAAAAACATAGAAATTTCAGGTCATTTTCATTTTTATTTTATAACTTATCATTTACTATTTAGAATTTACTGAAGAAAATCCAAGATTCTTTTTAAGAAACTTAAAACGGTTGGATTTTCATCATGATGATTCTTATGATCATATTAGGAGATCAGTAGAATCATTATCTAGAAATGAAAAAGATGCTCTTAACTTGGTGGAGAAAGTTCATCAAGTCTTAATAAAAGAGCCTCCTGAGAAAGAAGGTATAAAATCCTTTAATTTTTTAGAAATTCAACAATATAACTGTTTCACAGAAGATTCTACTGATCTTACATTGGCAAGTTATGTTAATAGTAATTTTGATATGAATATATGTTTAGATGTTTCAAGAATTTATTGCACTCTTCTCGAACATAATCAAAATAAGGAAGATGCAAATAAATTGAATGAAGAGTGCAAAGATAAGAGGAATTTATGTGAAAAAATATTAGAATATTTAAATAATACATGTACAATAATTAAATGTCAACTAGAAGCAAATACCAATTTGACAGAACAAACTTGCAAAGAAATGCTCAAAAAATGCAGGGATTTAAAAAACACTTGCAATGGTTCTTTAGATTTAGAATGCCAAAGGATAAAAGATGAATGTGAAAAAATTAATATTACTATTCCAGAAAATCCAGATTCTAAACCAATCCTACCTCCTGAGCAAGAAAAGAATGATACGAGTTCTACTACCTCTGAAGTAACCAGTACAAGTACTGAAGAATCTACAGCTATCGAATCAGTTACAACTATACCTATAAATACGTATACTGGCACTGGTTCTATTATCACTCATATTACAACATTAGTGATAGTGGATGCTACAGATGCAATCACTGAATTTGAAACAACAACTTCTACAGTAACTCTTTGTCAATGTACTTCTGTAGGAACATGTACACATACAGAAACTCCTATTTGTTCAGAAACACAAACAGATTCACCGTCACCAGATCCTTCAATGGAGCCAACATTAGATCCAACATTAGATCCAACTTTAGAACCAATTGATCCAACTGAACCAGAAATACCAGAAGAACCTGAACAACCGGAGGAACCAAGCTTAAGTACTGAAAGTTGTTCAACTATGGAAACGTTAACAGTGACTGTTGAACCAACGAAGGGTTCTGATGATGATAAAGAATGTCCTACAAATAGTGGATTAAGATTAAAAGGGCTTTATACAGATGGAATAATTTGTATGATTATTGGAATGGTAATAGGAATATGGGTTATTATTTAAAAGATAAAAATTATTTGTATTTTGCCTAAATAATGAAAATATAGGGTATATAGGGTTATGTAAGAAATAAGGATTAAATTATATTTCATTAATCTTAATGTTTACAACAATAAATCATTTGTGAAAATAAAATATTTTATTCTAAATATTAAATTTATCAAAAAGTTTGCCAAAGCATCAAAAACAAAAGAATGAATATTTATAATTTATTTATACATAAATGATTTAAAGTTTTTATATTTAATATTTATTTTTTATTAAAACTATAAATATTGTTATACATGAAAAATCTAAAAATATTTTTTTATAAAGTCTAACATGAAAAACAAAACTTGAATTAAATTATTAATTAAATAATTGAAAATTCTAAAAGTTAGCTTAAAAATTAAATCAAATTAAAGTTTTATAAAAAAAAAAACTTGAAACTAACGAATGACTTAACGAAACTATTAAAAATATAGTATAGTCTTATCGGTTTCTAAGGAAACTAAGAAACAAAAGCTTTGTTAAAAAATAACATGGTACTTAATTTATACAACATAAAGATATTTTTATTTTTCAATCAGCAGAACTTGAACTAAAAAACTTTAATATCATAGAACTAGATTTAAAACTATATATGAAAAAAAGTAAAATATTATAGTTTCTTTATAAATTAAATTTGAAAATTGATTATGTTAAATTGAAAATAGCATGTAAAAAATAAAAAATATACAAAAAATTTATATTACTTGAAATTATACTTTACGAAGTCAAAATGAAAATTAATACCAATGACTAAATTCTACGTTTTTTTATAAAAGCTGAAATTACATTAACAAAAATGATTAAGAATACAATAGTAACAAATATTATCTATATAAACTTATCTAAGAATTGCATATTAATCTCAAGAAAAAATATATAAGTATATAAATATAAAAAAACTATAATATATGGTGAAGTCTTTTAAAAACCAAAGTTGTAACTAATATAATATGAAATTTTAAAATTTTAAATTTATTATTTAAATCATGATTTAATATTATGATCAACTATTAAATTTTATTTATATAAAAAGTAAATCTTATAAAGATATCGTTTTAAAAACATTAAATATAATTGTTTTGTAAACAAATTATTTTAAAAATAATTATATATATAAATTCAAATCAACAATTAAAAAGAATGCAAATTTATTAAATAAATATATAAAAAGAGTTATATAAAAACGCGAACTTTTTATAATTTATATTGTATTTAATGATTTTTTTGATTTAATTTTTAAATAATCGATAAAACAAAGAAC
Organism: Pneumocystis canis; assembly: GCA_017311265.1. NCBI lineage: Eukaryota > Fungi > Ascomycota > Pneumocystomycetes > Pneumocystales > Pneumocystaceae > Pneumocystis > Pneumocystis canis. The sequence continues at coordinate 4,008 of JABTEF010000022.1, read as the reverse complement.
CAATATCATATGTTTACATTTTTAATTAATTTATGAATATTCGCATAATTATTGCTCTAATAAGCATAAGATATGCTATTGCAGGGGAAGATATTTTTGGTATTTCTATTTCTTTCCTTTTTTTTTTTAATTATTTTTAGGATTTAATAAATCAAATTTATTTAATTATCAAAAGGTGGAGAAACCCCAAATATCAGTTATAAAATCAAACCTTGTCTTCACTGAAACGAATCTTTTTGCCTTGATTGTGAAAGAAACATATAAAAATAATACACAGTGCGAAAATGAACTGAAGGAATATTGTCAAAAGTTCCAAAGCTTGAACTTAAAATTAAGTAACATTGATCCAACATTGGAGAAGTTATGTGAAAATGCAGGAAAAAAATGTGAAGAACTGAAAGATAAAGTTTCAGAACAATGTACTTATTTTAAAGAAGTATTAAGCAAAAAGATAAAAAAAGATTCAATAGGAGAGGATGATTGTGCATATTATGAGAAGATATGCGTGTTTTTAGAAATGGCGTGTCTTAATAATCTTGGGGAATTATGCAACAAATTTGCTAATCTCTGTTATCAAGAAAAGCGTGAAAAACTAATCACTGAAATTCTTATAAGGACTCTTTCAGCAAATCTCAAGACTAAGGATGCATGTGAACTGAAACTTAGAGTACATTGTTCATTACTAAGCAAAAAGAATGATGAACTGATGCTAAAATGTTTCAATCTTCAAGAAACATGCGCCTTTCTTGTAAATATAATTAAAGAAAAATGTGCCATTCTTGGGGAAACACTTACCAATACTATTAAATATGGAAAAAATTTAGGAGGAGAGTGTCATCCCCACCTAGAACACTGCTATTTTTATGGATCAAATTGTGAAGAAATTACTGTGCGACAAAACTGTAAAAAATTGAGAAAAAACTGTGAGGAAATGAACATTAAATACATAAACCCAACCCACTATTTTAATCCTATGGAACAAATAATTACAGTTGCAGAAGAAATAAATTTAGAGCAACTTCATACAGAGGCAATACATGATGGCATTGTTATTAGCACTTATGAAAAAGATATCTATACTATGTTAGGTTTACTAACTCATGGACAAAGGGCAGCTGATATTTGCAAACAGAAACTGGAAGAGATTTGTACGTATTTTAAAGATCAAGAAATGTTAAAAGATCTCTGCGAAAATAATAAAATAAGTCATGAGGGAGAAGAGAAGTGTAAAAAATTAAATAATGAATTATTAGAACAATGTGAATATCTTAAAAAGGAGATCTATGATAGCCTTCTTTCTACCGAATTTGGGAAATCTCCATCAAAACTCCTTGGTTGGAGTGAAATGAAGATCATTATTAGAGAACAAAAATGCCTTAAACTAGAAATGAAGTGTGCTTATTTAAATCAAAGTTGCCCAGATAATCTCTCAACTGCATGCATGAATTTGAGAGCAGCATGTTACAAACGGGGACGCGTTATGGCTGCATATGAACAATTAATGATAAAATTGAAAGGGTATCTTCACGATTTAAATGCAAAGCGACTGGAAGAATGTCAAAAAATACTAATAAAAGAATGTCAAACACTTAAAAATAGAAACGAAGAACTCTTTGTGTTATGTATGTATCCAAAGGAAACATGTCTTAAAGTTAGTAGAGAAGCAACAAACAAGGCACATCGTTTTATATATCTTTTACGAGAGAGAAATTGTCTTCCAAGAAACAAAGATTGTGTTGAATTAAGAAAAATATGTCATAATTTGAAATCAGATATCAATTTTCTTTTTTTGCCATGTCATGTTCTTGAAGTCAATTGTGCTCATAAGAAGAATATAGAAGAATTGAAATATCTTTTGTTAAATGAAAACAAAGATATTCTAAAGAATCAAGATCAATGCATAAAAAATTTAGGAGTAAAATGTGTTAAATTGCTTAAAAAATGTGATAATCGATTCACTTTCTTATGTTCCATGCAGAGAGACTCATGTGAAATGATGATGATTGATATGCAGACTCATTGTGATATATTTAAAGCCAATATGAAAAAACACAATGTTACAAGTAATGTAAACAGCGTATTAAACAAAGAGGATATTTGCACTTACTGGGAACCGTACTGTAATGCACTTTCACCTAATTGTGAGGGGTTGGTAAAAAAAACCAATGGCCAAGAAGGACTTTGTATAGAACTTAAGAAAAGTTGTGAGTCATTTCGAAATTACAAAGCTTTAGAAAATATGTTCATTTACATACTCCAAGGAAGTTTAAGTGATAAAATTCAATGTAAGTTAGCACTAGACAATTATTGCACCCAAAAAACAAAGTTAAAAAATAATAACCTTGAGAATTTTTGCAAAAACATTACTAATAACGAAAATGAAATGATTTCTAGAGAGAACCTTTGTGATATCCTCATTAGTAACATGAAAAAATATTGTATAATATTACTAGCTAAACTAGAGGATGGAGTTAAAGATTTAGAAACAAAACTAAAAGAATTTGAAACATTAAAAAAAGAAGCATACGAATCTATCAAAAATATTAATACAAACTTACATATTCCTGAAGTGACAGATAGAAAAAATCATACTATAAATGAAAGCAATACAACTATACCAGAGAATGGTGTAGTATATATCACTTCTATATACCAGGAAAATATAAAAATCCAACCAGCGAAAAACGAAATAATGATATTTGATGCAGTGACACGTTCATTAGAGCAATATGTAGATCTGAAGGAGAATTGTAAAGTTCTATGGTCAGAATGTAACTTTAGTAGGGACTGTTCAATGTTAAAAACAGTTTGCGAAAACATACATATTATATGCAAGAAAATAAAGCAACCGGAATTTTCATCTTGTACAGCAACAACCACAAAAACCATCGTTTTAAGCAAAACAACGTCAACGACTTCACAAACTTCAACATCAACACAAAGCTGCACCTCGTCGCAATGCAAAACAGAAGGTGATGAAGAAAAAGACAATATCACACCAAGTGAAGGATTTAGAGTAAATGAGTTAACAATAATGAAAAAAATAATATTGGCAATAATTATTTTGTTGATAATTTAATAAATGATGACAAGAAAAGTATTATCAGGAATAAATGTATACATTTAAGTAAATAGAAATGGATTTTGGGAAATAAAGAATAATAAATGGTTCTAAAATAATATATTTAAATTACTTTGAATTTACCTATGATTTATCCTATATTTATCCTTTTACTTGAATTTACCTTAAATTTATTCAATAGAATAGAAATTAAATCGATTAATGTACATGAATTGGAATATACTTATATTTATGTATTCCTGTTATCGTAAAACTTAATATTCTTTTTTACTAGTCGTAACATTAACATTTCTTTAATATGATTTTATTTATTATAAAATCAAAATTAACACTATAATATGCTTTATTAAAATAATCTAAATTTATTTAATTAAATATTTTAATGATTATATTTATTTAATGTTAATGAAAATATCAAAAAAATCTATAAAAAATACTTTAAAATCATAACATTTTAAAACAAAAAGAATGATTACATACATACTGAAGTATTTTTATACGTGAAAGAATAACCTATCATTTTTTACATAGAAATAAATAAAAATCATAAAAATATTAATTCATATTTCAAATTTCGATAACTAACGAATTTGAAATTCATTTTATAATAAAGTATTATGTATGTAATGATTTAATCAATGAAGAATCATGCATTCATAATATTTTTTATCTCCATATTTAGTTTATTATGGTGCAGTGGTATTTCATATTTTTTTTTTTCATGTTTAATTTTTTTTTAGAAATCTTTAATGAAAACTTAGACTTATTAAACAAAGAAACAATTGAATATTCCTATATTTTTCCACGAAGTATCTCAAAAGACTCAGAGTCTACTGAAGATTACCTTTTAGCTTTAATTTTAGGATCCCATATCAGCGATAAATCAAAATGCATAGCAAAATTAACAAGTTATTGTAATGATTTAG
>JABTEF010000020.1:13723-32865 GCA_017311265.1 Pneumocystis canis | reverse complement strand
TTGTTGAACTTCTTCAATCCATTCATCTACTGTTTGAGACGTATCGGATCCTTGATTTAAAACTGTTGATTGAGAAGGAATTATCATGATAATTTGTTTTTTTTTCAGAAAAAGAAGTTAAAAAATTAAAAATCTCATAAAAAGAATGAAAAAATCGATTATTCATCAATCCTTGGGTCCAAATCAATTGTTTAATGTTTTTTTATGATAAAAAGTGAAAAAAATATATGAAAAAAGATTATCATAACAGTTTATAACATTCATTTATATCAATGACTCATAGATTGATAGATTAAGTGATAATAATCAGGAAAAAAATACTCAATTCTAAAACCTATTAAACACACAGTATATATATATTGATTAAACCTGTTCATTCAATGTTAGTTTTGTTATTTAAAACTTACAAAAAAAATTGACTTTCCTTAATTGACGAAGCTTTTTTTATAATTTTTTATCAGGCGAGGTTGACGACGACGGGATGATGAAGACGTCAAAAAAAACGGATTTATTGATTAAGGCCTGAAAAGAGGGGTTTAAAGGCCTTTTTAAGGGATTATTTTTAAAAAATTCATGGAATTGAGTTTAAAATAATATCAATCGTTTTTTGAACGGCGTTTTTTCGTTCATGAAAGCTTATTTTAAGGATGGATGAAGAACAAGAAGAAACGGTGACATTACATGCAATACCTCCTAGAAGTATTCCTACTGAATCCATGGATCAAGAGTTTTTAAAGTCATTATGTAAAAAAAAGAGGAGAAAATTTTCAACAAAATCGGTTAAAAAACGATTATCATACGCATTTTTTCATTTACTTACATGTTGTATTGCACCATCTGAACATCTTGTAGACGTTAAAAAAGAAGTTCAAAAACAGAAGGATCATGAGGTTCAGGATACAGAGAATCCCCAATTGTTAGTGGGGAAAGAATATGAACCATCCTTAATGCGAAAAAGTACATTAAAAAAACGGTTAATAAAAACATCAAAAAGTACACATAAAGAAGAACCCTTTGAAAGGCATGATACTGCTAGTGAAGATTCCGGCATGGATAAAATGGATGATATGTTTCCATCAATCAATCGACATTCACTATGCCAAAAAGATGGAAAAATGGATCTTTCTATCGTATTTTCTCGAGAAAGTGAGATGGAGGATGGCGATATGTCTCAAGATCCGTTAACTCTTGGTACTCCAATCGAGATGGATGTCTCTTCGACTATGAATTCTTTGACACCTACTGTTCATTCAGTAAATGAAAATATGTATTGTCATTCACATCCTTAATTATCATAGGAATACCAAAAATGGCTTTTGAGCCCTGTTCTTGAAGCAGACAGGGGAAAAAAATGTCTTGTTTTGGATTTAGATGAGACTCTTGTTCATTCTTCATTTAAGACCACGGTTTTAATGTATATTCAATTTGTGCTAATGAAATAGATGTTAAATTAAACGTATTTTCAAGTGTATTATATTTAATTAATCCAACTAATCGCGCATCTTGTGTTATTAACTGTTGTTCCAGTTCAAGTAAAATAGATGTTAAAGGATAACAAATACGTTGTAATTCCATTGCAATAGTCATTAAAATACGACGATCCATTGATAAATCATCATCATTAGAAAAAAAAGGAATAATCTGACGAATCAGCCGATGTTGTAATGCCAAACCATGTAATCTTTGAAGTAATTGTCGTTCAGCCGGATGTAAAACATTCCATAAAAAAGGCTGAATCTCATCATTCGAAGTAAATAAACCTGATTTATGTGTTGCTAAATGTAACAATAATTCGTGTAACATAACGAATCCAAATAACGTTCAAAAAAAAAAGATTTTAAACCGGATTTTAAAACAATTTTATCCGCCTCTTTTAACTATTCACAGCGCATACAAGACGCATATATTGCGCATATATCCCATACATCTACTCCATGCATACCATTCGACGCATACAGCGCGATAGGTCCCCCACCCCCAGCGCCGTGTCCTGCCATGTCCTGTCGTCCTTGTCTGCACTGAGTGATAAGCGTGTTATATGCACCGCTTATCACTCAGTGTATAGAGGTCAACAGGCGCTGGAACCTGAGCGGAATGAAGTGGGGACAGTGGAGAACAGTAAGGGACGTGAGGGAAAGAGGAAGGAATGAACTAAGACGGGTATGGAGGTGCTTCGTTACGAATCACCGTGCCAATAGCCATGAAAAAGCTGATGAAATATTAAAAGAACCGCGCATTCATCAACATCATCAACGAACCTGAATGTCGCTGCACTTGAAAGCATACCGGTTCCAAGGGTACGAATAATGCCATAACGACCTGGACCATATCGAAGTAAATTAAAACTTCCCTAAATTCATGTCATGAATCAACGAAATAAGCGCATATATATAGCGGAACGCATACAAAAAGAAAACCAACCTATAAAAGGAATTGAATCAAACGTATCATCAATCAAGAAACTTACACAAAGACCAACAACACTGCCCATAAGAGCGCCTGTTTTAACTAAAAACAATAAAAATGATGACACTATCTTCTCAAATGACTTACGCTTATCAAAAGTCGTTGGTTTTGTCATTTTAAATATCAAAAAACGTTGAATGAAGCACGCACGTTCACAACGTGAATGGGCTCTCTCGATCTCGAGACGTCACAAAAAAAGTGCCTCTCGACAGACGTGCATAAATGACGCATAGATGACGCATACAACATGCATACAGGACGTATAACAGGGAATGAAGGATGGGTATCCTTAAAATTTTATCAATCAGCAGTGATTTTATATGATTTTTTTTAGAAACAAGTTTAATGAGTGTTGATTTAAATAATCAGCAAGATAAGACCTCAATTGAGACATTAAGATCATCAACATATCTTGTTTTAACGTCTTTAAATGAAACATTTGAAGGAAAATGTTTATTATTGCCTTTATGGCCACAAACTTTACGTATGGGTCGACAAACAAGTGCACGAACAGTGCCGACGCCAAGAAATGGATATTTTGATTCCAAGGTTTTAAGCCGTGTTCATGCGGAAGTATGGGCGGATGAGGCGTCTCATGCTGTAATTCGTGATACTCAAAGCAGTAATGGAACGTTTTTGAATGGACAAAGATTAAGTGCAGAAAATCAAATGAGCGAGCCTGTAATATTACATGTAGGTGATATTCTAGTATGAAAGAAAACGAAATGAATATGTATCTGAAATGAATAATAAATTTCCAGGAATTTGGAATTGATATTTTAAATGAAGAAAATCTGAATTCTATTCAAAAGACCTTTTTGCAAGATGTAAATCTGCTTTTGGATTCATTGATTTCGAAAAACTGATCTATGGATAGCAAAAAGACGAACCCTTAGCTTCCATGGATAAGCATTCATGCTCATCCGTCGTTAATTTGGATGTTTTAGCAGTGAAACAACTGGAAATTGAGGAAAAAATGACGAAAATTCAACAACTTGAAACCGAACAACAATATGAAGAAACATACAGACAAATCTGCAAACAGATGATTGATGCATTGGTTAAAGAGAAGAGTGACGAATCTGAGAAAATGTTAAATAGAGTAGAAGAGAAACATAACGTGAAAGAGAATGAGAATGAAAAGGATGTTTTGAGTCAGCAGGCAGAGATGAAGAAAGAGGATTCAGACAGTGAGTTGAAAATGTTACAACATATGTTAGAGACGACCAAACAAGAACTTGAAATATGGAAGTATCGAGCTAAAATGACGGAAAATATTGTGGAGCAATCAACCCATCATGTAGCAGCGCTTTTAAAAGCATCAGAGACTCAAACGCCATGCATCCAGAGGACAGATGATTGTTCTTTCCGTGTAGATCCATGGGTGTTATTGTTACCGACATGTTGTGTAGTTATTGGTATTAGTATAATGATTTATTTAAACAGTCTGACATTTGCATCATCGAGTAATCATCGTTGATAAGAGGATGTTTGCTTGCTGATCGTCAATTTGTTCGATAGTACATTGTAGTGTTGTGATTAATTGTTTGACCCAACAAGATTGAACGATGTCGAGTGGAACATGTACATTCTCACGTTCAAAACTTGTCATTTCTTTATCGACAAGACCACATGCAATAATTTTATCAAAATAGCGTAGATCTGTTGAAACATTTAATGCAATACCATGAGATGTAATATGTCGTCTCAAATGAAGACCGATAGATGCAATTTTTCGTGTTGGTGATATCCAAACGCCTGAAAGGATTGAGTAGAGAATAAGAAGTGAATATTTTTTCAAAACCTCGATGTTCAGTACGTATTGCTGTTAAACCAAAGGTTTTACAAACAGCAAGTAAGGAAGATTCTAATTGATAAACATAATGTTTGGGTGTTATCTTGATGAAATATGTTAAAGGATATAAAATGATTATAAAAAGTACCTGAAAATCTCCAAGATCAAGAATGAGATATCCGACGATTTGACCGGGTCCATGAAAAGTGGTTTGACCTCCACGTGATGTTTTAACAAAGACAGCGGATGATTGTGTTTCAAGAAATTGAATATCTGAAAGTGTAAAATGATTTGATTCACGACGTCCACAAGTATAAGTTGGTTCAAATTGTGTAACTAATAATAAAGCCGGCGGTTTCTTATATATTTCTGGATTTTTTTTATTTAAAAGAAATAAATTAACCCAAGATTCTTGAAGTATAGATACACTTTTATAAGTACAAGGTGAACGTAATGGAAGATAAAGTAAATGTCGCATATTCCTTCAAGTTATTATAAATGTATTAACGAGAAGATAAAGTCAAAACATCATATCGATAAATGAAGATATTTATTGAATGTGATAGAGATAACGAGAAACGCGTGCGTTAAGAAGTCCGTTATATTAAAGTAAGTTTTATTTATTTTAATAAATAAATAATTAAAAAAAAAGTACGGGTACGAGAAAGAAAGGAGAAAGATGTCACCAGCTTTTATATCAAAAGATGGACAATTATTAATGAAAAAACCATTCTTTAAAAGGTGAATATAAAGAGAAATCATTTATTTATATGAAAAAGTATAAATTATTAAAATGATGAAATATTTAGATTAGAAATTTTAATATATCAATTTTATTTCAACCATCATTTGTTTTTACAAGCAAGAATATAAAATAAAAATAAATAAAAGCAAGAACATTTTCTTCGGTTAAATTATTTTGATGATGATTATGACTTTTTACCTTGTAGTAAAATCGCAGATATTGACATTAGAGTATCCAGCTGTTTGTCTTTGACACCAAAGTAATAGACCTTCTTTGGCTGTATAGCCTTCTTCGCTATTATTATTAGATTTTTAACGGAAAAGTGTAAAAATCAACTTTATATCTGCAATAGTGAATCGTAAAATAAGAGTCCATAGTAAGCCAAGAATAAGTTTTAAATTGCCATCAATAATGTCTAAAATCAATGAAATATGTTATTGCCCGTCAATATCAAGATCACCTTCAGCACCAATATTGGTAAGTGGAATTCCACGTGATTTAATATAGTCAAGTGCTTTATTCACGTTTTCTGCCTTTTGAATCCGTAAACGTGGATTCTTGTTATATTTACCAAGGGTTTCATCTCCAATAATTTCCTGATAGATCAATTAGCATGATTTTTATATTAAAAGTACAAACTAATAAGTTAATTAATCTTATTCCATCTGAAAGATCTGTTTTAAGACTAACAGCCGGTGCTAATTCATTACTTGAAAGTTTTGTGTTGAGCCTATTACTTTTTCGTTAGTTTAAAAAAATACGGAAAAAGATATACCATTTAGTAAACGTCTTGTGTTGCACTTCCTGCCATGAACGATCTAATAAAGACATCTTTTCTCCTTCAGAATTGCTTGTTTTATCATATAAATTGACTGAAAAACAAAATCAATGAGGTCGTTCTGGTGCATCTCACATCGTCGCTGTCATGATATGTTGATCATCGGTTGCCATGACAACCTGTTGCCAAGACAATGTTGTGAGGCTACGATAAGAGATGATAAGAAGTGTTATTGCCAACGTTCATTGATAAGAGAAAAGGATATCAAAAGCTATGAAAATTGGTAAAAAAAAGGAAATAATAAAGGTTTATTAGTAAAAAATGTTTAATTGATGATAAGAATTTGTTTTTTTGTGTTTTTTTTTAATTTTTTTTAATAGACATTAGATTAATTGGAGCGCATAGAAAACGAGAAAAAGGGAATTGAATAGGTTATTGAGTGTTAAATGATATCTGAAATGGTTCAACATGATTGTTTGATTCATTCTGTTTTATCTGAAAGAAAACGTCTTCGTTTATCGAATCATTGTTTTGAAGGAATAATAAATAATCATAAAAAACGACATAATGAGAAAGAAAATGATAAAATTGATTCAAAAAATCATTTTTTTTTTTCTTTCATTCAATAAATCAGTGCCTTCTTCATTATCATCATGTTATTTTTTGGAAGAAGGGATGCATAGGTCTGAAAATATGGTACCATTCGAGATAACGATAATGCTTGAAAATATTTTGATTTTAAAGGATTTGATAGATTTGGATCCATTTCTGTTTTTTTCATATATTCATTCATATTTTTCAATTTTAAAGGACTCATTGAAGATTTTTTAAAATTAAATAAATAAAATAAAATATTTAAACATTATTTTCTTTAAAAATAGGTTTTTCCCGCTTTTTCTTTAACTTTTTCTTACTTTTTGATTTTCAACTGATAAAAAAACATAGTGGTATTGTTCATTATAGATTCGATAACGTCATGAATGATAAAAAAATAGAAATGTCAGAAATGTCTAAAGAATTTGAAAATTTTGCATTAAAATTACTTGAAAAGAATTTTAAAGATCAATTTGGAAATATTCAATCTTTTTTTAATATTAAAAAAGTTGAAAAAACAGAGTTTAAAATTTCTAATGAAGATATTGTTAAAAAAGATGTTATAAAAGAGGATAAAAAGGGTAAATTTTAATATTTTATGAAGATTTTAATAAAATATTTAAAGAATTTCCTGAAAGAATTACTTTTTTTGAGGATTCAGGAAGGTTAATATCGACTATGAATAAAAATAGGAATAGTAAATCTGATTTAAAATCTGTTAAAAAAAAAGTTTTGACAAATGATCAACTTAGAAATGATGTTGCTCTTCAAAGATTATTAGAAGAATCTGAATTGCTAAAAAAGGGTTCTAATAATTCTACCTTTTCTCTTAATCCCACTGGAAAACAAAGGTATAAAATTATTGAAAAAAGATTGAAATTATTAGGTGGCAAAAATATTAAAGAAAAGATTCCTTTTAAAATAAGACTTGGAATGGAATTTAAAGCAAAAAAGAGAAAAGAGATAGCTAATAAAAGGGCTAAAGAAGCGGGTATTGTTCAGGCTTTACCTGTATCCAAACCTAAAATAAAACATAAACGAAATCATGGGTTAAATGAGATTAGAATTGGAAAATATTATAAAGGAATGGTTATTTTAAGTAAAAATGATATAAAAGAAGTCATGTCTACACCTGGTTCTGATGGGATCATAAAATTCAAAGGACGCTCTCCGTTGTATTCTTGATCTAATTCACGGGAGGAGTCCTCGCATATTTTTGTCATAGCACTAAATGCTCCCTATGAAAAATGAAAGTTAAATGTAGCATTTTTTGTAAATAGTTTTATTACTTCCTGGGTTAAAATATCAGGACTTTCGAGCATTTGCATAAGTTTAGGAAGAATTTCTGTGCAATTCATGATACCCCCTTTTTTTATAATGGTTGTAATTAAATTTCCAGAGATACTTCGAATAAGTTGTTGTGTGTCAGAAAGACCATTAATAGATGCTTCTTTAAGATAGATCAAAACATCGTTTGATATCTGAGGAAAAAACATGCTGATATTATTTTTTAGAAGCAATCCTGCAGCAGAACGAACAGATATATCTGATTTATCTGCTTCTATAAAAATACTAGCCAAATATTTGTTAAAATCCGGAACTTTCTGTGCCTCTTCCAAATGCTATCAATGAACATGAGTATATTTTTTTATGAAAAAAAAAATATTATCCATCAATATGAACCTTCATTGCTTCATTTCTAGGCACAGAATCTTCTGAAATGGAATTCTTAAGAATCTGAATCAGTTGCGAAAACGGTTCTATTTGTGGTTTCCAAAACGTCGCCATTTTTATTTAAAATGATAGAATCTCAAGATAAATTCACTTTTAAAAACTTCTAAGAGTTTTAAAAAGTTTTCTTCCCTTTAAAATAAAAGATAAAATGTGTGTAGATGTTATAAAAAAAAGCGAGGTCTCGAAAAGCTCGTAAAAAATATTCGTGCGTGGAAGGGTTGACGAAAAAAAAAACGTGCAAATGATGAATAAAAAAGTGGATAAAAGATAAAACAAATGAATGTTTTATAAAATTTAATAAAGTTTTTTTTCTATTTTAAAAAAGATTTTTAACTTGTGGACAGAAGAGTTTGTGTGCATGTGTGTGTGTATGTGTATATGTTGAAAATCTGGGGAAAGTTTTTAGTTGAACCTTGAAAGTTCACTAAAATTAGAACATGTGAAAATGGTAACATAAAGACATTCCTGGCATTTAATGGGGACATGGAAAAACAGATGCAAAATCAACATACATGAAAAATATTCAGGAATATTTAAGGATCAGTCGTTCTCTGTTTCTCGGAACACCTCGGATCTCTCTTTATTGACAACCAAAGATATTAGTATTATTTCAAATACAATACGAAACCATGCCAAGAGCGAAATGGATGATCAGGAAAATTCTAATGAATCATTTTCCAGTCACCATTCAAATAGTTATTTAACCAAACAATTTGAAATTAAACATGACAATAACATGAATTTTTCTCAACATCATCTATTTTCAGAATATTCAAAAAAATATAATACATATAAATCAGATACAGAAAACTGGATCGACAAAAGTTCTGCTCGAAAAATTATTGAAGTTAATGGAAATATACTTGTTTTTAATGATGAATGAACAGGAATACCATTATCTTTGAAAAAAATACGTATACGACCAGGATTAGCCCAATCTTTAGGATGTGTTTTATTTGGCTAGATTAGATTAAAAATTTATGTTCATAAAAGATATAAAAACCTCAAAAATACAGGAAAAGCCAAGCGCTTTTGCACCATTTGCTATTGTTTTCGCCAAAGGATTCATTACAGCCATATTCACAAGAACCTTACGTCCGCCTTTAATAGAACGTTTTGCATCAAAATAAATAGGATAAAGAATCATCCATCTACGAAAACTTTGTGTATTTTCCACATAAATAGGTTTTGAAAATAAATCTTCATCATTATATGAAATTTTAGAAAAATTACGTTCATTGACAATTCTGTTCTCTTTTATTGAAAACATCGGATCAGATGTATGAATTGAATCATCTACAAAGTTACTCATAGTATTAAAAGTTCTTTAATATTTTCTCATATACAATTCTATCTGATTTTCTAAATTTCTAAAAAAATATAATTGATTTTAAATTCATTGATATTTTTTATTTTATACTTTATTATCTTTACATTTGAAAATAATAAACTCATTTAATTATTCAAATAGAATCATTATTAATAAAAATAATATTATTCATTAAAATACACATATTTAAAAACTAGTTTTTATTATATATAATTTTAAAACATACTTTTTAACTATACAACCCACTTTTTATTCTCAAATCATCAAAGAAAATTATACTTAAGTATTAAACAATCATTCTTATAGAATATCACATAAGATTATTTCAAAACTTATTCATTTTGACAATTAAATTACAATATTTACTTAATATTATGAATATGAGAAGCAGGAAAGGGGATGAAGCCATTACTTTTCAAAAAATCAAAAACAGACATTCCGAGAAGATCCATGACGATACATATATGATTTCGATAATCGAAACAATCTCTCATATGAATACATTTACTACTTTTTTTTAGTTTTTTTTTTACAACTCTTTACAAACAACTTTATATTATTTGGATCATTTTCACTTAATGTGCGTAAAACTCTAAGTTCTATCATACTTGCATCCCGATATTTTTGAATTGCGCGTATTATTTTAATAGCACAATAATCTTTTTTTAAACGATCATAGCACTGAATCACCTTACCAAATGTCCCTTGACCAAGAAGTTTTATAATTTTATCTTAACTATCAAAAAGAAAACAAATAAAATCATTTCTATCACTTACACCGGGGTGTTAAATCGGTATTTAAAATAACAATATAATGCCCATCCTCATCATCAAATTTAACATCTTCCGAAGTATATGGCTACTTTCTTATAAACACTTATATTTCTCATATTTGAACCCACATCTTTCATTAATCGCACATATACTTTATGTTTCCATAATTTTCTTTCCGTTGTTGTTAATAACCATGATGGCCTCCTTTTTAATTCAGAAGATATTGCCTCATCATACAACCCTCCACGAACAGCTTCTACAGACTGTAAGGGGGAATATGTCGGCTGATACAGGACCGGCTGCTGCGTTAAACATATTGGATATCCATAAATAACCGTTCGAGAATCCTGCAAATCATGTGCAGATGCCGGCCCTGCCGCCTCTCTGGAAATCGCTTGCTGTTGTATATCCAAATCAGCACTTTCAATCACGTTGAATATCGCGTCCAACCCTTGATCACACGGTCTGTGTAAACGATTTCTCACCCTAAATCATCGCTCAACGTAAACCATACTCCTAACCCTAACCCTCGATATATTGTAATATTATCTTCCGTTCCTTTACATTTTTATCGTTCCACACAACGGAAACCCCTTTTATTATTTTTTTCCTACCCATCGTTCACTCAGTGCACCCACAACGCATATATAAAAAGACGGTGCATACAACGCGATAGAAAGAAGAGTGCATACAGGTGCGCGCATAGAATCTGGTGCACTGTCTTGTGCTGACTGAGTGTGACGAGATGTAACGGAGTGCGGTTGAGTGTTGACCTAACGTTGACCGAGTGACCCTGTTGTGTGTATGCACTGTCTGTCATCTTCTATGCGTATTGTATGCGCATACAATACGCATAGAAGATGACAGACAGTGCAGAACATGAGTGGTAGAGAAAAGCGGGGACACGGAATGTCCTCCCGGAGTCCCGCTGGTCCAGCCATTGGATCCTCCGCTCTTCAAGCAGCCACACATGGTTACGTCCGGTCACGTCTGTCACGCTTGGTCACCCTTGATCCTACGCCGTCCACTTCGTCGCACACAACACACTGTCAATGCACGCAGTCTGCAGTACACATGATCCACTGTCTCTGTCTTGAATGCGTCATATATGCGTCATATATGCGTTGTGGGTGCATCTTTTTATTGCATGGTGAAGACACCGGCGTCGATGCATATACCATGTGGTGGCAATACGTAAAAAACAACTGCGAACGATCGATCGTCGGGATCTCCATGTGATTAAAATCTTCTTCTTCTTTTCACAGATCCACACCAAAGAAAGCCGAACATATAGGACAAATTCCCCGTTTCTCTCTCAGTCCAACCTACAGGTCGTTTCACAAGAGCAATATCGAATCTCCCTCCCCCACATGCCCCGCGTTTTATATACCTTTTAGGGTTAGGGTTAGGTACCGGAGGATCAGCCGAACCCGTTGTTTAAACCCGATTTAACACCGAACAAGAAACTAACTTGAATAAGATTAATTCATTTAAAAAATATTAAATGATTTTTTCAATCTTCATAAAAAAGGAAACGATCTGCATACATTAAAAACAATGTATTCTCTTTAAACGTTATCATTTTTTTCAAAAAAAATGAAGAAAGAATATATATCCGCTTTATTATGGATGACGGCCGTGATTCAAGCGGCACATCTTTTGGTTCATAATCCTCTGGATCCGAATAAGCCGGTTCTTTCAACTTTACTATTGAATCCGGGGAGACCGTGTTCTCATTATCATGAGAAACTGTTAAAATATACAGAAATGAGTCAAAAAGATCGTGAAATCATTTATCAGCAGGTTAAATGTCATCATAAACAACATTCTTTATCGTACGAATATTATTATATTTATCAGGATTCGTCATCTTCGAGCGATTCATCTCGGTGTGCTGCTATCAAAATCAAGGATGGAACGGTAGCTGCCGTTCCATGTAAAGATAATTATCCATCCCTTTGTAATATTTAAAAAGAAAACAAAGATGATGATTTATCATCTAATTATTTTATCATTAGGTACAAATTCTGGACCTAAACGTACTCATACAAGTGGTATCTCGAATGCAACAAACCTTTTGCATTCTATTTATAGTTATTATGGTCATATGATTGGAACACGTTCAGATGTTGTATTTTCATTTCTTGGGATTCCCTATGCATTTCCTCCGGTTAATGAATTAAGATTCAAACATCCCGTTTGTATTTCTAAACTTAGAGGCACTTGGGACGCAAGTTATTTTCGCTCATATTGTCCACAGGATGACCATACAGTCAGCAATCCTGTTCTTAATGAAAATTGCCTTTTTCTTAATGTTTTTACACCTTATATTCCAGATGCGAATGATAAACTGAGCATGCGTTTACCTGTTATGTAATCAAATACAAAAAGAATACCCCCTTTTCATTCATTCTAACATTTATCAGGATTTGGATTCATGGAGGATCATTTTTACGTGGAGATGTCTCTCAACCTTATCACGATCCCAGTCATCTTGCTTCTCATGAGAAAGTTGTTGTTGTTACTTTTAATTATCGTCTTGGAGTATTGGGTTTCTGGGGCAGTGGAAACCAAGCTATTAGGGATCAAATTATTGTGCTCGAATGGGTTCGTGATTTTATTGAGGATTTTGGAGGCGATCCTAACAAAGTAACACTTTGCGTATGTTTTGTTCTTAAACAGAAACATATATTAATTCAGTTAGGGTGAATCTGCCGGTGCCAAAGCCGTAAGAACACTTTTATTTGCCAAAAAGAAGACTCAAGGATTATTTCATGCTGCTATTTTAGCTTCTGATCCGTTATATTTAGGTTTTGCCACAAAAGCTGATAATGAAAACATTCTTTCACGCCATGTAACTATATTAAGCCGTTCAAAAAATCATTTGTTAATAATTGATAGATGGCTAAAGCTGTAAATTGTATCAAGGATACAGAAACTATACATGATCCAGAGGTTATGGATTGTATGCGTAAAGTACCTGTTAGCACCCTTATTACCTATCAGGAACACGTTGGACTTATTGCTCCTATTACTGCAACCAGCCTTACTAGGGCAGAATCTTATAAGCCAACTATCGACGATGATTTATTCACAAAGGATTTTTATGACTTATTACTTGAAGGAAACTTTGTGAAGGTTCCTATCATGATTGGATTTCTTGAACATGAGGGTTATTTTTTCGTTTCTCGTTACAGCATACTCATTCATCTTTTAGACATTCATTATTTAAAAAAGATTGATGTTTTTTTAAATAATGGGTTAAACAGATTATTAAATCGTTTTTTTGTAATTAACAATTAAAAC
This sequence comes from Pneumocystis canis, assembly GCA_017311265.1. Lineage (NCBI taxonomy): Eukaryota > Fungi > Ascomycota > Pneumocystomycetes > Pneumocystales > Pneumocystaceae > Pneumocystis > Pneumocystis canis. The sequence goes on along the minus strand of JABTEF010000020.1, from coordinate 19,343 downwards.
AATATTATAAACCTTGAAGATACAACATGATTTTTTAAATCTCATTCACATTTCATGATTTTTATCATCCATATTGACGACAATAATGAAAGAACTTCATAAAACATAAAATATGATTTAAAACTTTAAAATGGGTCTGAAACTTGGATTTTCAAACAAACAAATACAAGAAATGAATTCAAAAGATCAAAATGAACCATCCAGATGCTTTTCAAGACGTTCTGATTCTTCTTCAATGACATCTACTCGAGAAATAGAGATCAAAATGAAGATCATTCAACGTTTGATCCGTGATCTTTCTATGTGTAAAGAAGAGCTAGAAATAGAAGAAAATCGTTATTCTCAATATGAAATAAAAGGTGAAGATGAATACGTTTTGAGAAAACAAGTATGTTGTTAAAAATTTGTGTATTTGATAACACAACAACAAATCAGTTAAAAATCATTTATATCATAACTCATGAATGAATATAGAAACAAGTGATTGAAGATTGCCGAAAGATGATCCCAGATACGAAGTTTCGACTTGAACAAGCACTTGAAACATTATATCAAGATCAAGTATTACGATTTATCTATAAAAATTCAAATTAATATAAATTTTTTAATAGATTCATGGAAAAATCAATGAAAGTGATCTTTCTAAGGTTGAAACATTAATGCAAGAAGCAAAACTTCTTTTATAACATCATCTATGAATGATAACGTTATATTTAGTCAATATTTTCAACTGATTCAACTATATTTTTAAAACATTCATTAAAAATAACGAGTCAATGATCATTCTTATTAATTTTTAACCCATCATCATCTTATTGGAATCATTACATAAAACTTATATTTTTATCATTCAATCTTTATACTCTAGGCAACCTTTATTCATCAATCATTTCATTGATGATTAAAAATAATAAAAAAAATCTTATTTTAAAGAAAAATATATATTTTTTTACAATTTTTATTATTAATCTCCTTCAATGATCTTTTAAATGTTTTATCATGAATCGACCTCCCTTTTAATATCAAGAAGACAAGTTAATTTTCATCAATTAACCCATTTTAATGATCATTCTATCTACTATATGGACTCTATTTCAACTGATGAAGAATCTAATGTGGATGTAATAACATCTATAGAATCTTTTGAATTTGGAGATTTTCATGAAAATCTTTCAGACATTTCTGAGGAAATTTGTCAAGATTTTTGGAAGGTACAACACTTAAAAAGACGATTCTATGAATTTAAAACATGATATTCAATTAGCCCAATATTGATTATGACGATTGGTCTTGTATTTTATCTAAAGTTCCTGAAATTGTTGATGCTATCTTTGGACCTGATTTATCACCGACAGATCTTTCTTCAGAAGAAGATTTACCTTCTAAAGAGAATGAATCAACTATAGATCAAGATCCAATTCATTGTTCAGAATCTGGGTTGATATTTATTTACCATTTGAATGTGAACTAATCATTTAGTTCTATATTATGGAAAAAATATTCAGAATGTCAAGATTCTGATCCTTTATCATGGAAAACTTCATCTATTCGACAAATGCTTTTTACATCTCTTGAAATCCCTATCAATTTGGATAAAATGACTAATTGTTCTATCTATATTTATATTATTAACCTTTTCTAAACACTTTTAGCACATAAAAAGTTAGAAAACAAATATTTATCATCCATCAACACTTCATCCCATCCTCCTTTTGGTCAAACCTTTAACAACGAATCTACAACACATGATGACTCGACACTTCCTGATCTTAATACACAAATGACTCGAATTCTTTATTTAAAATCAGACGGTAGCATCACACTACTCATTCCTTCTTCTCATTTGTATCAGAAGATTTATCTAATCTTTCTTTGATTTCATTAAAATCACATTTACTTGAATTAGAAATTATTCAAGAAAAATCTAAGCAATATTTAGAGTATTGGACTAAACGGATTAAAGTTGATTTTTCACAATCTGTTTCAAAACTTTCAGATTTATGGAGAAAAGAAACCAATCAAAAACGAAAAAAAGTAGCACAAAAGTCATTTGCGGGTTTTACTTCTTTAGAAAAAGGCAAAGCATATAAAGAATATACAAATGATAATTATCATATGGTTTTTGATCATCGAGACTTGAAAAAAAAGGCATTATCTAATTATATAAAAGATGATAATTATGAAAAAAGAGATAAAAGAGGTCGCTCATCTTATAATGATTTTAATAAGAGAACTTCAGACAAAAATAGGAGTCATTATTATCATTCACGTAGAAGCAGAAGTCCTCAACGGCATCATCATTAAGCTCGTGTTTTGGCTCTCTCCATCTCTGCTTGTAACCTAGCCCCAAACCTAACCCTCCCACATAACCCTAACCCTTTAGGTTTTCAAAAGAGCCGAGTCAGCGTTCAGTCACGGTTTCAAGATTAACGACGCACGTGAGAAAACCTTTACAAATTATTTGTCATGTCAGATTCCATAACTATTCGTACTAGAAAGTTTTTAACAAATAGACTTCTTTGTAGGAAGCAGATGGTAATTTAAGATCCTTTTTTTCCGGAAGAAATAACTCAATATCTATGAAGTTAGTAGATGTTTTACATCCGAATCGTCCCAATTTGAGTAGAAATGAATTAAGAGAGCGTTTAGCTATCATGTATAAAGTGAATAAGGATACGGTTCAAGTATTTGGAATGAGAACACAATTTGGTGGTGGAAAATCAACTGGATTTGCTTTGATTTATGATAATCTTGATGTGATGCGTCGATTTGAACCAAAATATCGATTAATTCGTATTGGACTTGAAAATAAAGTAGAACGACCTTCCCGTCAACAACGTAAACAACGAAAAAATCGTAGCAAACGATTTAGAGGGTATTTTTTACATTTTTTATTTTTTTTTTCACTAAAAAAAATAGAACAGCAAAAAAAGCTGCTATGACTGCATCAACCAAAAAATAATCTTATATTTTATCATTCATGTATATATTAACATTATTATTTATTAATTTCTTTATTTTTCTTTTCATTCTTTAAAAACTCTTTCAAAGTATCTCCTCTTAGGCTCTCTCAAGAGACCTTGGCACCCACCCGTTTCCCTAACAACATCGACTCGTCCAAACTTGCAGATGCCAACTTCACAAAAATTAATGAGCAGCTAGTTCTTCTATTAATGACACGTAAATATTATAAAAACTATTAATTTTAAGTTATTTTAATCAGTTTATATAGAAACATTTAACTTTTTGACAAATTCAAATATTAATTCACCGAAAACCGCATCTATGAACACTTTACCATCATCGACAACAACGTCTGGAACTGCGTCTGAAACAGTATCTACAGTAGTGCCATCAGCGACTACAACAGCAGCTCCAATAGCTGCAGGTACAGTTGCTCCTGCAGCGACGGTAGCGGATCCGTCAACGCCATCGGCTCCTCCACCTTTTGGAATGACCGCTTTTACGTTTAATCATAGTACAACACCTCTTGGTCAACCACCGGCTCATCCACTTGGACAAAGTAGTGATAATAAAGGATTTCATACAGAAACAAAGAATTCAACGGGAGGATTATTTAATATAACAATGGGAACAACACCTCAAAATCATCAAACAACGTCAACAACGACACCTTTTGTTTTTGGAACAGCAACCCCACCATTAAATACAAAATCTGGATCACAAGATAAACCAACAACTACTTTTTCTTTCACAGGATTTCCGGAAAAAAATACTCAAACACTGCAAGAAGAATCTTCAAAAACACCATCATTTTCTTTCAGTGGATCAAAAACACCTGCATTTTCATTTGAAACAAATGAAAAAAAACATAAAAGAAAAAACAACTTGTTGAATACGTGCGCCCAATTCATTAAAAAGATATTTTAAATGATCATGAGTCGTATCTATTGGAAGATTTGAAATGAATAATGATCGCTCACTAGGCAGATCTACTTGTTGATTGATAAGAGGTAGAGGTCGATGTCGATGATGTTCTTTTATATAAAGATAATGTGGTAAACGAGTACTATTAAATGATGTTTTAGGCATCCAAATCTTAAGAATAGTATATTCATCCATCTTTTATTATTTATTGCTTTTTTTTTCAAATTCTATTCTTTTTATATATTAACAAGTTTAAAAGATCGAACGGTTCATTCTAATGATTTTGAATACAAACCAAACCATTTCATTTTCTAATGATTTAAATTCTTTCTGTTTTTTATTTACAATTAGTTTAATATATGATTAATATCCAAACTATTCTCTTTATATTATCCATGATCAAATGATTGCTTTAAAAATCAATGAAAATAAACAATCTTTATACACCCATCTCAATATAAAATGATTTTTAGAGTATTTTTCATAATATTTTTTTTTATAATTTTAAAATAATATACATTTTGATAAAACTTAATTTCAAATCATTGATCATCTTTACACCATTCTCTCATAAAATCATTCAACACAATAAATAATTTGTAAATAATCAATCATTGTTTATCCATTCAATATTCAATTAATTAAAAATAAACTTTTTCTTTAATAAAATCAATAGCCTTTCATATATTTTCAAATCCAACTTTATTTCAAAGACAAATGAAAATATAAGCTTAATTAAAAACTACTTTTTTTTATTTAAAAATAAATGTTTAAATAGTTTATCTTTAAAAACCAAGACACTTTTTTCATTAAAGAAATCATAAACCCTTTTTCCAAATCATTTCTTTAACAACTTATTCTTTTTTTTATAATGTATTACTATATTTATAATGACAGAGACAAAAATTTAACACACATAAACCATTAAAATATATAAATAACTTCTAAAACAAACATATGACTTATATTTTATCTAAATCATTTTATTTTCCCATCATCCATATAAATCAATTACAAAATTTCAAACCATCATACAAAGAATATTCATTCATTCATTAATAGGTGAAATCAACCGTTCAAATCTTATATCCTTATTTTTTAATATTAAAAATGCTAATACCACTTATAATATCAATCAAATTTTTGTTAAAACAAAAAAAAAGAATGATCCATCCCAAAAATGCCTTCTAAATAAAACCACTAAGATAAAACCCTTTAAGACAGACATTTATAAAGAATATGTAGACAGGTCATTAAATTTAAAAGATGCAGGATTAATGAATGCCGTTCTTGTTCAAAAATATATTTAAATAATTATCATCGATACAATGGATTATATGATGGATAGGACATTTTTTATATCAATAAATTTATTTTCAAGATATATACTATTTAATTTTGGGATCCATGATAATGGGATGGTATGAAATGGATTCATTATCCTTTTTTTTACCGAAAAAGTCTTCGACAAGATCGATTTTGTGGCATTCGTTTTGTTTCCAATTTATATAAACGATAAGCTTCCCTTAAATGTTCAGGTGCTAATGGACCTGAATGACCCCATTGTTGTTGAATATCTCGTGCTATAAAAAAATGTATGAGTTATGTTGATTCATATGATGAATCATGTATTTATTTACCTTTTTCAATGATTTCTCCAATAAATACTTTAACAAATCCAGAAATAACAATACAAATATTAGGTGTAATACTTTGATTTAAAATAGAATTA
>JABTEF010000019.1:539308-556610 GCA_017311265.1 Pneumocystis canis | reverse complement strand
TTTTTGTATTTAACTGATTTTGACGAAGAACAGAAATAAATGTTTGCGAATTATCATAATTAAAAAGACAACGATAAAATCCAATATGAATAGATTTGTCTAATTTAGATGATGATGTCCATATGATTGGGTTTTTAATGTTTTTTGGATGTACAATATTTTCTTGAAGTTGTTCTTGAGGTTGTTCTTGTGTTTTTGATTTAAATAATTTCTCAACATCATCCAATTCTAAACTTTCAGTATCAGAGTCAGAGTCAGATTCGGAAACAGATTGCTCTGTTGTATATATAAGGATATTTTTTGAAAGATGAATAGTTCCAGATTATACCTTCTAAGGCTTCTTTGAACTCTTTAAAATCCAATACCGGCATTTTGGCTACTTTCCTTTTAAGATTAAATCTATGCCAATCCGTTTTTATGTGTATTGTATATTCCTCCATAGAATTAAATTGTATTTCTTTACATATAGAACATATTAATGATACTTCTTTATTAAATTCGTAAATGGATGGGTTATTTGTATTTTCTGGTACAATAAACATCTTATCTTCTTCTGTTGTTAATGTAGATAAAAGATCCTCAGGAAGTTTATAAATATAGAACGGTTTATATAGAAATAATTCATTATTTTTCATTTTGATGTTTTTAAGTACTAAAATGAAAACGTTATCTTGTTATCTAAAAAATCTGGTTCATTTTTAATTTAAAAGTATAAAATAGTAATTGGATTATTTAAATTAAAAACGTTACAATCATCAATAGATGCATTTTTTAATGTAATTATTTATTGATTCATTATTTTTATACTTTTAAATTTTCAAGTTTATTTTTAAAATTAAATTGATTGATATTTAAACAAATGAATTTTTCAATGAAACAAATAAATGATTTTTATACAAAAGATCTATATAAATGAATGAAGAGATTTGATAAAGATGTAAATAAATTCATATTGTTGGTTGTTTATCGAGAAGTTCGTAAATCTACATATATTAAATTTAAAAATGAGTTTATCTTTTGTTATCAATATATGAATACAATATAAAACGAATCAATAAAAACGGGAGACGATTCATTGCAGAAGGAATATGTGAAGCATTTGGATATTGAAGATATTGAATTCAAAGATATTGTTGACGAATTTTGCACTGAACATGATCTTGTTTTGATACCTTTACGAAAAGCACATGAAAATACGGGAAATCCCCTTTTCAGAATTACAGCAAGCACAAAGGGAATAGGAGGGGTTATTGTCTATATTAAGGGAGATGTTGTTTGGGTACAAAATGTCAAAAATAAAAATGAATTTAGTCCTCAATCTTTAAATCATATTTTAACGCTGGTACAAAAATCAAGTTATCAAGTATAATCAATATAGATATAGGAAAACGTAAGTTATGTAATATATACATATATGTTTATTATAAAAAAACAAACACTAGATTGAATATAAAATCATCTTTCGATCATCGGTAATGACACTTTTGATTATTTAAGGACAATTTAATAAGGATTTAGAATGCGTTTTATAAAAGATGTATATAGTCATTTAACTTCTAAGAGCTCTTATACATATCCAGAACCCTCATCCACTCTGATTTCTATTACGTCAGCGGAATCATCTGAAATTGAAAATATAGAAAAATTGTCAGGAAATACATTTAGGAAATCTGGTGAAAATGTAGCTAAAAATATGTCTAAATCTCCAATGTATTTTATGTTTAATCATGGTATTTGTGTGCTTTTATGTTTCTGTTTTTTAATATTTTAGTTGGAGAAATGAATACAAGAATTCAAGATCAAAATACGGGTTATAGTTCATATTTTGGATATGAAAGAGTGATTATAAAGTAAAAAAGAATATGTTTCTTTTTTATATTCTTATTTTTTTCTAGAGGGGATAATGATTATTATAGATGGCTGCAAGATTATGCAAAAAGAGACGCGTTTACAGATTGGGTTGAAAATGCTTTTGGTAAATTCGTGGGGAGGTGACATCTTCATATAGATAATTCACAGGATTCATTTTCTCTTTTTTAAAGAATATTGAGATCATTTTACTTTTAAATAAATTAAAAAAAAAAATTTTAGGAAAAAAATTTTTTACATTAGTGCACTTATTTTTCTGGAAAAGCATTTATTAAATCAGTTTTAGCAGACTTATTTATATATTTTGTGAAGGATAACTCATCTATTTTCATGAATTACTTTATCAGTCTCAATTTCTAAAAGTTCGTGTATAGAAAAAAGACAATTTTTAAGTACGATTATATCAGTGAACTATACTTTATTGTAAAAAATTACTTTATATTGGATTTTTATCTTGAATTGATATAACTGGAAGTGACAATAAAAGCAAAGACAGGAATCTGGTAATCTTAAAAATCTTATATTTGCTGGATAGATCATGAATTATAAAGAGGAGGAGCTTAAGAAAATACATGAAGAAAAATTGAAGACATATCTTGAACAAATTAAAAAAAATGCAAATCCAACACTAAGAGTAGGTCCTATGAAAGAACAAATCGAAAAAGTGATATCAAAACGTTTATCTGTAGAATTATCTAAGGCTCAATCTGTATGGGAAAATGAAACTCAAATTAAAATAAAAGAGGCGTTAGAAAAACAGGAACTTCAATTTAAAAATAAGCATACACAGGATATTGAGAATATGAGAAAGGAAAATGAAATGAGAAGCAAATTGAAGTTATCTAGAGCGGAAAAACTTATTTCTGATTTAAAAAATAAAATAACATTATTAGAATCGAAAAAAACCGAACTAACACAAAATTCAGCTGAAAAATCTACTGAAAGTGAAAAAGAACATGTAGAGGGTAAATCAGATATATCAAATTTAAATATTCAACATTCTTGTCATGGAAGTGAAGAGAATTCACAAACGAGAGATTCTAAAATACGAGAAAAAGAAAAGAAGACACAAGAAAATACATTTACACAAATAAAAGGGTCATCATTAGTTCAAACGGATCTAGTTTCTGGGTCAGATACGACAACAAATGCATCAGTTGATAAAGATGTGATTGACGTTAATATATCTAAAGCGTCTACACATACACCTCATATTAAAACTTCAAAACTATCGGCCACTGCATTAAGATTTATTCCTACTAAACGTATTAGAGAAGATGATCAATTAGTTACGTCTGAAACATCTTTAGCGAATTTAAGAAAACGAAAAGTCAATGAAGATACAGATTCTATAGATAAGAAAAATACATAAATTATAAAAAGGATATAATTACATATTTATGTACATGTATTAAAATACAAATTTTTTTACAAAATACCTTTATACGTTTAATTATTACTAAATATGTTAAAATACAAATATTTTTTATCATTATGATTATACTCATCATGAGATTGAGTTGATGTATGCTTAATGATTTCACTGCATTTAGAATTCCAAAGCTCTTATGAGAAATCCAGTCATTCATCATTTCGTTTTTATATACCATGACCAGGATTTTTTTTTTTTTGTCTCTTTAATAATATATAATAAAAATCATACTAATACCTGCATTTATTTAAATTTTTAATTATCTGCGAAATAAATCCAATATATTTTCTACAGTATCATTATAAAATTATTTAAGAGCATCATTTAAACTAAAATTGGTTTTAAAATAATACTTGTTTTTCTTTTTTTAGCTTCAATATCGAAATTCTCATTAGAAAAGTGTAAGCGAGATTTCTTATCATTTCTCTTGGAAATTTGACTTACATTTGACATAGTACAGCTTTTAAAATTATTAACAGTATCATGTTTTGGTAAACAAAAATCAATATTTGAATTGATTAAAGTTGTAGATTCTTTCAGATAAGATCTAGTCTTCATTGTTTCACGTGTTGATAGATCTTCATCATCTGTAGTATCAGGCTCAATATTATGATTAGTATTATTCATGTCTTTAGTAGAAAAATTGTCTTGGATATTAGCATGCTGCAGCTGAGATAAAGGAGTAGCATGTATAGAGAAATCAGACTCTTTAATAGAGTTAGTTGGGTAGGAATTAGCAATGGAAAGCGTCTCAATAAGCATTGAATTATCATTGGAAGCATTAGAAGCCATATACTTATCTTTTTGAGGTGACACTTTAATATTTTCAGGTTTTTCGTACTAAATGAAAAAATTAGCTGTAACAAATAACATCATCCTTTTTATTAAGAGTAATTAAATATTTTTTAATGGATCTAAATTGTATTTAATAAAATAGTAAATTACATGTTATATTAATATGGAGTATAATTGAAATTATGATGTCTTTAAATTAAAATAAAACATTAAATTTATAAGATATTAATATGATTCTATAATTATAGATTATCTTATTGAAATTGTTCTATTTATATTTTTTCTTTTAATTCATATATTATATTTTATAATACAAAAAAATCTGAGATTGTATTAAAACATAAGAATATATTTATTATAATAGATTTTGATATTTTTTTTACATTTTATTAATGTAAATGTATATATTGATGATAAGTATATATTAAGCATTGTAATAATATAAAATATTAAAGTTGGAAATTATATAATATATATAATTATATTAAAATGTTTTCTTGATATTATATATGAATATTTAATCAAAAATACACATTTAAATTATAATATTCTGAATAATTTGTATTTATAAACTTAATGATGATAAAGAAATAATAATATTATAAGTACATTTAAAAATAGCGTAGAAACTTTGATATTTTTAACTAATAAATTATTTTAAAATAAAAAAACATTAAAATAAATAAATTCAATATTGATACTTTATCTAAAAAATATAATTCAATTTGTTGTTTTTATATTAATATATATTTTTGAATATTTAAATCAAGTTTTATAATGTTATTTTTAAAAAATATTTTTTAAAAATAATATATAATCTATAACATTTATCTAGAAAATATTACTATTTTGAGATAAATATATTTTTTATAATTTTAAGGTTACTAATTTTAGTTTTAAATATGTATAAAGGTTATTATTTATTATACAATTTTATATAATATAAAGCCCTAATACGAACAATTTTAAAATATATTTTTTTAATATTCCAATTAACAAATATCCATTGAAGTATAAGATTCAGTAACATTTTCATTATTTCCAGTAATAAAATTCAATTTACTACCATCTAATCTTAATTGCCACACTCCTAAATCTTGATATTCTTTTATACATTCAGCAAGCTGATCCTCAGTAAACCCTTTGACTAAAACTCTTTCTCTAATAATTTTCATATTCCATTCGTCGATAAATTTATCACCATCACCATTAGCCAAATCTCGAATAATCTTATAAATTTTAGAAGAAGATGTAATGTCAGAGTCAAAATCATGTTTTTCATATAATGTTAATTTTGATACTTCTATTAACCTAAGCGCTTCATCTACATCACCAATTTCAACTATATTACTGAACCTTATCCGAGATAAAGCCTTTAAAAATAGCTATAAGCATAATTTAATGAAACACGAAGTACACACCTGTGACATACGTAAAATCCCTAATAATGTTCGTGGTGATACATGAATAAATTAGATAAAAAATAACACCACTAAATGAAATAATGAGTTTATCATCAATTCAAAAAGAATATTTACTTCCATGAATTTTCTTCACTTGGGCGCATCAATGGCCCAAGAACCATAATATATATACGATTAAACGCCGGATTAGCAAATCGAATAATATCGCATCCAAAAGCCGGAATAAATAATCCAATAAGATATGGCGTTACCATCCTCGCCTCAAACCGATATATATATAATCCAAGCGTCAATATTCCAACTGATACATGAACACCTTTACGAGGAATCTCCCATTTAATTAACCATGGTTGTTTAACTAATAATCCGTCTTCTCTGCCTTTCATTTTATAATATTAACGGATTTCAATAATATCTCGCTTTTAACTTCTTATCCACTTCAACCCTAACCCTAAAAAGTATACTTTGAACCATTCAGCTTTTATAAAAAAAAAATATTAAACCATTCATATATAGAATCAATCTTCCTTTAAGAAGATGCTCTTTGAATAAAATAATTCATTTATTCAAATCCTCTTTAATCCATTTCAACGTTTTTTATCCCTTCGTCGTTTCGACAAGTAACGATCTTTAAAAAAAAAAGATGGCACATGAACAAGTTTGGTATTCAAGACCCCGTTCTTATGGTAAAGGATCTAGAAAATGGTGAGTATAAATCATATAATATTAAATCCAACTGTTACATATATATATTAATCATATATAGTCGAGTTTGTGGCCATGTAGCAGGATTAATTCGAAAATATGATTTAAATCTTTGTCGTCAATGTTTCCGTGAATATGCGGTTATTATACTATTTTTTTTTTACTTTTTTTTTAATTTGTAACGTCATATTACATAAAGTTACGGGTTTCGATGATTTCATAAAACTATTCTTACAGTTGTCTTTTTATTTTTAAATAAATTAAAAGAATTAAAAATAAGATATTTAAAGAATTTGAGACTTAAATATTTTCTCGTTTAATTTCTATTAAGGATTAAAAAAACAGAATTTTTTTATGACAGAAATTCAGCAATTACGAGGAAGACGAAACCAAAGAGGATCTGAATCAATACATTCGCGAAAATTACAGCATCAAACCCCCTTAGAGCCGGGCTCTGTATTAGAAGATACGGGGAAACCTCCTCATAATAATTCAGAAGAAATATATTCAACTTTGTCTTTAGAATTAGCGAAATTAAAAGCACAATATCATCGGCAACTTGCATCATGTAAAGAGTTATTTCCCGATTGGACAGATGATGATCTTCTCTGCGTGATTCAAGAAGCTTCAGGTGATTTTGATCTAGCTGTAACACGAATATCCGAAGGTTAGATAAACAGAAAATTTTATGACATTTTTTACAACATATTCTTTAGGTCGTGTAGGCAAATGGGGGGAGGTTAAGAAAAAAAGTAAGGATAAGACAAAAAAACATGATTCTTTGCAAAATTCTACATTATCAATGGGATGTGATAAAACCTCCCGTAATAAGGGCCGAGACCCTAAAAATCTTAAAAATAAACGTTTTAATACACTTTATTATTAACAATTATCTAATATTTTCTAAAGAACATCAAAAGCGTGAAGGTGGACATTCAAATGGTTAATAATATTTTTTTTTTTGAAAAATTATTAAATTTTATAGGTACTACAAAACGAGATCCTCAAATAAAATCTGGATCTGCACCAGTAACATGGGACACTCTCAAAAATTCAGAAAACCATAAAAATTTCCTAAATACATCTAGATCTCATACTAATACAAAACCGTCATGGACTTTATATCAACAACCAAGGGATCCACTAAAACCATGTCAAAATGTAAAGAAAAATATAGAAAACAAAATAGCATTAAAATATGATTTAAAAGAAACAGGGGATACAACATGGAAATAATAATAATTTTTAAATATTAAAAAAATAATTATATTATTTATTAAAAAAAAAATATATATTAAAATATTTTTAAATATATTATTAAAAAAAAAATAATATTTTTAATATTATTGAAAAGCAACTCTCACACGACTCTTGCTCCCCTCATTCCTGAAGAATCGTCAATCAATCGCACAGATCAATGTCGATTCTCCTTTAACGCCCCGTGTTCTTAACGGAGCTAGTCGTGGTTAAGTTTGTTAAACCTCTCGACTCGTTCGTTAACGCACATTATCTGCTATCTTTAAATCAGGCCCTACTTCCCCCCAGTCCTTGTTAATCTGAAGGCGTTAGCTAAGCGGGTTAGCTAGCTAGGCTAATGCTAACGCTATTGTTAGCCGTTGCGTTAGCTCTCGGCTATCTCAATAGTTATTAAATACTCCTCATCCGTTATCATCAATTGATGAGGATCGCCACGCGATCTAACCTTAATTAGATTAAGATCGACAACGTCTTTAACCTAACTTAAAGTTAGGTGACTTAATATCTCATCAAACTAACCAACAATGCCCAATATCTTGACATTGTTGCTATTTAACAATTAATATTAAAACAATATCTAACACACTCTTTGAAATAATAATAATGCTGAATCATTTAAAGGCTGGATTAAATATATTTTGTTTCTGAAGAACGAACCCTTCAAATTAAATATATTTCTTGGCGAAGAGATACCCCTTCCATTTATATTTATATTAATTAAAATATTAACCCCCTGCAGAGCTCAATTTAAAAAAAATTAAATTAAAATTAAATTAATTAAAAGAGAATACCCCCTTGCTGACTCAAAGCAAGACTTTAATTAATTAAATTAAAAATATTTTAATTTATTATTAAATATTAATTATTAAAAATATTTATCAAATTGAGATCATCGATCGATCGATCGATGATCGATCGATCCGCGCTATCCCGATCCGCTATCGCGCTATCCGATCCCGCTATCCCGCTATCCGATCCGATCCGATCAATTGATCCCCCGGGATCGGGATCGATCCCCCCTTTGATATTGATTATTAAATTAATAATTTGATCCAAGGATCAAGAAGTTGGGGTGGTGGTGGTTGTGAAATTAATATTATTTAATAATTTAATTAAATATATTAATTAATAATATTAAGCGCTAAGAGTATTAGCTCGGCGCACAGTCGTTGAGGTTCCACGAGAACACTGAAACAAAAATATGTCAATGACAAATGTTACCTGCTGATTGTCTTCTCTTAATTGAAGAGTTCCCAGCATGTAGCCTGATTTAGAGCTGGCACTATTTAACCAGCTAGAACGGGTAGACTTAGCAGAAGCAGTACCGCTGTTACTAGAATCGCTCAAGCAAACAGAGGTAGCTTATGCATACTCATCCCCGGATTCCGCATATTAAGTACTGTTGTAATGAAATTTATAGCCCCCAGTATTGAACTAATTCCTGCAAGGTGTAGAGAAAAAATGGCACAATCTACTGCCCCACCTGTATGTGACCCAAGTAGACTTAGTGGTGGATAACATTCTATTGATTACCTAATATGTCTTAACATATTGGGCCTACTGCCTGGCTCTCACCAGGGATCGGACTATACCTTCATTCAACCCGTGAATATTATTATTACTTACTTACCGAATCTTTTATCCTTCCCTTCACTAACATTCCGCATTATCTCCCCTATCCGGCTATAATACTCATTACTTGATTTAATCTTCATAAAAGATCGTGCTCAAATACGATATTCTAGAGATTTAATCCCCTTAAGGGTTCTATGATAATAGTGTACAAGATGTAAAATACTGCTTGTCTTTGTTGTTACAACTGTATTATCCGCTCCCATTACTATTACGTTGGCTCGAATAATATAACCTAGTGCATGACATACAATGAGGTCTCGCTTCTCCGATACCTCATAATAATGTACCATCCTCCCCTCCTCATTTTCAACAAGATTAAAACTCCCTTCCGTTTCAGTGAACCCAATTACTCAGTTTTTACATATTACTGCTTCGGCATCAGAAAGATTAACAACCTTATTGTCGATAATTGATCAGGCTGGAGAAATATAACCCTCCGGCATCATCCTACCCTTAAGTTCAATTAGTTGTGCATCCCTCTCAGCTGCTGCTGCTGCTGCTGCTGCTGCTGCTGCTGCTGCTGCTGCTGTCCCTTGTTTCTTATCAGATATATTAATTAATATCGCTGCCTGCTTAAATAATAAATAATAATAATATTTACTTGTGAGAAGTGGGTACTTATCAAACATGGGAATAACGTATTTAATAATATGGTCAAGCTTTCAAACCTTAAACTCCGCCTCATTATTCTTAATCCTAACTGAACCAACCCCAATAACGCTTTTAACCCAATAAAGAAGTCTTAGATTGTGAACACTAAGTCCTAGTTTAAAATCAAGTGTTCACTTATTATTACTCTTATTAAAACTAAAACTTCCTCCGCCGCCGTCAACTAGCCCCACTAGTCGTCGAAGGAAGTGGTCGTTATCCCTTTCTTCCCCCTTTCATCTTCATCTGTTGAACGCCCCACGTGTAGTCTCTGATGAGCTTAAACAACTTAACCCTTTAATCGTATTATTATAATTATAATTATAATCTCTCATTCGATATCTAATGGGTGGTGCTTTAACTCAGGCGAGTTGTCCCCATGTTAATGACTTTATTACCTGATCCTTCATCAGGTATTCATCTCCGATTCGAGGAGTTTCTCGCATCGAGTGGAGTTTATAAACATCAACCTGTCACATAATTTGACTGATATTATCGGACAGCTTATCACCAACCGTCCATCCCGTCCCTGCTCCATTCTCAATTAGTGAACTCGCAACAAGAAGAATTAGACTCGGGCATAGTAGTCAAAAACTAATATTATTCAGCCTTGGAAAAGCCATATCTGGCGCACCAACTATTACCGGACATAGATAATTCCCAAATCCTCCTACCGCAACAGGCATTACAAAAAAGAAAATTATTATGAACGCATGGGCTGTTACAATCGTGTTGTATAGCTGATTGTCCCCATGAAGTACCCCTACCCCCGGCGCACTTAGCTCAAGTCTAATCAGAATGGATATCCCTGTCCCAAGAAGTGCTGAAAATAGCCCAAATACAAAATATAGAATGGCAATATCCTTTGCATTAGTGCTATAAAGTCATCTTATTATTTCTCCTCTCTTTCATCCCCCTTTGAGAACCACATCCCTTTCTTTTTAATATTACGTCCTTTATCCTCCTCTAACACCCTCCCAATCTTACCCCACCTTATTACCTCATCATTAATATCAACTATCTCACTAATCACCACCCCACCCAACTTCTTCAACTTCCTAACTTACCCGCCCCCGCCTTATCCCCCCTTTTCTTAACAATTTGTTACTCGTGTGATGTTAAACTATTACACCCACGGTCCTTAACTTATCCTGCTAGCGTTAGCTAGTTGTGTCACGTCGCCAAGTTGTAACGTTAGCGTTGTGTTACTCCGCGCGCTTAACGTTAACTCTTGCAAATAACCTTATTTAGTCTATTTACTACTCAATTATGCCCCAACTAAACACCATTCCTCCAATACCCCCCCCCCCCCCCCCACACCGTCACTATATTTAGTGACTCTTACTCTACCCTACTTAACTATATATATAACCATTACTCTGCGCCTATCTTACCCTCCGAACACAACCTGTGGAAAACAAGCCTGATCTTACCTTTTCTTGTTGACGACGACTCTACTAAATCTTTACCTTAACCCCAATACATTATCAATATACCTCGATATACCTCAATCTTAACATTAATCTATCTTAACCCTTAATCAACCCCTTAATCTTAACAAAAATACCTCTTAATCTAACTCTTAATCTTAATCTTAATCTCTTCCTTACCCCTCAGAAGGTTTAATTGATTAAAATGATTAAAATGATTAAATGATTTAAATCATGATTAAATGATTATTATTTATTATTATTAAAAAAAAAATGATTAAAATGATTTAATCCCCCAATGATTAATTAAATTGATTAAATCCAATGATTAAATGATTATTTTAAATAATAATTATTAAAAATAAATATATTTTAATAATATATTTATTAAAATTAATTAATTTAATTTAATTTTAATTTAATTTAAATATATTTATATTTAATTTATTAAATTTAATTATTAATTATAATTAATAATTAATAAATTATTATTATTAATGATTTATCCAATGATTCTATTAGTAATGCCGATGAAGCTATAACCATAGAAAGGAGTAATTTTCTGAGCCCAAATAAAATATCCACAGTTGAATTATTGATAGCATTATCAAAAATAATTTTATTTAGTCAGATTTAAAAAATCTAAAAAATATAATATTGATGTCAGAAAAATAAAATGATTTTTTTAAGATATGATGATATGAAAAAGCATTGTAGGGCAGAAGGAAGTAATTATAAAGTAATAATAAAATTCAACCAAAGAAAAATTCTACTAAAGTTAATAAAATAGTTTAAAAAACTAAAGCTACATTACTCTTTTGAAAAATTGCATTTATTGTAAAAAATCCCTGAAACAATTATACAATTCTTCAAAGGCTACAAAGTAAAACGTATCGACAAACATAACTAAATGTAGACACTATAAAGACTTAAAGAATAATAATATCTTTGTTATTGACATTATACTAAAAACATCTTAGAGTGTAACGATTATTGCATTACTTATTACTTCATTGATTCTGTGAAGAAGATTTAGTATGGAGTTGATAAATATCTAATGTTTTCAATCGAAATAGTTATAGATCATAAAAATTATACAACTCTAACAGATGTCATGAAATTCCATCATAAATAAAACCAGTAGAAAGGTATCGTCATAACACATTCAATATACACCGGAATTCTGCAAATTGTATTATTATCCAATGTAACTATAAAAATTTTTATATGTAATTCATGTGGCATTCCTATTGGTTCATCTACTACCAGTATAACCATCTCATACGAAATATTCGTTTTCCATTATTGAGCTTCCTTTTTTTCTAAAATAGCTAATCGAATTGACTAAAACGAGATGGAATGTTTATTTGTTTCAATCACATTTCGTTAAGTGATATATGAAATTCCACAGATAAATCATACTATATAAATAGATATAATCCTTTTAAAGGTTCTATATGATTAAAACCATTCCCGAAAATTGATATTTATTCTAAATTCCCATATGATCATTATCAATGGATCTATTTAATAATGATTAAGAAAAATAATTCAAAAAATCATATAAATGTCGTTTAAATATCTCAAAAGATAAAATATATAGATTTCCTAAGAATATTTATTAAAATCTCTTAATTTCTATATTATTTTAATAATGAAGTACTCACCTTATTAATATTTTATAGTTCCTAAGTATCGATTTAAATCTACCTTATTAGGGACACATTATCCTTAACGTCACCTAATCCTCTGTTTATAATGAAGGCAAGTAATACACTATACATAATTAAACAAAAAAAAATATAAGAATAGAATACAAAAAAGTTAAAAATAACTCTGGAAGATTCTAAGAAGAACTTAAGATTCATTTTGGGAAATAAATCTATATGATTTGAAAATAATTTTGAAACAACGCAAAATAAGTTGATTTAAAAGAAAGATATATAAATCAACACATACTCACTTTTTCAAGATAACTATTCATAAATTCAAAAAAGGAAAATTTACTTGAATCAGCACCATATTGATAAATAAACCTTGATGCAAGAAAAGATCCAAAAGTTGCTTTAATATAAGACTCTGGTACGAGTTCTAAAATAGTGTCTAAACCCTGCTTTTCTAAAAGAACAGAAGGGAGTGCTTCTTTTAAAACAACATGACGCAATGCAATATTATCCCATAATTTTGCTCGTTGAATTTCTTCATTCAAGCGTGTAATAGCACTACTAAGTTCATCTGATAAAATTGAACGCAATTTACCACTCTTCTGATTTTCCCTCCATATAGCTTCAAATTCAAGTCTTGCATTATTTTGAATAATTTCTTGCACCTGCTTTACATAATCATTGTAGAATTGAGGAACTTTTCCATCATGAATACACATATCCATATCTCAATCAAAAAGGATCGTTTAACAGCGATACACATCACTTCATAATCCATCATCATTTAAACTTACCAGACAAAATATGAAGAAGAGGAGAAGATAAACTGGATGCTTTGTTTATACTTGTTTCAGATAGCTTTAAAACATCCGTGCTTACTTGAGAAGCAGTCGATTCCAATAGCTCCATTTTTTGGTAATTAGAGTTCAAAAATCAATTTCTTAACAGTCTATTCACAATTCTTTCAGAAAATCCCTATATCCAAATAATTTAAACGTTTGTTTGGGTTTTTAACCCTTGATTCAAAACACAGTAAAAACAGCAACGATAACACCAATGGCAATAAAAACAACTCTCTCAATCGTTCCCCACTCAGTAGGCACTGTTTTAAAGCCTTTCAGTGCTAAAAATGATTTTTTTTAAATCACACCCGGAGACTATCCATTCATTGATTTCTTATCATTATAACCTAAAATGGAACATACGTATAATCAATATCCACGTACTTAAACGTGTTTTTATTGAAAAAAGTCAATAAATAATGCAATCAATTTCTTTTACGTAAGCATCAACCCTATCATCCAATGAGTCTAAAAAAAAGAATTTCATTCAGAAAAAACTCCTATAACTTACTGAACCCAATAAAAAACTATTCTTCACACTATTCCTCGCACCTTATACTCTTCCTTGTACCCTTCTTCCTCCTTATCTTTGGTTTTTTAATCGCCTCACTTGCACCGGTTTATACAAGCATCTGACGTTATAAAAACGTCGAACCCCATAACGTCCGCGTCGGACGCGACCTTCAAGTCACGTGACCTACTGTTTATCAGCCATACATTGAGAGAGGATTAATGGAGAGGAGGAAAGAATCATGTAATAATTCATTATTTGATGAGAAAATCTTTAAAAGAAATGATAAAAATGTATTTTAATTTTTTTTTCTCATTATGAACCCTTTATTATTCCATTCCTTTTATTCATCATATCATCATTATCTTCTCCACTAGAGCAATTATTTCACTTTATTTACTTGTCTACTTGTTTATGAGCTTGTTTATGAATCATTTGATACATCCGGTGCAGCATTAATATGATAGAAAAATTTCCGTTTTAAAGTAGAATTTAATGTCCCTTGATCCTCCTTTGAAACAATAGACTGTTTTGAAGATACCTTTTTCCGTCTAAGTACTGAAGGAACCAATGCCGTTGATTCTTTCTTTAAATCTCGTAAAATTGAATCTGCCGAATAAACAATGATTGGTGTTGATATAGATTGAGGCGTTTCCTCCATTGAACGATTAATACGATTCTCAGAATAACAAGACTTGTGAGAAATATTGACATCTTCCTTTATTTTTTTGTTTACACATTTAGAATATTCAGACTCATATTTCTTCCTTTTTTTATATAATAAACAAGAAGGAGGAGGAGACCCTTCCGGCATAGGAATAACAGCAATAGATTCAGGCGTTGAAGGACCTAATAAATATTAAATTTTATCATAATATAATGATTATCCAATCGACCTTCCGATGATGATTCGCTATCATTTTCCGTATCACTTCGTTCTTTATATGGCATTCCAGGGGGAGGAACTCCATAAGGATTATAGATGGGATCGTAATAAATACTTTTTTTAGGATTTTTGGGTATTTTTTGTGATCGTTTTTCTTTTTCATCCCTTTCTCTTATTTTGTCACTTTCTATAATAGGTCCTCTATTTTTTCTAGCTTTTAAAACTTTTTTAAGATCACGTTCAAGAATAGAAAGATTCTAAATCTCTTCCATTAGTTTTTTTCCACATTTTCTTCAAAACCAGATCATGATTTACCGATCGATCCAAAGCACTTAATTGCCCTTTTTCTTCTATTTTCAGTCATTTAATCAATTTTAAAACAACAATTTCCCTTTC
Source organism: Pneumocystis canis (assembly GCA_017311265.1). Lineage (NCBI taxonomy): Eukaryota > Fungi > Ascomycota > Pneumocystomycetes > Pneumocystales > Pneumocystaceae > Pneumocystis > Pneumocystis canis. The sequence continues at coordinate 541,116 of JABTEF010000019.1, read as the reverse complement.
TATAACTTACCAAGTCTCTTAAATTCATATATCTGATCTTCAATTTTTCTTGGATCTCTTTTTGCAAGCTTTTCATCCCGAAGTTTTTGTTTTTCTGCTTTTGCCTCAAAAATCAGTCAAAAAAAAAGAAAAAACAAAATCCCTAATTCCCAATCCAAAATACCTTCTTAATATATTCTCGTTTTCTTTTCTTATGGAATTCTTGCGCCGGATTATAATTCTTCTCTTTCACCATATTTACTGACGTTCTCCGTCTCACCGTCCAGAGTCACGTGATCTGCTTATCAACCATCTCAATAAAGTTTAACTTTTTTTCCTAAAATATAATCTTAACTAACTATTTTTAACCCTGTTTTAGAATAACTTTATCCAATTCCATTCTTTTATTAAAAAGGCTTAAGCACAGGGTCCAATGATGGAGTTTCAAATTTACATTTTAATAAAAAAAAAGGTAAAACTAAATCTCCTCCAAAAATAGGGACTGTGCGTGAGATAAAAAGGTTAATCTTTTTTTTTTAAATTAACTGTCATCTATATCCTTTTACTATTTACATCCTCTACCAATCTTCGAGTCATCCACCGTATCCGCTTCTTCCGCCCCCCATTAAAATAATTTAAATACATCCATTATTAAAATTTATGCTCAAAAAACTCATAAACGCTTATTCATCATCTTCACTCTTGTTAGACACTTTCCTTGTTCTCCAATTAGTCATTCATAAATCAGACTATACAGATCCATCTTTATTTAAAAACAACTCTAAACCCATTCATATTAAGCTTTTTTTCTAATTTAATCCTCTCATCTTTATATTATTTTTATGACCCTAAAATCTAACTATCCATACTACGTTGAGATTAGTTTCGAGTTATTAATTATAAGATTGAAGTCTAAAAATCCAAGCTAAACGTTCAAACGACTTTAGTTAGCTTTAAAAATCATGGGGTTTAGTTTTTTTAATATTGAGTGATTCTTAACCTGTCTTAATTATTAAACTGTATATAAACACAAATGTCTTTTTGTTAGTTATTTGTTTTAATAAATCGTAATTTGAATGATGAACGGTTTTTCTTGCGACACACCTGATCGTTTACATCTTCCTAACCCATCGTTGCCCCGATCACCTGTTACACTGCCAAGTATATCAGACCTTCCGCTTGGTCCATTCGCTCGTCGCTCACCTAATCTATCTGCTAACGAGCCACTTCCTCCAATATCTTCCATTTTTGATCCTCCTTTATGTAAATCAGCCTTTCACTCTTCATACACCTTCAGTTTTATAATTAACTGTCTCATTTAGTTGCACCACTTGCTTGTCATCTACCACCTGCTATGCACAGCTTATTACCGTCTCACCATTCTTCTATACAGCGATCAATAACACAGAACACGAAGCGGCCGGCCGCTTCGTATGATCACTATGCTTGTCCTCAATGTTTCAAAACATTTTCTCGACCCAGTAATCTTAAAGTCCACAGTTATAGCCATACTGGCGAACGGCCTTTTGTTTGCCTAGCCAGAGACTGTGGGCGTTCATTCTCCGTACGCAGTAACATGCGACGACATATGCGTGTTCATGGATTATAAAGGTAAATCTTATGGCCTTCTTTTAAAAAGCCGAATTCTATCAATACATTATACATATAAAGCCAACCGACTTCTCAAACATTGATGCTTCGTATTGAGGAAGGATCAAAGAAACGGTAAACTGGATATTTTTTTAAAGAAAATATACTATATTATTATAATGGTATTGTTACACAATCATTATATAACGGCATAACTTGTTATGGAGACAATCATGACT